>CM035812.1:67754517-68264517 GCA_020458035.1 Magallana ariakensis | reverse complement strand
CATGAAACACTACCCTCAAATTAGATCCCCCCACAGTCCCAATTATTCCATTACATAACTAAAAATGTCATACAAATATCATCTTTTATAGCCAAGATTCTGTAATTAGGCCCAGAAAGAATATTTCGAAGGCAGTCAATTAAATTCGAAGCAAGAGTACGAATGTCTTTTGCTGCGATGACATCTTGTAAGTATAGATGTACTGTGTCGGTCTTATAAGCTCTGTGTCAGCACACCTTACAGACAGAAAGTGGATCATGAGGCAGCAGCAGAAGCAGCAAAGTATATTTCAAGCTCTGCAGCCCACGGATTTCTGGATCAGCTGCCCTTCTTGAATGTTGTACACTTCAAGGGGACTTTCTATACAAGATTACAGCCATCAGGAAAGCAACAAGTGACCACAATCAAATGACCGCCAAAGAAGTTGGTTGCAAACCAACCACATAAATCTGGCTGGGAACTGGTTTTCCTTGCTGGATTGATTAAAACCTTACAAGGTAAGACTTTGCCAGTATAATCAAATCTCTTGCAGCTTTTATGGAGCCATTTGTAAGCTATTATCACACAGAGAGACAATGGACTTAAAAGCACCAATTCGTAGAATTCTAGGTTCATGCAGTTTCAAAATTTTAAAAAAATTGAGAAATCAATAAATGCATTTAATACATTTAATACAACAGTACAAAACTTAATAATAAAAAATCATCTCAATGAAGAAAAAGGAGGCAAGTTGTATCAAATTTAAATATGCATCAAAGATGTTTATCCATGAGAATGATCCAAAGTGACAATTAAATAAAAATTGAGAACATAACGGCCTTCGAAAGGAGTTATAACCATTTTGTCTGTTTAATAATCTGTCACAATTTAGATCAATACCTTAGTTTTGAATAATTTGACAAGAGACACTTCATCCCTGATTTAATTTGATATAAAAAGTCATTGTCCTGAATAAGATCTAAGACATCTATAGCATCCATTATGAGCTGTCAATTTAGCTTACACCATTATAAAATAGAAAATGTGAGAGTAAAAATATCTATCAAATTATACTCTCGTAAAAAAAAAAGACTTGCAGCTATTGTTATAATACGATTGCTGGTAATGAAGGTTGGTTATCACAGCTTTTAAACCCTCCACGACATGGAGGCACAATGCAAATAGGGAGACTCAGTACTCAGTTAAGAGGTTGCAAGGAATTTCCTAGCTCCACACTTCATATCTGTTCCACAGCTGAAGTCGGTCTACATTTCCTGATAGTCCAGCCTGTTTAAATAGGCAAAGTAAAGAAAAAGTCAATGCAATTGTATTTTTATGCCCTTGCATAATTTAGTATACTTTTTTATTCTCTTGTGTACCGTGAGTGAAAACTTCATTTTTTTCCCCCTCTCTCAAATATACTCAGAATTCAGTCAGTCTCTAAGGATCAATTTTTAAAAATTCTCCATAAATTTTTTTCTTCGCTTTCAATGCATAGGTAACATTACATTGCCATTGCAATCCATGTGCTATATACTGTATGTAACATTACAATGCCATTGCAATTCCTGACCTGTACTGTATGTACCCGGTAATATCATAACATTGCCATTGCAATCTCTGTCACCAACATTGTATGTAACTAGAGCCGAGCTCGTTGCAAGCAACGAGAAGGTCTTCCGTTACAGCTTCAAGTCGAGACAATCTGATTAAAATCATATCCTTGATCCCCTCCTTGTTTTTCTATTTTCGCTACAAGAGGATCTGAAGAAACCCCTCTTGAGGTCACCCCCTGTTGAACGTTTGTTTATAAATATACATGAGTTATTCTACAATCAGAGCAAGTGTTAGAAACGATAATTTCGGGTTACAAACAAAAATGGAGTTGTACGACGAAATGATGCCACATGTTCGTGAATCTTTCGGTATCAGCAAGTAAGAGCTGGAGCATAAGTTGATATAAGACGCCCTTAGGGAATCTAAAGAATGTATTGGCATAACTTCCAAATCATGTAACTGAGGAATGGAATCGACGATTACATTGGTTAAAGCAAAGTTCACCAGGAGGTGACCTCAAGTGGGGTTTCTTCAAATCATCGTATAGCGACTACCGGTATATAAATTTTAATCAGATTGCAAGTCAAGAAAGGATTGTCATTCAGTCTTAATTAAACCACCACTCTTCTTCTTACATCTACACTTGTCAGGGTCTGACAGTTATTGATACCTTAACTTCTGACCAATCAGGGCTTTAGAAAATCAATTTGAACTCTTCAAAAGGAGACAGAAAAATTAATTCATGCCTATTTTCCATATATTACTGCAACCTCCAGACTGCATAGTATTGAAGAGTTACACTTCTCATAAAACAGATAAAGCCATGTCTGTGATAAGCTAGGGGTATATATTTAGATTGTATGCAAATTTAAAGGTCATGGAAAGGTGACCTCTTATTGATACCTATCCGACCCTGTTGAGTGTAAGGAGAAAAGGGTGGGCAGTCATTAAACTGGATTGTCAATATGATAATAGTAAGTTCAGAAAACGAGGCTCACTTTCA
Source organism: Magallana ariakensis (assembly GCA_020458035.1). Lineage (NCBI taxonomy): Eukaryota > Metazoa > Mollusca > Bivalvia > Ostreida > Ostreidae > Magallana > Magallana ariakensis. The sequence continues at coordinate 68,261,978 of CM035812.1, read as the reverse complement.
AAATATTATTTTCCTACCAGACAAACTCTCCTTTTAACTTATTTCACGGTTATATCAATTTATGATAACTTAAAACACATCTCTTATATGTACATGTATCAAAATTATTCCAACCAGAAAATCGATAAATACGTTTACATGTATGTACAACTGATGACAGGATTCAAACTACTGGTATGCCTATATCATAGATAAGTGTAATAAACACAAAATCCACTGCGCTGATGCATGGAAAAAAGTGTTATGTTTCATAAACATTTTGATTCCCTATATTCATACTTAAACCTCTACCGCTAAAACATGGAATAGTTTATGTAAAGTGCAGTGTTAAAATTAGAGATTGAAAAGAACACCAATTGTAAATAAACAATAATGCCTTCTCCCATCTGAGGGTGCGCTATTAGTATACGAGACTGAGGTGCTCAGTGGTAGGGGTAACTATCCGTATAATGTTTGGCCATACAGGCCTCAGTATTGTTTTTGAAAGGATGAGCATATTTATCTGAAATATTCACAAGCAAGTAAAAGAAATTCACAAATCTTCAAAATCATAATCCGCGGCAGTGGTAGGGTTATGAGGCATTTCTAACTTCATTTTTTTTCCAAATAGGATTTTGTTTTACATATCCCAATATTTTTTTTTTTTTGCCTTGAGCGCTCATCAAGAAAGTGTGTGGGGGTGGGGGTGTCAATACCCCAAAATTTAATTTTCTAAATGTAAATTTCAGAAAATGTTGGCAGGGGTGGGGGCAGAACTCCAATTGAATCAAAAATCCTTTTTGTCACTTTTGTGTGACAGGAAGAGAGACCTCTGGTTTACAATTATTTCTATCATGTCACATATACATGTTTTAGTTATAATATTTTGGAATTTTTTAAAGATACAATGTCATTTATTTGATAAAAATCATATATTTATGCATACATGTACACTGTATTAACATGTGACGTGTGAACCTAAAAGTAATCAATTTTGTTAAGTTTTTAACTTGAGTAACAGAAAGGCATAAACCAGCGTTTTGTTCAGAGCACTGTGTACATTGTATATTTAAACCAAACCAAAAGAGATGGTGTGACGTCAAAACAATTTGTTTTTGTTTTTTAAACAAAAGAGTTCTACATAATGTCAACCTCCAGAAAATACCATTTCTCTAACTTTAACATTTACAACAATTAATAAAATCCGCTGAACATCACATATCTATACCATTTAATTGTAACTTTGAGAAGTGCATACATTTTTGGGAGGCAAGTGTGTCGCTAGTCTGTAAGTCAAGTGAATTATGTCCTAAAGTCTTTTATAGAAATAAGAAACTGTCAACAATTGCAGTACTCTGATGATTTTTATGGCGACCGACTGCATTGAATAACGTATTTCATAACTTCTAAACGTGAGAACAAATAATTATTATTTAACATCTTTGACTTAAAACTTTAAACTTATATTCAACAATTGACCACTACAGTGATAGCTCACTTCCAAGTGTATTTTAATTACATAACAATTGATGATCTGCATCCATAAATTACCTATGGCTATCTGTGTCCAGGGTTGTGTGCACTTAAAGGCCGAGGTTTTTAACCGGTCAGTTTACCTTAGGTAAGTTCAGGTGGGGGTGGAAGCCTATATTGAATGAGGTGTGAAACCCCGAGGGAAACACGCTCGCTTGTGTATACATGTCTATATACACAGAGTATTAAAGTGCTCTCAAAAGAGTTTTTCCGTTTATTTAAAAAGAATATCGTATTTATATGTACTTATTAAACAAATTGTTCTTCGTTGAAATGAATATAAACGCATGAAAAATCGCGTGCGACATGTGCAAAATCTTTCGTTTGATTGAACAAGTTTCTGTCGGGATTAACTAAGAATATATCCTGATGTTTTGTGAATTATACAATCACCCCACCGTACTCAAATACTAATGCAACTTTGCAACCAATGCTTGTAAATCTTTTCCGATCAGCTGCTAAATTAAAGTGCACAATAATTCTACCAGCTGCGCATGCACCAGAGCTGTCTGTACTTGTTTCTCTTCCGGTTTCAGCTCGTGAAATTTCTCAAAGAAATGTGATAACTAACGATATAAATCGTGAACGCAATATTTGATTTCATTTAATTATTTATTCTCAATTATTCACAAACATCTTTATTAATAAACGACGTCTTTCATGGATACATGATCGGCACCACATGATTTTGACAGACTATAGGTGATCAGCGCATTTAGTGTGGTACATAACCAAGTACGAGTAAATTTTTAATTCATATCTTTTAATATTTCTTTTGTTTAAAGTGCTAAAAGATAGCGATTTATCGTCACGGTATGCATCAAATCAAAAGAAAAAAGTTTATTGCACCATCGTCGCGAGCGCTGGGCATGGTATACACAGGACGAGTAAACAAATGCCAATCATTTTCTAACATCCAAACTGGGGCCTCGATTTAGTTGATTAACAAGGGTTACACTGACCAGGTAAATTTGAAGGCGGTGCTTATTTTGGGACACGAGATTTTCGGTCGCACGGGGTGATTGAATTAACACGCAGACTGGCCGAATAAACACACAGATTGCAAAGTGAAACACATTAGGAAGAACGTTTACAAATAAGGAGTCACCAAAAATTGATTTTCGACACATATAAATTTTTGATTTTTGATCGCCAATTTTTAAAATTCAGCTCGAGCACGAGGGGGGGGGGGGGGGGGGCGGAGCAGCACAGAGATGACTTTGTTTTTAAACTTCCTAGAACGATTAGAAAATTAATGATTTTTTTTACTATGTAAACCCTGCTAAAATTTGGTACAACTCTTAAGAAAATATTTTACTTTCTACACTATTTAATTTTTGTGTTGGTCGAATATTAATTCTTACACCAGTATATATACATATATCCATGTGCATACTTTTTATATGACTCGTTGGCCAGGCAAAGTTTGAATATTGTCTTAAAAGTGTTAAAGTCTGTAAAAAGTCTAAGCAATAATGAACGGAAATGATCATGAGTAACTACAGTCGATTCATCGTCGGACCCCACGGGTTTTCCATCCGTTACATTGCTTGAAATCAGTGTAACAGATAGAAAACCCGTGGGTTCCGACGATGCAGTATATTAATCTTAAACACATATCAAGTTTACATATGCCGGTAAATATCTCGGAGTCCTTGTATTTATACAATCGGCCTTGCATATTCAGAATCGAATTGATAGATTACTTTTTTTCAATTAATGAGAGGTTTTTATAAGATTTTTCGCCCTAACGTTTAAATCAACGCTAAATCGACTGAATAAGGGAGATAAATTCATCTTTCATCTAAGACCAAAATAAATGAAAATTAAATAAACAAATAGTTTTGTGTTCGTACAAAATATCAATAAGCATACACGTGTGATAAGGTACATGTAGATGTCCCCTCGCGCGCAATCTTCTCGGCTATGTGCGAGCGTGCGAGGGATGATCATCATTTAAAGGGGTAATCTTCGGGTTTTTTGTTGTTGATCTAAAACATTATTAGTACAGTCCTTAGAACATTTTATACTTACAAACCCACCATTGATTTATGTCTGACGATGTTTTGGATTAGGAATAATATCGGATTTTATAATTTTCAGAAAGACTTCTTAATTTACATTTTAAATAAAACATTAATAACTTAAAATTAAAACAGTTCCTGTATTTGCGGCTATATAAACTCAAAACAAGTACATGAAAGACGCGAATCTGGTGTATTAGATAACCGCTGACCGCTTGGTAGTGCACCGATCTCCTCGGCCGCGGGCGAGGAATAGTTTAAGTAAAGTTACAACACACACAGCTCAGAACCCCGGAAGATTTGAAATGTTTGCAGTATAAAATTGACTAAAATCTACCAAATAGAAGTTATTATTTTTTCTTTACTTAAAACCCACAATTAATCTATGCCTGATATTACTCCCGATTGAGAATGACATTTCTTTTTTTAATTAACAGAACGTTTTCTTAATTGACACTCTATCAGTAATTCAATTTGAGATGAATAAACGTCTATGTGTGATCAAAATTAAAACAATTCTTGTTTTCGGCTAAATGAACTCATAAATTGAGAGACGTGACTCCGGTGTATTAGATAACCGCTGACCGCTAGGTAGTCCAGCCGCTACCATGGCGACTGACTTTCTCGGCCGCAAGCGAGGGATAGCTTACGTAATGGTTCACACACACAGCTCTGATTCCAGATATATTTTAAATGCACGCAGCATGATAACTAAAATGTATCACATAGATTTATTTTTTTCCGGTAGTTTGTGTGATTTACTAAAAAAGAAAAAGAATGTTTATATTTTCTGTTTCTCTTTTTTTAGGATTGTGCAGAATTTACGAAGATGACTTAAACTCCTCACATAAAAGCATGTATCCTAAAAAAATTATTTTTTTCTTATGAATTAAAGCCTCCTTTTTAAACAGGCATACTGTCTGTCGTAACTTAATGTCAGTTGTACGCACAATGACTTTCGTTAACTTGCCAAATAAACACAGGTACATGTTAACATGTAAAGCTTTTTACACTCATACTACACAACTCACCAACAAAATAACATTGTAACGACATTTATAGGATCCCAACAAACAACTTTTCCAGCGACAGCTATATCAAAATCCTAGCCGTTTTTTAGTTATTTAGCAAAAACTTTCAAGGGCCCTTGGCCCTTAATTTAAGGGGCCAGCCCTTTTTTATTGGTGTCAAATGAAAGTCCTTGACATTCTGCACAACTTTTATTCTACATGTCTTAACAAAATGTTTTTTGTTTAAAAGATACAAAGGAAAATATGTCTAAATTTTCGCACTTTTTGGAACCCTGTTTTTTGACCCCCTACCTTTTTCTAAATAAAGAAAGTAATCCAAAAACAAAAACCGATGTGCAAAACTTCAATGTCTCTGTTATTCAAATTCGTTGGATTCCTATTCCCTGCTATCATAGTCTCGGAGCCTTTGTCTGGAAACGAAAGGCCCTAATTTTTTTAAAAAGGGGAATAACTCGTTAACGATAGAGGATTTTTAAAATTTATGAAATGGTTTAGATAGTGTTTTGTAAAGTCTATAAGCCCTGAAAATTTGAGCAAAAACCGTTCAGAAATGAGCAAGATATGAAGCCTCAAAGTTCGCGTCTAGGAAGAAAAAAAAAAAAAAGAAAAATAAGAATAATCTTAATCTGCACAATAATATAAAGGTCTTCCGTTGGAAACGGAAGACCTTAATTAAATACCCTAAATCCTTAATGAAAATAAGCCGCGGCTTATTTTAACTTTTGGTTAGAAAGTGGGGGCTTATTTTCAAAACCATCTTATTTTTCAAACCCCGGCTTATTATCAATGCAAAAGTCCCGTAAACGAGATCATAATCACGGCTTATTATCAAAACAATATAAATTGTAATTGATCGATTGTAAACTATTTGACTGTTCTAAAAATGGTATATCCAGGTAAACACCTGTAAGAGTAAGACAAGAGAATGACATGAGGCCCATGGGCCACATCGCTCACCTGAACAGCAGTTCCTTGTAACATTCTATTTCGTAGCATATGCTATTTCTATTTAAAACTTGAACCCCTTTCTGGGGCCCCTGAGTATTGGTCCGAGGTTTATGGTTGGCTTTAACAATTTAGAATTTACGCTATTTGAGGATCCTTGCATAGTAATCTCAGAAACTGTAGCATTATAGTTCTCGAGAAAAACTTTTTAAAAATATTTTCCATATATATTTCTATGTTAAACTCTGAACTCTTCTTGGGACCCAGTATTAGTCCAATGGTCACAGCTTTAATAATTTAGAATCTACAATATTTAATAATGCTTGCATAGTAATCTCACAAATTGAAGCATTGTAGTTCTCTAGAAAAAGATTTTTAAACATTTTTCCTCTATTTTTCTATGTTAAACTTTGAACTCCCCTTGGGGCCCCAGTATTACATTTCGAGTTACGGCTTTTATAATTTAGAATCTACACTATTTGAGGATGCTTACATAGTTATCTGACAAATTGAAGCATTGTAGTTCTCGAGAAGAAGATTTTTAAACATTTTCCATATATACTTCTACATTAAACTTTTAACCCATACTTCTACATTAAACTTTTAACCCATCTTGGGTCCCCACTATTAGTCCATTTCAAAACTATCGAATCTACATTATCCAAGGTTGTATGCATAGCAATCTCACAAGTTGTAGCATATTGTAGTTCTCGAGAAGATTTTTTAACATGTTACCTATATATTTCAATATTAAACTTTGACCCCTCTTTGGGCCCCAGCATTAGTCCGGGGGTCACGATTTTACCAATTAAGAATCTACATAAGCCATGGATGCATGCATAGCAATTCCACAAACTGTAACATTGTCATTCTCAAGAAGAACATTTTTAAACGTTTCATATATATTTTTTTAAATGTAAAATTTTGAACCCCTATTGGTGCCCCAGTATTAGTCTGGGAGTCACGATTTTTACAAATTAGAATCTACATTATTTAAGGATGTATGCATTAAGTAATATTCCAAACTGTTGGATTGTAGTTCTTGAGAAGAAGATTTTTAAACATTTTCCTATATATGTTAAACTTTGAACCCCGCCTGGGGCCCCACTTTTTGTCTGGGGGTCACAATTTTTACAATTTAGAATCTTCATTATAAATACAAGCTTTTGTGTAAATATTGACATTTCTGGTGCAGTGGTTCTTGAGAAGATTTTTAAAGACACACACCTATACTCACTGTTTCGCAATTATCTATCTTTAAAAAGGGTTGTGCCCTTTATTTTAACAATTTATATTCCCCTTCCCATAAGGATGCTTTGTACCAAATTTGGTTGAATTTGGCCCAGTGGTTTTAGAGAAGAAGTCAAAAATGTGAAAAGCTTACAGACAGACAGACGGAAGGACGATGGACAACAGGTGATCAGAAAAGCTTACTTGGACCTTCGGTTCTAATAAGGTGAGCTAAAAAGTGGTAAAGTGTTTTTAATTCAATTTTATTTCATGAATTAGAATATTTATGCACTCTGACCACTGTTCCTTGCATCTAACAAGTTCTAGCCAGTGTATTCGCCATTACGTTAAACTAGCCACCTGTCGACTCATTGCGTGGTCAATGTTTGTTTACAATTTCCAGTGTCAGAAGCATGCAATGTCCTGTCGGACTTCACAGTTTATATGAGTATAGGAAGATAAGCAATAATTATGACATAATTAAAAAATTATTTACTTTATGTCCCGTTATGCCGTAATTGGTTTGCATACTGATGGACACTTTAAAAATTGACTGATCATTTGTACGACTTGATAATGACGATAAACGACATATACAGACGTTTCTTCACAATGTTTATTTTACAATAATCAAATAATTGGACTAAATATCAATTAAATAATTACCGTTGTTGGTTGTTTTGGTTTAGATTTACAAACTTACGTTATTACTTGTAAATGAATTGCATACATTATGTACGCATGCATATTAATGATTTTTAAAATGTTTCGTCTTTTTGCGGATGCGTATAATGCATAGTAATGTACAGTACAGCGGGGTTTTTTTTCAGCATACTATACACAGGTGCGTGCTACACGAGACTTTACGGTAGTCTAAAATCTTTCCAAACTCTGGCATTGTCATGATTGGCTTATTTTCAAAACAGGCTTATTTTCAAGTAATTTTCAGTGCAAGAAATACAGGTAACTCTCGATGGCTCGAACTTCGATCACTCGAAGTTCTTGATTGCTCGAAGTGAGTCTAGGGTCCCGATTTTTTTTCCCTATATAACTAAGCAAATTTACTCTTGATTTCTCGAACTCTTAATCTCTCGAAACCCTTGATCCCTCAAAGTCAAACTGCAGTCCCGTTATTCATAATCTATAGTTTTTTTCTCTCGATACCTCAAAGTGGCTGTGTATATCCACGCGTTACCTAATTAACATCTACTTGGTCATTTAAATGGCTCCAGGCGTTAGACGCGGGACATAATTGTTTGATGATTAACCATACCAGTACCTAATCTATAATTAACACCGACCGTTTTACGATAATTTGAAGGTGCAGTGAAAATGATAAATTAATTGAGACGGAACGATAATTTTGGACCATGGTAAAAATTTTTAGAATTATAAAACTGTAGAAATTATGCTTATCAGCATCATTGTTATTTTAATGATTGTTGCTGAACAAGTTCTTACAGCTGGTGAAGGACCCGTAAAGTGGGAACAATGGGTGATCATGGTGATACTCATTCATCTAATTTATGACATGTCGTCTCGCAGTCCAGTAGTACTGAGCAATCTGATCACAATATGATGCATAAAATAAATAATTACAGTGTATCATGAATTTATTCAATATGTGTTTCTATTTGGTTTTTAAAACATCCAGGTCTGTATATTTAACTGAAAAAAAAACATTGTTTAAGCACGTGCCTAAAGGTAAGCACTTAATAAATGGCTTAATCATAACATCCGGTAAGACTAATTTTAAAACCCGTCGGTCAACCCAGAAAACCCCGAACTCTTGAAAACTCGAACTCTTGATACCTCGAAGTTTTTCCTCGGTCCCATGGACTTCGAGTTATCGAGAGTTACCTGAAGGTGGCTTATTTTCAAAACCGGCTTATTATTAAATCCGGCTAATTTTCAAGGTTTTAGGGTATTATAATAATGCCATTGCAATCGTTGAGCTGTGCTGTTTGTACAGTACCGACCAGACCCAACCTAACACCAGAGCAGACCCCAACTAAACCCTGGGTTTACTTTCAAGGTCTGCTCGGGTCTTATCATGATCTGCTTTATGAGAATTTGCGTCTGCTTGGGGTTTACTATGGGTTTACTCCGGGTTTGCTTTTGAGGTTCACACTGAAGTGTAAAGCAGACCTGCCTTTTATCTTACTGCGTGTAAACCCCACACTGTGTATATTCCAAATACAAATGTATAGACAGTTGATCATTTTTCAGTAGCGATTGTATACATTTACAATCTTTTTCTGTGAAGTACTACACTGGACAAGTGCATGCTTCACCGGAAATTGTTAAACAAACATTTACCACGTGACTTGTCGACAGGTGACTGATGACGAAATAGCGAACACACTGGGGAAAACGTGTTTGATGTAAGGGATGATGGATAAAAATTCAGATTCATGGGAATTAAATAAAGAATGTACTGTAGATTAAATAAGATGCAACTCTGTTATTTGTCTTATTCTACAATTCGCATTACACACGAAATCGACTGTCTTACTTTCACAGTAACAAAAAACACCCTGAATAAAAAATGTGTAAACTTTTGTTCCTATATGTATATTCATGTAAAGAGCTAGAGCCACGAAGCATCAAAATGTGCCTTAAAATTTTCACGAAACTCAAGTTTGAAACAATACAAATTGTAATTACTTATAATGTAGGGCACAATATTCTGCTTCTATGCATGTGTAATTTTTTCACCTCGGCCCCACCTTTAAGCACATGCGCATCATCAAACATGCCATATTCGTTAAAAATGGCTGAAAAATGTAGATTTTACTGCAGTATTTCCCAAATTTGAATGTGGCCACACTTGAGTACCTCTTTGAAACTTTTAAAACTGAGAGATATTGCATAAATGCATCTGCCTGCAAAATTTCTTAGAGGTACTCAAGTGTGGCCAATATGTATTTTACAATTTTTGAAAATTTTAGAAACAGAAAATAAAACAGACCACTCTATTTAAGGGTAAATATTTGCTTACTTTTAATTGAAATAGCAGAAATTAATTAATATTGATAAAGAATTATTTGTAATTGTTTACAAAATCATCATTTTATTCAATATGTGTGGTAGAAATGCATATAAACTGAACATTATTGTGTTCTATCTAGTAATTTTATACTGTGTATTCATTCTTATATCTTGCATCATCAATGACGTCATAGTTTGACGTTTGCGACGTCAGTTGAATCTGTACATGGAATCTTGAGTTCTATCAGTATTTTGCTAATATAACTTACCATTCAACTCAGTCTGCATTTTTAAAACATATTATGTCTATGTACCACGGTATTATTTAATTGCAGTAGAATATGATATACATGAACATGTGTTAAAACAAACAGAAAAAAAAATGGCAGTTAAGATTGTACTGTTACGTACATTGATGGCGTCAAATAAGTAAATATTCCTATACCTTTGTGTAAAATAAGCGATAGCATGTATAAGTAGCTATAGTTGTGGGGGGGGGGGGGGGGTTCCCGTCGAACAGTTAAATGCATAAAAAACAAAAGGAAATATGCAAGCGATTTTTTAAAACTTGTTACACAAGTGTTTCTGAATATCACTAGAGAAGGACAGTCGATATCACGTGTAAACATGTACATGTATGATGAACTTAACTGATGCCGTCAAATGACTTGATAATTTAATATCTAAGTACAGCTGTAATTGAATATTTTATAGTTAAGCCTTCGTCCCTTGCATTAAAAATCTTGCCAATGCATTCGTCATTACGTTATCAGCAATCTGTTGATTCGTCGCGTGGTCAATGTATTTCCGATAACCGTTACATGCATATTGTAAGATCGATCGTGTACGTTTCGATGAAGACGAATTTTGGTATTCACAATTTAGAATAAATTAGCAGCATGTGCACTATATAGATAGCTAATCCTCATTGAGATGTCTTTGTTGATAATTCGTTCAATAAAATAACAAAAACACCCTAAATGTGTGTACATCGGGTCTTTTGCCTTATGGAATTCTCGATTGAAATTTTCTTCGATTATTTTATGCGTACTAAATCTAATTATAGTTTGCCTTGAGTGGCATATAAAAAGGATTCAGATTTCCGGGCCCTTTCTTTAAAAAAAAAAAAACAACAACGAGTGCAGCGAGATTTTGTTTCTATGCACTCCCCCCCCCCAAACTTAAAAAAAAATCAATCGATTTACGGCCGAGTTCATTACAAAGCTATATATTTTAACACAAATTCTACATGCTTGCTATGAATTCGGGTTTTCAAGACAATTTAACGACATAATTCGTGTGCTATTGTTTGGCTTTGAAAAATCAAATATTTTAAAAAATTGTTATTGTAACCTATACTTATTGCATCATACTGTACAGTACCTGGCCATAATACAGTACGCAAAATGGCGGCCGTGTCATTAAAACTTTTTCACACTTGGAAGTTTTGTTTGTTATTTTTCACATCAATAAAAGAAAATTTTTCTTACCTTATCAATATTTGTAATATATCCCTTTGCCTTTATTACAGCCCTTATTCTTTTGGGAATTGACGCATATATACTTTTTATAGCATCGGAATGTACTAGTATCTTTGCTTCAAAATAGTGACCCCCACTCTCTCTCTCTCGATCGATCGATGTTATGTTATGGCATTTATAGGGAATAATTAATTCATTAGGAATAATTAATTCATAAAAATATTTGTTAGAAATCGATATTTATTTTTCAATTAATGAACATTAAAACACTGATGTTATGTCATTCCTTTGTTCCAACAGTCAAAATTTTTACCTTTAACAGTCCGATGCTAGTGAGCTTCTTAATATCAGACCGTTACCAGTGGTTACAATATTGGTATCCGTCTCAGGTAAATCAACAATGAAACTCAATGGCAGTGTTTTAAGTAGATATATGCCCCAACCACTTCTGTATGAACAAAATATCAGACAGTTTTCGGCCTTAACGGGCCTCGAAACTGTTTTATAATATTTCGTACAGAACTGTTTTCGGCATATATATCCATTACACATACACAGTCGCTGAAATGTTCTTTGTTTCCACTAAAACGGCGAGTAAACGGTGAGCACACGGTGAGTGCACTCTGAGCGATCGGTGAGCGCACGCTGATCAAACGCAAACGCAGGGCAAAGTGAACTGTGAACGATATGTTACATTTTTGTAGCTCTATGTGAACGCAAGATGAACGATTTATTCGGAGTGCCCCGAGAGTTATTGTTACATTGTGTTTCATTGGTAATCAGGAAATAATAACAATAAACTACATGTATGTATTGTTATCAGCCTAAATATAATATTATGTGACTAAACAATAAGTGAACACTGAATGAACGGTGAGCTCAAGGCGAAAGCTTTGTGAACGCACGGTGAGCGCTTTGTGAACGCTGGGCGCGAACGGAGCGGAGCCGAGAACGCAAGTGAAAGCACTGTGTGCGCACGGTGAACGCACGGAAAAAAGGGGAAAATAGAACGTTTCAGGGACTGAACCCCGGCAACTTAACTCTATAAAACGCCAAGTTTGGGTGAACATATCAAGTAATAAAATAATCATGCGGAATAATGTACACAGACTGTTACAGTAATGTATAAAAATTCGATCTAGATTACATTAACATGTATCTCTGTTAAATTCAATCACCATATTTCTGTCATATTTATATATTTATTTTTAATAATTTGTTATATCAGTAGAATTAAATAATTAATCCTCATTTATACACTGCGCATCATCAGCATTACTCCATGCAGTTTCAAATAGCAGAAAAAAGATCTTTGAATACACTACACCGACATATTTAAATGTACCGCCGTGATATTGACCTTTAGCACTGGTCCCTGCATTTTTTAAAAACATTATTGTAAATAAGATTTTCATGGTATTTTTATGAATAATTTTTTTTTAATAAATTAATTATAATGTCTAAAAGATAATTTATTTTGTTTTTGTTTATTTTACGAGGGTTGTCCCAAAACAGCGTAGACAAGTGGCGTTATTCAGTTAATCGAAGACACAGGAAGGTGAAACGTGTGCCACAAAGGGTTCAAGTAATTTGCATTCAATTTATGTTTTAAAATCAAATATTGTTTGAGATTAAATTAGTGAAATGAAAGCATGTTAAATCATATATTCGACATGCGGCGCAATGTCAAAAACGAAAAAATAAAATCAACATAATGAAATGAAAATTGCGAGGATACGTACTTTTCGAATGAAAAAATTCAAGTATAGATATACAGTAATATTTGTTAATAATTCTATTATTTACTCAATAAATGTCTTGGCTATAACAAAACTTTTAAAGATTTTATAGCGCGTTTTGTGACAAGTTAAAGTGTTAACTCGTAATAAAATGACGACGTCAGCGTTTAAGGCGGCGCAGCAGTAACTGATAAATTTTTGTAAAGTCATTGAATCAAATCCTAAGTGGCTTTTGAAGTAAATAAATTAACAAAATCCCTTAGAAATGTATTTTGTGAATTTGTAGTCTAACAACATTGAAAATATTCGGACAAGTATGGTGACAATAAGTGGAAATATAAACCCCGACCGATAGAGATGGACGTCAAAATGCTGAACGACAAATGTCTGTAGGTTGTTTAGACAACAAATAATACAGGGCAAGTTTGGAGTCGGCAGACCGTTTGTACTTAGAAAATGTTTTAAAAAATTAAACTAGAAATGCATGGTGAATGTGCACTCAGGCTACTTGTTCAAAGAAAATATTTTTCCCCAAGATAGTTTTTGGGAAAAAAAAAACCCCGTAAATGTTATCGTAAACGATGTGGAGGGTTTAACAATAACGTAAAAATTGAGAATTTTCGACGTCGCACATTGCGCCGCCTGACAAAACATGTTGTTAATGATTATTCATTTTCTCAAGAAATAAATAAAGTACAGATTTGAATTTTTCATTATTATTTGCCAAAGGGTTATTGAAGAAAACAAAGAAGTCTAATGAAATTGCAGTGAACAGATTTTAAGTTATGTGTTCTGTCTACGCTATTATGGGACAACCCTCGTATTTAATTCAACTCATGCGTAGTTTTGTCATTTCATGACGTTACTTAACAAAAATTACGTCTGTTTTACAATTTTTCATCAAAATAGTGCCATATTATAAACTCTATTTATAAAAAAGTATAATAGATAACGAAAAAAGAAAAACAGTTATGAAAAGCTTAGATTCTACACTCAATTTCACCAAAATATGGTGGTTTTTTGTGATAGGGCATATTTTGATGCTTCGTGGCTCTAGCTCTTTCACAACTCAAACTTTTGATCTAATTTTAACTGACAATAGGGTGCACTAAACACAAGACTTTATGGTAGTAAAATAAAAATATATTTATAATTATGTACATGTACGTACGCCATGATGAAACTCGACATTACGGAAATAAAAAAAATATAACTAACCAAATAAATACCTATAGTGTATCTATATACATGTATGTACACTGTACGTTAACATTTAAATTTCTACATGTTAATTGCACAATATTAGTCGTATACGATGATTTCCCCTGCACAATGAGTTGTCGACTAGAGATCTGATTGGTCAGCGCTCTCATTGGTCAACGTGTTTAACCATTGATCTGACTAGGCGATACACTGATTGGTTAACGCAATATCCTGATGGACAGGTCTGTTGGTTAGACCAGACCTCGGGTCTGCTTTCAGGGTCAGCTTATGAAATCAGAGTTTGTTCTCTGTGTCCGCTCTGTGTTTAATCCGGGTTAACTCTGGGTCTGCCCTAGCAAACCCAGAGCAAATTCGAAGTAAACCCTGAAAGCAGACCTGGGTTTAGTTGGGGTCTACTTTCTGTTAGGTTAGGTCTGGTCTAGGGTTGTATCAAAATATCAATACATGTATATTGATATGTACCGGTATACGCCTGTCAAGCGATATTCGATACAGTTTTGACAATACACCGATATATTTGCGCTTTTTAAGGTCAGGATCGAAGTTTTTAAATTTAGAAATGGCTTCCTCTAACTGAAGCACGAGTAGTGTCTGGGATATTTTAAAGAACAAGCTTAAAGAAAATCACTGAATGTAATGTATGCTTTGAAGAAAGACCGGTCAGACAATAAATATAGTAGTTAGAACAAGTATGATTGTTTATTACTCCATTGTTACAGTTATACTAAACACGCCTGTTGGGGAAAACACGAATGCCGAGAGAATCTATACATGCTATACGCCTGCCATTTACTTGATGGATAATTTCTATTCTTTCTTTGAAATTTGATTTTACCGTACGTAACCAAACTTATCATCATAGAATAATAAAATGGACTTCATAATAATTAGTTAGCACAAAATTAGGAATAATGTTCAATGTTTGTAAAGTTGGATACATTTTGTAACGTTTACGTAGAATTTATACGCCTGCCGAGGAAATCTATATGCCTGCCGTTTATTTGATGGATAAATTTTATTTCTTCTTTGATATTTTATTACTCTATATTCAACTGAGTAACAACTCTTCAAAATGTCAAATGTTAAAAAGGGAAACGATTTTAAATTCAAAGAAAATTAAACACGAGAGTGCTGAGCCTTAAAATTGTAAAATTCCTTGTATTTCTGAATAAAAACGTGATTTTAAAAGGAGATGAAGCATTGTTGATAGTTTTCATGCTTATAAATACTTTTTCATGAATAGCTTAAAGTAACTAGTCCCGGATCATTTCTATCCTTTTTTTCAATAAACAGTATGACAATGATCAGTTCATATATATAGTATCATATAAGTCAGCTAGTACATATGTCCCTGATAATATATGGGAATATTATAAATTACCTATTACATAAACTAATTCTTTTTCTATTACTTTTATTGACTCAAACAAGATAGACTGAGTGTTTGTTTGGTTATTTTATTTCAAAAATCCAATAAAACATCTTTAATTTTGGTTTTTATTGTACTTTATTCTTGAAAATGTTAAACTAAATTGTAAATCCAATATATCAGATATCGCATCTGAAAATATTGTATCGTATCATATCGGAAAATCTTTACCAATACACAGCCCTAGTCTGGTCGGTACTGTAACTTCATTACAACTGCTATTGCATTCCCTTCCATGTATGTAACATCATTACATTGCCATTGCAAGCCTTTACCTGTACAGTATTTAACATCATTACAATATCATAGCAATCCCTGTCTGTACTGTATGTAACAGCATTACAATGCCATTGTAATTACTGAATTGTACAGTATGTAACATCATTACAATACCATTGCAATCCCTGCCTGTATTGTATGTAACATCATTACAATACCAGGTTTTCTTAAATAGGTGAAAATTCTAATGGCATGTATATATGACTTTTCATACAATGTAATTACATTTATAATAAGTAAATAAAAAATTTAATCCCTCTTCTCTTGCAAATCTTATCAAAACATGAAAAATTAACAGTACAATATGTACAACATTATGTAACAAAATATGCAACAACATCCTTAGAACTCAAAGTGGCAAAAAAAAATGATAAATGATGAGGATCCTGAAGTTGTATTTCAAGGACAAACATGCACTCTCAGATAGATGTGCTAATCAGGATATGGGGGACACAGAGAGTGTTGGCTGACATAAGCGGCTTCGAAGGGGGACTTGCGGTCGAAGTCTGTGGTCAGCGACCACAGCTGTTCAGGAAATACTACGAGATCCGACAGGCACTTGAGAAAACTTTAGAAAGTTTACACTTATGTCACAAGAAAATCTCTTGCTACATTACATATACTATCATACAACTCTTGTTACAATATAAAAAAAAGTTTTGTATCTGTGAAATCATTAACGAGAAATATATTACCATTAATTAAGCAATTAGATATTATTTTTGTGATTGATAAGTTGATCCAACAAGTGGATCAAGTAGAGATATTTCCCTTTATGTACAATGGCCTAGATTGGCTAGGAAATATTCACATTTTATCCTCCTCTGAGAGGAGAACACTAGTCAAGTATCAGGTATGAAAGATGCAAAAAATTGAAGTATCCTACCTCTACGAACAGTAAATTCTGCATCGAATCAACATCATTATATTCATGTATTAAATTTATAAAATTCACAAAAATAAATGATTGTAGCTTGAAATTTTCAGATATATTTCAGATGAACATTTTGTGAAAATACCTTTCATGCTAGCTAGATTTCACATAATCAAACATATTAAAATGCATTTAACTTGAAATTCACGTCATGTGAAAAAATTAGTGATATTAATGCGAGATGATATGGTCAAGCCATCAGACACAAAGACTAAGCAATGACAGAAAGACAGACAGGCACACAGAGAGAAAAAAATGATGATCCCCAATTCTCAATCTCTGGAAAAAAAAAAAGAATAATTAATATGATAATTATTCCTTACAATAAATAAAGTAATTTGCATAGCAGTAAGAAAGATAACTCCTTTGACCTTATGGGATCGAGAAAGACAACTCTGAACTAAAAAAAAATAAATTAAGAAAGATAACTCTGAAAAGTAACAATGAATCATGTCCGCCTACAGTTGCTACTCCCTAATATCAAAAACTAAAATCTTGGTGAGACAGTTTATCAAGGACAGTGATGTGTGAATTAAGACATGTGTGTAATGATACACACCTCTAGGGGTGATCTAGTGCACTATGTTGTGTGTTGAATGATGTTTAAGCATTGCATACACTGTGACTATCAACTAAAGAGTTATTTTTAAAAAATACGACCCCCCCCCTTCTCGACTCCATCCTTTTTTTTCCTTAACACACCCAAAAATTTGAACACCATCCCGTAGAAAAGAAAAATTTTAAGAATAAAATTAAGTTCCTAAATAAATTTCAGCCAGGTAAACAATGACACACTTTAAACAGGACTGTTAATTTAGACAGGTCCAGAGGTATATTGACGACAGAAAACATAAGACGAAAAATTAGTCTGTAGCTGTTCTGGCCCACGTTATCACTGGTTTAAAGTTGCCACTTGATTGATTTAAATCTTAGGTCATTCATCAATACAAAAACAATAGTATTTTATTGTGCGGTGTACAGTGAGCAGGGTTCATTTCCTTATATCCTGTTTCATCTCGAGAGCCATCAGAGACCGCAAACCCAATAATTTCGCCCTATCAGCTCTTGTCCAGAGGAGAGCTAATTAACTAGCATACTAATATCATAGCAGCATACAGTGGCACAACTCGTGTCATCGGGAAAATCGACGGCTAGATAAAGATTCAATCGGATGCTCTCTGATGGGAGACTTCCTCACCAAATTTAACCCTGGACAATGGCAGTGTTATACCCCTCCATCAAAGCTTACAGAAAACTGTGCATACTTTACTCCAAATAAGATTTCTAGAAAATTTTTTATTAAGTTGACAATAGCTACCATTGGCTACTGGCTGGAGTGCATTCCATGAATGCGCAAATTAAAAATTATGACATTTGAATTGTGTTGAGGTTGTTTTTGTCTCAAACAATACAGGCATTCTTCTATAAAACTTTTGGGGAAATTCTCTAAAAAAACCCAGGACACAAGTTTAATCTTACTGAAAGTTAAGATGATCATGTACAATACACTTGAGGAGTAAATATTGTTCATGAGTAATAGCCTTAAAAATGAAACTGGCTGTTGTACTTGCAGTCTCCCCTAAATATCTATATCCGTATGCAACCCCGAGTGTCGAAGATCCTTTAATTCGATATTTGAGGTAATATCAACCAATGAAAAATGTGAAAGGAATTTTCCTCTCTGTCTAAAAAGGGCACTCCTTGTGGTTTGGATGCCTTCTAGACGAGTACATGTGCAGTGACTATGGAGTCAGTCATATTTTTCTTCTACATCCATGGAACATCCTACTTTTCTATAACTGAAGGTTAGTGAGATGGTCAAACAGTGAAATATTGACACAAGAGGGCCATACTATTATAACCCTGGAAAACTTTTTTTAAAAGCACGGGAATTAAAACCCTGAAGGAAAGGCCACAAACCCCAAACATTTCTTTGTTGTCTACTTTTGCTTGATTATTCAAAACAACAACAAAATATTCATTAAGACTACACAGCAGAGTGGGTGATACTTTTTGCCAGTGTGTGGAAAGTCTCAATTTATTTACAACTATCATCTCAAAGAGAAAACAATCAAAAGTTGTCTGTGAAAAAGAACACATCTAACTGATATTTAAATACCAATACTAATGAAGGATCATGATTAATAAGTACTGGCAGGAGAGGATATCTCTTCAGTTCTGAGGATATAAAACTCAAGGAAATTGTGAACAAGGCAGTCTGGAAAAAATTATATAAATGAATGACGATTTCATTGAAGGTAAGTTTTATTGACTGTTAAATAATACCATAATCATAAAAAGTGAGATTGATTGACGAAAAAATTATGATTGGCATTGTTATTTATAAATGCTTCATTTCCTAGCTTTCTTGCATTTTTAAATTGACCACAGAATACTGAAAAAAAAAAAAAATTTCTTAATTTAAGAGAAATCAAATAGGTATATGATTTTCAAAAGACTTAAAATAATGCCTAAACATAAATATTTAGATGCCATATTTCTAAATAAGTTCTTTCATAATGATTTTAAATAAATGCCTCATTTTTAATAAAAGTTAAATTTGTTAAATTTTTATTTTAATTAATATTTGAATTACAAGTACAAAAGAAAAAGTGTCTATATTGAATATAAAAAATATATGTTTACGCTAATAATAATTTATTCTATTATGATATCATTATGTTTTGGTATACACTAGCTGATACAGGAAATGCTTGAATCAATTGTTAAAAATATGAGATAAAATTTGAACTGTATAGTTTAAAAGATTTCAATTTGACCAAATAATCATTTATCTTAAGAATGTTGTACTGTCACATAACTCATACAAATCATAGATGACATTGAATTTAGAATGGAAACACCTCTAATTTTGGCTCGTCATTGCAATCGCCAAAATATTTTTAAATGTTTTTTTTTCCTAAAAATCAATAATGAATTTTATATGATGTAAAAAAAAAAAAATAATAATAATATGATACGAGGGTTGTCCCAAAATAGTGATACAAGTGGCGTTATTCAATTAATTGAAGACACAGGAAGATGAAAATTGTGCCACAAATTAAGGGTTCAAGTAATTTGCATTCAAATTATGTTTTGAAATAAAATATTGTTTGAGAGATAAGTGAAAAGAAACCATGCTAGATCATAATTTCGACATGCAGCGCAATGTCAAAAACGAAGTTAAAATCAACAAAATGAAATGAAAATTGTGAGTAATAGTACTTTTCGAATGAAAAAAATCAAATAAAAAATATATGTTAATTTTTTGATAACTATTATTTACCAAGAAAATGTTGTGGCTAAAACAAAGCTTTTAAAGTTTTATAGCGCGTTTTTTGAGAAGTTGAAGTGTTAACCCATGCAAAAATGATGACGTCAGCATTTAAGGTGGCCCAGCGGTAACTATAATCAAATTTGGTAAAGATCTTGAAACAAATCCAAAAAGGCTTTTGAAGTAAATAAAATTAACGAAATCCCTTAGAAATGCATTTTGCAAGTTAGAAGTCTTACAAAATTAAAAATATTCAGACAAGTATGATGAAAATAGGTGAAAAAAGAAACCCTGACCAATAGAAATGGACATATATTCAAAATACTGTACGACACATTTCAGTAAGACGAACGTTAGACAACAAGTAGGGCAAGTTTGGAGTCAGCAGATCGTTTGTACTTAGAAATTAATTTGTAAAACAAAAGTAGAAAATGTATATTGAATGTGCACTTGTGTTACATGTGCAAAGAAAATATTTTTTCCAAGACATTTTTGGAAATGAAATGTAATGTTATCGTAAATAATGCCGAGGGTTTAGCAACAACGTAAACACTGGATCATTTTGACGTCGCACATTGCACCGCATGGCGAAACTTGTTGTTACTAATTATTCATTTTCTCAAGAAATAAATAAAGTACATAATATAAATTTTTTAGTATGTTTTGCCATTTTTTTTTAAAGGTCATTGAAGAAAACATATATGTCTAATGAAATTGCAGTGAACAGATTTAAAGTTATGTGTTCTGTCTAAGCTATTTTGGGACAATCTTTGTAAATAATCAATTTTGAAGAAGTTTAAAATATTTTTTAATCAAATGCCTAAATGAATAATTCAGGGGAAAAAATACCCAATCACTTTACCTTCTATTGGGTTATAAAATATGAAATCATATGTACATGTATTTATGGTACATTGTATCATTTTCAACATAGTTTAAAGAGAGGCTGAATGCAGGTCAAGAGTAACCAACGAAATTAACCAAAAAATTGTAAATACTTTTTAAAAAAATTTCTACCCTGGCTATAATTTTTTTTACATAGTAAACGAATAAAAAAAAATCCCTGACATTCTTGCTTTGAAAATTTAATTTGTATTGAATATATATTAATCCCTTATTTTTCAGTATATAGACATCTTCTTTTCAAAGAGGTTAATTTATTTAAAATGGCTAGACTATATCCATACATGTTAACCTCCAGTGATGAAAAATAGGTAGATTTTGAACCGAAAAGCGGTAGCATTGTGCACGGCCGTTTTCGCGTATATTTCAAAGCACATATTTTTATGTAATACATTATGTAGAAAGGGTTTTCAATTAGAAATTAACAATATCAACTAAAATATAAAAGACTTTTGAAATTTAGTACATGTATTATCAACAAATGCAATAAAAATGTTTGCATGCATTTACCATCATATTGATTACCAGTATTAATGCTATTTTGGGGGGAGGAAAAAATATTTGAGTGCAGAAACTTTAACAATTGCCATTGTTCAGAAAAAAATAAGTTAAGTTGCCAATGGAAAATTTAACATATAAGAGAAGTAAGGACTAATAGGAAATCGTATACTTTTTTTCAATATCAAAACGATGTTTACATGATGCTTATCACAAATCATGCAGCTTTGCAAGTTAAGTTTACTGTTATGGTCAAGTTAAAAGATATATTCAGTCATCGTTAAAGCCACGTGTGGAATTGCAAAGCTTCTTTTTCCTTGGTGAGGATAATATCGACATGTCTTGTAACTAATGTAATCAAGGGAAGTGTGGCTTCTTTCATCGTTCAATGTAAAACACATGCTTGATAACTTGTCATTCATCCGACTTAAAAAAAAGCGTTTGTGTGCCTCCGATTCAAAGTCACGCGCTAATTTCAAACCCTACGAGATTTTTTGACCACTATGGCTTCCAAAATGGCTATCTATCAAAATAAAGAATGTATTTTGAAGAAAAGCGGTAAATTTTTAAATAAAAGCGTTAGGCGGGAGAAAGAGCTAAAAAGCGGTAGACTTCCGCGTAAATCGGTAGAGTTAACATGTATGCTATATCTAGCTATTTTAAGGTCTCATTTCAGTCATTGAAAAATGATTAAAAAAATACTTCCATTCTGCCTTTTCTACATCATTTCATTTGTGCTTTTAAATAAAAGTTCTCACAAATACTCCTTAATCCTATGTGATTTCAGCGAATGAACTGCTTGTACATACAGTTCAATCAGCAGATTTTGTACTTTAAACTTACACCACAAGACTCCTTGACATCATGCTTAAAACTGCTAAAAATAACGATTATAATATCGATTACTTAACCTTCATCCTGCACTAAAGACCTTAGGAATATATGTTCCATTTTTGTCTGCAGGTGCCCTTTGGTCAAACTTACACCTTAAATGATAGCAAAAAATAATTAAAAAAAAGATATATTCATGAGTGTAAATGAAAACATCGTGACATAATAAGAGACAGGAACAATCATTTGTGGGCGATTTCTTCCTCTCTGGGAGTCATTGGTTAGTAGTTGTAAGTTCAGCTCTGATGACGACCCATTACAAACACAGTATTTCCTAGTCAGGGAATGTGGAAGTCGAAACAGTACCAATTATTAATAGACAAAGGCAGCTAATGTCTGCACAAGGGGCTCGAAGCAAAGTCTGTCTGTGTTTAGTCGGCCTTTTCTAATTACATCATGAAATTTCACAATTTATGAAATATTTAGAAACAGATAAGGATAAAATTAATCAATGTTTTTACCCGAAGGTAGTAGAAACTCACTGGAGATTTTAATAACTTCTATGTTAGGTGCATGCATGCACAAGTATCATTCCCGTGTACTTTAGACTGAAATAAATAAATAGATGGAGTGCAGGTTTCCAATCAATCAAAAGCTCCCTACAATTATACTTTTACAGCTTAGTAAAAACAAATCTAAAAAATAAAACAGATTTATTGGCCGATTTGTTTTTGCAATAATAGCTTATATAGTTAAAAATAAAACCCCCAAAAACATAAAACAGATTCATTGGATGATTTTTTTTCTGCAATAATTGATAAATTGAAAAATAAATCATTATAAATCATTAAATGCCAGTTTCCCCCATGGAATTAATTAATAATTACCTTACATGATTCATTTTCAAAGTTCTAAAATAATGATTATTACTAAATTCAATTTATTTTGGTGAAAAAAGAAAATTGTAAAAATATTAGGACTAAAAATGGAAATCTTCTACCTCAAGAAATCGATTAAAAGAACATTTTCCAAAAATATGAAGGTAATTTTTATTTATGTTTTCTGAAACTTGATTTCTTCATTTTCTTTTCATTTGAAAATCAAAAAATAAATTTACTTATTTTCTTGCCGCTAAGTGGAAAATGGTAAAGGTATGTTAATACATGTATTATAATACATGCCACCTAGATAGTGAAAATGTAAGTCAATATGAAAGGGCTGTGTATTGATATGACTCAATAAATACAAAATATTACAAGCTGGCAATATCCAATATATTGGTTCTAGGAAATAATGTTCTATTGGAAAGATTTATTCACAGCTATAAAAACATGACATTTTGCTTTTTAAATATGGGTATATTAGAGAAAGTTTGTGCATTTTTATCATCTTTGATCAAATTGAAAGTATTTTTAAATACTTTGCATTCCAATGAGATCAGATATAGCTATAGTTTATAACTGTTAAACGGAAACAGTTTCCCATACATATAGCATCTAATTGTGATATTAATTGAAATATTCATCAATATATGATACTATATATGACCGATATTGTTATGGAAGTTACAATACAGTGTGAAATTTGGATACATATTTACAGTAAGACCGGTATATTGATTCACGCTTTAATATTTGAATGCTCTGATTTGAACATATTTTTATTGTACAAAAATACAATTGGGATTATGCAAAAGTTCCATAACTTAGACCGCCCTGGAGTCTCCCAAATGCTCTGGAGAATCTGCACATTTAAGTACGACTTCTCCAAAGGAAAATATACCCTGATGATGATCACATAAATATAAATATAAAGAGTGTGCATAATAACAGCAACGTATATATATCTGATCATTCACAAAAATTTCAACAAAATCTATCACACCACAGTACTATTATCGGTACTCATGAAAAATGATCGAAAAATTCTTCAGTCAAAAGTTAGTCCTAATTATAAAATTATTTGCTGCATATTAATGCATTGAAACATAGCAAGATTAAAAGTGACTTTGATAAGTGGTTGGGAGAAGTATTTCACACTGAAATGCTTTGCTTTTAAAAATTGGAGACAGTGATTTTTATAACCTTACTATAATGCCAACCCTTGCTCTTTTAACATTGATTATAAACTGGAAATCCATATAAAACCATTGCAGAAATTACTGAATTGTTTAAAATCAATCCATGCTATATGTTATTAGCATGATTTATAAAAATTTTGACAAAGTCTTGGCAAAGCTAATGATATTGATTCTAATGTATAATTTCAAAAATATACATCAGCTTAAAAATTGTACAAAATGAATATAAAATGAATGACTGAATAAAATGTAACATAAAACATTAATAACAAAATAATAATTGTAACTGTTAAGCATGTAACATCACATTACAGAGACAACAAATGTATTTGAATGAAAATTTCCAAAGATATCTGTTCTGTATTTACCAATTTATGGAACTGATACAAGCAGAGGCACAGTAAATGGGTAAAAGTTCTCTTTGAGAAGCTCAGCTGTACCACAGTGTAGTGGGGTATGCATTATGACATTTAAACAATACAACTGAAGGTTGGACATTTTTTTTTTTTAAATGTCTGCATTTACTGCAATAAAAATATATAAAACATCAATAGTTCAAATTGCATAAAATTTTCAATCAAATTTTTGAATTTCAAATCCCGATTTATATATCATGCAATATGTTACGTCTTATTCCCTGGAATGGATACCTACAAATAACTAAGCATGACTCATATTTCTCCTAAAATATCAAATCGTCAATTTGCTACTTGAGGCCCATGTATCAGAACCCCAAAAAGGGCATTGCATCTATGCAGTCATTTAAATCAATTAACCTCTCTCATTGGTCAATTCTGCACATACTAAAAGCTGGTGCACTAAACTTAAGCTGGTACCCCTCATCCACCTCTTGGACAATGAGTCTATTTTTGAGTTGACCTAAACTCAATTTCTATTCCCCATGCCTTGCCTCATGTTGGCAGCAAAAACCTGCGATCTTTCATCCATTCTGTGGTTTTTGCTTTTCAAGAGTCAATGCCAGT
The DNA here is from genome assembly GCA_020458035.1 of Magallana ariakensis. Taxonomy (NCBI): domain Eukaryota; kingdom Metazoa; phylum Mollusca; class Bivalvia; order Ostreida; family Ostreidae; genus Magallana; species Magallana ariakensis. Next base: position 68,236,590 of record CM035812.1, on the reverse strand, counting down.
TTCCTAAGCAGAAATTGGATTATGCTAACACTCAACCCAAGCAGCCATAATCCTAAAGTTCTGGTTTCATTGTAACATTCAAACACAGCAGCTTCAGTCTACATTATAATAATCCTGAGTGGTAATGGCCTGTTTCTCGACAAACCTTTTTCTGAATTCAATGCATATCTATGCTTTAATTCAAATCTTACAGGATTATGTATGATTAAAGCAATGTGTTTATTTGAGTAATTATTGCCCCAAAAGGACTCTTAATAGTCTCATTTTTTGTACAATTGGCAATGACCTTGAGAATATGGTTTGACCTTTGAGTTAAGTTATTCAAATAGTTGAAAACTTACAAATAAAGTCATTTTGTAAATTATTTCTGAGGTAAAATTTGGTTGGAATTAGACAAACCAACCAACAGACAGTTAAGAAACAATAATAACCAGAAAGCTCCCATCCCATTCAATAAAAAGACTTCAAAGTAGGGGGCACAATAACAATTTAATTTATTGGTTTACCATTTTCATTTCAATTCCTGTTGTAAAACACTAAAGACTTGTTTTTATCCCCCCTACCTATGTTTTTTTCTTAAGCAATTACCTGTCTCAATGGAGAAGTTCTTTTAAAAACAATAGACAGTGAGAATCACAATGTTTTAGAAGAATTTAATACTATTAAGTACAAAACATGTTACAAAGTAAACAATCAATTCCAGAAAATTAATAACATCCACCTTTCCTTGATGTGCAATTCTCAAGGAATAAACCACAATGTCTTATCACAATTTTCTTTTCAAAGAGACAAAATCACATTGAAGATCAATTAAGCCTCAGTATGACCTCTCTGTAAATTTTAATAGTGACTGATCGACTTTGAAAATGAGCAATTCCTTGAATTATCACGTTTGTCCAACGTTTTAGGACATTATAAACAGAGGACTACAACAGAATTGTCTTTGCACCGACTGCAAAAGTGTAAAATGCTCTTAAACTAATGACTCCATCCTTTCTCTTCCCATTAAAAATTTTGTTCACCTTGTGTTTAATCAACATAATCTGCTATTTCTAATAAAATCAAACACTAGTTGGTGACAACAACAAAAATTAACAATCTGCTCTTTATTCTCGTTGGTCTGCTAAAATTTATCTTCGGACTTCTCAGTCTGGTGAATTTTATTTCTAGACAAGATCGATTCAAATGATTTTCTTCATTACGCTTATAATTTGTACATATATAAACTTGTTTTCTTATATAGAAATGGTTATAAATTGACCATTGTGAAGTTCTGATAATTTTGAGCTCATTTCAACCATAGCTGTTCTGAACGAGCAATTTTTAAGTTCTTAAGATGTATTCAAATCCTTTACCCATGAAGCAATCACCTTTTTTTTTCTACAATTCGGTAATAACAAAGAAAGGTGGGTCTGACTAATGTAATTTACGTTTATAAATTTTGACACCTAGACCTAGCTCGTACCTTATTTATCTAATTTAAAAAATTTAAGCTCTGAATTACCACTTCAGATTTACTATTAGTCTATTTAGTGGTCAAATGTAACCAATTTTTGGCTGTTATTTTCCAAAATTTTCCAATCACCTCAAAAAAAAAAAAAAAAAAAAAAAAAAGGTTTCTACTGTAAGTGGGTTTTCACACTAGACGATTTGACCAAAGTCGCCAGTAGACTTGTAAATTACCCTGGTCTCCCGTTGGTGGCTTGACTATAACTAGGGCTACTAACTCCAGGGTCCGCGCGGGCTTAAACAGGGTGGGGGGTGGGTCACTCCTAAAAACAATATGACTCACTTATACTCCTGCTGCTCAAGTGATAATGAAAAGTTGAAAACCTTTAGATAATGAAATGAATAATAAAAAACCACAATTGTGTAGTAACTTTGCTATTTTGACAACATGTCCATGAAATTAAGATCTACCTGTGTGGTTTTAGCAGGTATCGTAAACAACTGAGCGTTAATTAAACAGTTTGCAAACATCTCTGTCTGCATATGAATGAGATAACAATTTGTCATCATTCATAACAATGCACCTACATACATCTATTGTTTACATACATGTGAGTCAACATCTGGGATTTATATAATACATTTATTCGAAGAACATGTAACTTATGAAGTCAAGATTAGACTATTAAGTAAATATTAATTTATCTCAAATTCATGTAGTGAACAAATGATCCAGAGATTCAAGTAGAGGAAAATATTCGTTTGACGAGAGCTTTGGTAATGGGTGGGAGTAATTATTGCAGCTAATACTTGCTTTGGATTCTTTATAAGAAAAAAATTGACGCCTATGATCAGCTAAAGATCCAACTTAAGACACTTAATACTCCAACAAAAACATTTATACTGAATCACTTTCTTTGAACAGTCAGTACTTTAATGTAGCTCGACACAAAGGAAGATGCCAACATCAGAGGAAATAAAATGTCATACAGTAATGGCAGGGATAGGTGGTTGGACCACACATAAAGCATGTGGTGCCTGGAGGGGGGAGTTTATTGGACTGATGGCAAATATATTGGGACACCTCATCTTCATAGTCTGGGGTGTAGGAGCAAGGGTGGTAACTCTAATAAGGTGGGAGGAAAATAGCTGGTCTGAGTGGCTGTCAGAATTAAATGTACTAGGATGCTGAATGTTGAAGCGCCCACCCCCCCCCCCCCCAAAAAAAAATAATTAAAATAAAATCTATGAAAAAAAAATAATCATATAATTGAACAACCCTAACCTTTAGCACAGCAGAATATGCCCTTTAAAAATAAATTTCATTTTTTATCAAAATTACGAGGCAATTTCATCAATGCTGTAACATTATCTTCTGCATTTGCACTGAGGTAAAAAAATATTGAAATTAGAATCATATTCATTCTATTATTTAGAAATTTAATATAACATTTAGACCATTCTGCAGCATCTGAAAACTCTCCATTTCAATTGAATGGTTTAGGACGAGTTGCCAAAAATTAGATTGGAATCACATTTTTTCCTCATTTTACTCGAGAATATCAAGAATACTATTTTTCAAAAGCACTCATATCAAATGCTTGGCACTTTCCCCGACTATTGTGTAACTTTTTAGCCCTGCACGGGAATCATTGGTCCTGTTTGTCTTTCCCATGTCATCATCTGCAAGTGGTAGCTGGTGTTGTAAGTTACACATCCGAACAGAGCATGTCACATAATCATAATGCAAAAAAACACCCAACTCCGCTGCTTGTTTTACGATGAAAGATTATACGTCTCTTTTTATAAGGTCACCCAGATGAGCTGAGGTTCCAATTGAATATAGCATTATCTTGATGCATGCTCTAATCAAAATTCTTGTCACGCAGAAAAACCAATATCATAAAGAATAATTTGTTTCTCGAGATCTCCATTCAATAATGGTAATAAAATGATCGATCATCTTTCTGTAATATTCCTTTCTGTGTAGAGTCAAACAAACAAATAACAATAATACTATTCGATTGCATTGATTTAAATTATGTTATTAAGTTTCCAAGATCATGAAAATGGAGGCCAATGATAATATTATAGAGGAGTCAATAGGGTCATCCAAATGCACATTATTTTCTGATTATGTAAATAGCCGAGATGGGTAAAATTTCTGGGGTGTTTTGTTAACGGCCCCAATCACATGCAGGTGATTTTTGGTGAAACAATCCATTGGTCTAAACTAGCTCGCATTTCTTTCACTGAGCTTTCTCTTTCGAAATGTCCCATTACTGATGAGGCAATGAATAAATTACTTCCAAACAAAAGGGTTACTGAAATGGCCTTTTGCTACTCTTAAATCCCTAAAAACATTAAAACCCTATCCAAAATTGCTCTCTGATGCAAGTTTGGAAAGGCTTTCCAATTAATATCTCTGCTCTTTTTCATTTCCAAGGTCAATCTTTTGAAATCATGACCTTGCAGATTTCTCATTTCTTACTATTTCCAATTACAGTATTTAATCATATCCTTGGCTATCCATTACTAACATCTGCCCTTTCAACAACAAAAAACGCAGCATGCTTTTGATAGTAATTGCCTAACATGATCATTATTATTTGCATAAAGTGAATTTTTAAATAAAAAGACTAGCTACAATTTCCTCATATATTTTAATTATAATCAATGTAATTCGTAAACAATTTTTTTCCCCCCCAAGATGTAAAGTGAAGAATTTATAATTGTTAACCATTCTAAATCACCGACAACAATTTAAACTCCTACTGCATCTGTTAAATGCCAGTATACTTAGTAATTCACACTTAGTACGCATTAATCATTGAACATATATTGATGACTTATACAATTGTAAGTATATAAGAATTATTTTTAAAAACATCCAAATCTCATCCTTTGGGCATCTGTAGATATAGGGCCGATTTAAAAGACAATAGCCACTAGAGACAATGAGCATTAACGGTTTTATCCGTCAGAAGTTACACTTTCTGTGGCCGCCCCTTAATCTTTCCTAGTAATTACCACCCTGCCACAAGACTGTATAGGTGATTTAATCCAACTCAGCCCCTGAAGCTAGTCTAGCCTTACATGCAACCACAAAACACCAAAATCAGAGTAAAGGTTTACCACTAGATCCCATACAAGAGCTGACAAACAGTACGACGACAGCCAATAACATGAGCAGATATAGTATACTTGTTGTGATTATACCCGGGGTGATAGACTGAACTGAAGCAAGATAGGCAGGTTCGCTGCGACCAAGAAAAACTTGTCTTAACCCAGCAACAAATGGCGCAAACTAAAACAAAAATTCACCACTTTTCTTAAGCACTGTTGGATATTACTGTCTGAAACACAAGCTGTGCTACCCTTCTATCTGATATACAATAACATACCCATCTATGCAGCAGAGTTTCCCATTTATCAAATGGAGGAGAAGGGAATTACAGAGCAAACACCTACAGCCAAGACAATATTTGATGGACGCGAGACCATTTTTTTCAGGTACAGTCCACTTTTTGTGACCTACTTGTACAATGTACATGTACTAGTACCCCAATTCTGTAAATACCTATAAAAATCATCACTTCTGAATTTCCTGTGGATAATACCATGGATTCAGTTCATTATCTCAACTTTTTATATACACTTTTCTTCACATGTAAGTTTACTGTAAACATATTATATTTGGCGTGTACAATATTTGGTGGAAATTAGATTTTGAACAAGTTGGCGAGGATTTGAATTAGTGTATATTCCTGAATGTGACTCTTCTTATACATATATGCATGGCATTAAGTGATGTACTTGATTTAGCAGAAGCCGCATACCACCAAAAGCGCTAAATAGAATACACTGCCAAATGTAGTATGTTTACAGTACTTTCTGCAAGTCAAATACTTTATATAACTTACATCATTTGCTGTATATCTGATAGGTACCAATTCTTAGTTGCAGTGGTTTGACCTTTGACCTCTGCAGTTTGACCATTCTGAGTCTGCCCTACAGCTAAAGTGTCTTTTCCCGACATATTTTCTTCCTAGAAAAATTTTTAAAGAAATTTTGAAACTACTACCTTGTAAATTTTGTTAAAATGTCATACACAATGGACAAGAATTTGTCTATAGATTTGCAAAGTAAAACTTGCAAAATCACATTTTTGAATATTTAAGAAATTAAATCACAAATTTTATTTATAATTAATACCTGTAAGTCTTTTCTATTCAAAATAATTACGGTAAGTAAAAAATATACCTTTGTAAAACAATTACTGCATAATTTTTTGCATTAAATTCCTGAAAATTATTTATTAAATTTGTTTCAAAATACATTGTTTTATGACGATAATGTATTGTTTTAAGAAATATTCCATAAAAATATTTTGCTGTGTTGAAATTCTGGACAACAATAACAATCAATGCCATGTCAGTGATCCTTGTTTAACTCCTATCAAATGTAAAAGAAAAATGTAAATTAATGAAAACACTTGTTTTCTTCATCAATATGCAAAATTGTGACATAAATCAATTTATGTGACAGTTATTGTGCTTGGAAAACAATTCTATCAAATTATAAAAGGCCAGTGACTCCTTTTAAAATGGACAACAACATTTTTTGAAAAAAGGTAATGAACTTTGCTGACGTTGTTTAAAATTTGTTAAAAATTCAATTTTGACTATAAACATTAATTAATATTAAAAAATACTCACTCAACTAAATAGCCTTATATAAGGATATATCAGTACATTCAGCAGCTACAAATAACAGATGATATATTAAAGTAAGCTCTTTAATTATCATCTTTACCAAAACTGAATCTAAATTGCATGTTATAAGGACATTAAATTACCTTATATTCCTTTATTCTACAAAATATACCTGTAAAAGTATACAACTCTTGCCAATGGTTCTCTAAAATGTAATCTTGTTTACCATAAATCAGCCATCACACAATTTTGCTTTTTGTATTGCTGTTTATAGTCACTGTGTAATATGCCTGTATTTACCGGTATTTACCGTATCAGAATAACATCAATGTATATTACCCCTGTAAGGTGTATATGTTCATCATGTTTCTTCATCACCATAATAATCCTTCAACATTCCCCAGTATGTTAATGAACTGACGTATCATAAGTTTGGCTTTCCACAAACCAATACCAGACTAACCTACATTACCACTATGGTTACAAAGGCTGTAATTAAGACTATACCAGTGTCAATTCTCATTAAGCCTGCCATATTTAGTTTCAAGCATTAGTGTTTTGGGTTTATATTTTCTAAATATTATAATTTCCTAATTCCCTATCAATATTTAAATAAATTAATTTACATATTTAATATCACAATTATATTCTTTTCATTCCTCATTACAGATTTTTATTTCCAAAAAAGAATTCTAATCCACCATCCCACTTTCTAAAATGAGTCCCCAAAAAGACAATGAGAGTATCTGCCATATCAACATCTGAATTCTCAGGGTTCGACACTATCTTTTTTATGCATTAGTCCAGCCGGACTAGTGCCTGTTTACTTTAACTAGTCCGCAGGCAATTTTATTTGCCCGTCCAAAATAAATTATTATGCATTACCATATTTTGCCAAATATAATACGCACTTTTTAGTAGATTTTTGAGAAAGGGGTGCGTAACATACACCACATTGTGTTTTTAATATGTTTTCCTTACAAGTGTAGAACTGGCTTAGTTGTATTGTACTATTCAGTACATAGCAATGAGCTGCGTATTCACCATCTCCGTGTACATGGTCTATGCCGCCATTACAGATGTTATATTAAATAGATCTGTGCAATTCATCCGGGCTTCGAGTTTTCATTTTCTTTTCGATATTCAAGGTCTTTAAAAATTAGTTAAAAGTAATAGGCAATTTATGACAAATGATTTAAACACAATTCATTTAAATTAAGCAACTCACAGAAGATTTGTTTCACCTTTATTTTTGTCAACACCTAAGCGTCCCTATCGAAGCCGCTGTTGTGAACACATGCGCTTATCACCTATTTTCTCGGACATCCCTGTAGGGCAAAGAAATTATCAAGTCACCCATTGACATCCTGCATACCCCTGTTGTCTCTCTAATAACCGCAATGTATCATATCAATTTGTATCATGCTAGATACTAGAAATAAAGTCAGGATTTTAAGTAAAATGTTGACAATCGCACATCGATCATTTACACAATCTTTTTAGCAGAACTTTTTATTAGTCTGACCGGACTGACTAGATGGATATTTTGTTAGTCCAAATTAAAATCTATTAGTCTGTGACTAACTGACTTAGGTTAGTGTCGAACCCTGATTCTGGTCAGTAACATCCTATTTTACCCCTACCCCTTCTTTCCAATTGATACCCTACATCTTGGACACATGTATTCAAGAAAGTGTATTAGCTAAACCCATCATCCTGTGAGCTGTTTTGTAAAACACAAAATGTGGAATGCAAATTATTTACTTTCCTACCTCCATATCACAACTTTATTTCCTGTCTCCCAATATTTTGCACCACGCTATAAAAGTTTCTTATCCTACAGAGTCACTTCCTTGGACATTAATTGTTAGCCACTTGTAATTTTGCTGGCAGAATAACTACTTCAATCTATTGCCTTAGGTTCTCTACTTACTTCTTGCTATTTTCGATCCGTGTGCATTTACCAGTTAAAAGGCTCCATCAGTGAGGGAAACACACATCTTAGTCTACAACAAAAATGTTTAAGAATTCTTAATAAACAGGAAATAATTTCAGCTGAAATCTTAAATTAAGGTCATTAACCACAAGATATCTGTTATATTCTTGGCGAAAATTCATTGAAAAAACTTACAAACATGGGTTTTTGTTAGCGTTGATATTTTTTTTTTTATTTCAAAGAGAAAGGCACAGTGCTTTTTGAGTAACTTTAATCAATTAAGTTACTCAATTCATCTACTTTTCAAAGGAGACAGAAAAAAAAAAGAAATCTTCACATAAATATAAACATTGCCTATGCAGTGATTATAGTTACGGTAAAGCATAGATATTTTCTAATCAATTTTTGTTACGTAAAAAATAATGCAAATAAATTTGTGTTTCTAAATTTGATACACAATCATATTTCATTTGTAGTCCTCCTGTCATGTTGGCCATTCGAGACATTAAATGCGAATAAAACTTCAGGGATAATGCGAACAACTTGATATAGTATTCTACTGCGTAATATTTCTTATTTGTGGTACACTTTTAAGGAGGCATATATTGCAGCATCATTAAAATTACGGGTAAACATGGGCCTTCTAATGAGAATGTTATCGTTTCACAGAACTGTTTTACATATGCCTCATTTTATTAGACCTCTTTTTTTCTGAATGACGTAACTTATCTAAAATTTACAATTTTTTACACAGTTTTCCAAACCCAAACACTCAAGAATTCAACTTTCATTATGAGGACAGCCCTTAATTTATTAAATTGGGTAAATTCAAAATCTCTTTTTATTAAGTCTTGATATACGAAACATTTTATATCTCCGACTAAAAGCAGAGCAGAGATCTGGAGGGCCAGGGCTCTCCTGTGACAGTCTTTGGCCCTCGGCCTGCATGTCATTCCTGTACACAGGGCGCAAGGAACCCGCATCTCCGAGATCCTCTTTTATTGTTTATGTGTTTATTAGTCGTTAGAGCTTCCCTAGCAAATCTGTTAGCCGCAAACCTTCTGGCCCTATGTCTGTGAAGAGACGTATATTTCGTAACCTCGGTCACCACAATAATCATAATAATTATCACAATTAGTGCGATTATGCAGGATTCAGCGTTTGAATGTAAGTAGAAACCATTTCCTTTGAATTCTATGTATAAAACAATTAAGTCGACTGCTAGCTCTACTTCACCAGTCAATTGAGTGCTTTATAAAATAATATTTTTTTGAAATTAATTTTTATTTATTTTTCATAATGATATTATAAATATTGAGTTAATTCTCATTAAATCTGGGAAAACATACTGATGGTACTGAAAAAAGTTAGTTAAATTTAATAAAAGTATTGTCAACAAAAAACAGCATTAAATTTCATTGCAATCATCTTTTAAAATCATGAAATAATCTCTTAAAATATAGTTTTAATCACTTCTCTACAATAACATCTGATGCTTTTGGTTTGAGGAAATTTCCTTTCAAATATCAATAACATTGGCCCTCAATTTGAATTATAATTCTTAACCATTTCATAAAGAATGTTATTTAATTCCTTTAATTTTGATTTTCTTTTAAAGTGTGATTAAATCATGGCTTCAAGCTTTTGAAATGATACACCTGAGGTCTTTGACAGGTGTAACTTTCTGCTTCTTGAGCACAGTTTACCATAAATAATCTTGACAATATACGGTATTACTGCCTTCTCACCATGACGATTATGAAACTATCTTAATTCATTTAAGATTGCTTGCATCTACGAAAAATACTTGGCATTCTTGAAAAAGTTTTGAGTTATTGTTTGCTTTTCATAAAAGTTGTTTATTAATCTTCATGCCAAGTGCAAAATAGTTTCATTTATTTTACAATTATAATAAATAACACAAAAATAGGCACAAACATTTGAATGTTAATTAAGTTCATTCAAATTTTTACAAAATAAATTTACATTAAATTGTTACACAAATACGCAGAAAAGTATTATTCATATGATATATTCTACAGTATATCTATACAAACACGGTCCAAAATAGCCATACACATTACTCATTTTGACATTGCAGGACTTTGGGTGCAAGTTAGTAGCAAACCAAAAACTTTTGACATTAATTATTGTACATGTGGATGGAACAATTTGAAAATGCTGATAATTTGATTTATATTCAACACCAAAAAAAATGGATGTGAATTTTTTTTAACTGTGACTATCATAAAATTTGAATAGGAAATAGTGATTTCGAATGTCTTGCATGTAAATTTCATCATCTGTGGATCTCGACAGATTAAGTCTTGTTTGAGTACTAATGATTTGCATATATCTCAATAATGAGTGTTTTATACTCCACTATAAATTACACAACCTAATGAGTTGTTTATTCAATATTAATCAAGAACCTAACAATTAAAGCTTGTTCTATTTTGTTCCAATTACCTTTTGCCTCAAATTAATATTTTTAAGTTAACATAAATATGAATCGTGTATTTTCCATATCATATATCATTCTCTATTCAAAATTAATTTCATTACTTTGAAAATGTTTTACTTATTTTTAGCATGAAAGGTCACATAATTCTTTAAGGAAAGAAATCAATAGCTTCTGAATTTATACCAGATATAAACTGGGTTGGGACAGTTTATTAAGAAATAAACAGCAATTTAAAAAGTTCACCGGGATATGAACTTGGTTGGTCACGTGATCAAATCCTGTGAAGCCCAAAGGGGTTCTTAGAAGATTTGATCACGTACCAACCAAGTTCATATCCCGGCAAACTTTTTAACTTTGCTGTTTTTTACCTATATTTATGTTTGAGAGTGGCAACCTGATTGGAATCATTGACATAACGATGATTTTTACGTTTACAATATTGCAACGGTCACAAGATAAGTAAGAGCGTGCAATAAACATTGTGACGTCATAAAAAGTTCAGACATACAGAATTGAACGTTTTTCGCTATCCTATAGGTTCATATAAGAAAGCATATATATATTTGCAAATGTAAATATTGCTTTATAATTATAAACCACAAAGTGGAAACTAAAACTGTGTTAGCTGTTCCAATCCAGTTTATATTTGAGGTATAAATTTCGAAAGTATCAAATTTCATCCCTTATAGTTCAACTTTCTTTTGATAAGTACAGAAATCCAGATGAATTGTGCTCCTAAAGTAAAAAAGGTACAGTGCAAAATCTTGAAGTTACATAATGCAGATTGATCATGCACACTGCAATCCCAGTCTTTGTGACATAGACAACATCTACCCTTAAAATAAAATCTGTAAAATTCCAGCCTGAAAATGATAGGTTTGGTGGGTATAGGAAATTTTTTTAGTTAATTTTCAAACTTGGCTTTCAGAATTGCACTTTATAAAACATGTCAGAATTTCCCCTTATAAAAGATATCTCAATAGTTCATTGAACACTAACTTTCTGTTTATTGTTTCAAAATGATGACAGAAGAGTTTTCTGAAATGCGCTTTTATTTTCCAAGACAGAGACAAGATTTCTAAAATTAAATTCCGATGATTACTTTCAGAAAAATACGTTGATAAAATCTTGTTGATTGGCTTACTTAATTTAAAACCAGAAATGCACTTTTCATTTATTTTGGTTAAAGTAACTTACACGTGAATCTGTGATAAGCTGTGTGCAGATTATTATATGGTCTGCCTGATCTCTACCACAAAATTTGTTGACATGTGATTACTGCAGTAATGGAAAGTACTGTATGATGCGATTCTTCAGAACATGGTTTTCTTTCTGAAATGGAGAATAATGATGTTACTTTAATTGCTATGAAGTTCCACACGTAGATTTTGCTGCATAGGGTCACATGATGCTCTGTTTGGAACGTAACGGGCTACTTAAAACATTAACCCAAACACATTTATATGGGATTAGAACATTCATTTATCGAGTATTTCATTTTTCAGCACCTTGCAATAATTACTCAATGATTACTGTAAAACAACTTTTTTTTATTTGCAAGAAATTTTTCAGGAGAAACGACCTCATCTTCGGGAATACTTCTCACAGCAAACTAGTCCTTAAAAGTCTCAATCTGGTATCTTATTTTCCAAATAATCTAGGTTTGATGTTGCTACGAGGTCTTGTTTGATTGGCACTGAGTAAAAGAACAGGCACACAACTACATGTTTTTTTTATATATACAGACTAAGCCTTACATGTTGACGGAGATACACTGACATCCAATGTCCAGGAATAATCAGCGTAACATGGTTAGTCTCAGAGTCATAACCACCTGGTGCCTGGCAAATATTTCCACAAGACCAAGTTGGGGGGTTTTTTTGCGCATGTGACTTTTACATAAGGCAAAACATCCATGCATTGCAAAATCTTACTTGTTAAAATGACGGAAAGTCAATACATGTGGTTGATCAAAAACTGTGCCCTAAGGAACCAAAGTAACAACAATTAAAGCCAAAAATGACATTTTGTTTTAATTGTAGTTCTGATAACTATGAAGGAGTTATAGCACAAAGTCCCGATATACAAGTTATATCTCTTCAAGTAAAAGCCTCAGCATGAATTTGGTCATAAACAAGCAGGTGTGTCTAACTGGACTTGGTGCATACCTCCAGCCTGCTATTTATACATTTTGTCACCCTGCTCAAGAGATTGTTTGATATAGACCGTGGGCTTTATAGACTTGGGGGCTAGTGGTGCCAGCCAAACTAACGGCCAGAACTCTGTTTGCCAAACCTTGACTGCCTTCAGAATGGCGACATTCTGCGTTTGATGACCATCATCTGCATGTGAGGGGTTACATACGCTACATGTCATGTTTAGTGTCCAGGAGACACCCAGACAGTGGCACAGTACCATACACTGCATGATTGTAATAAAACATCATGCAGATTATGAGTCCCATCATCTGATTATTATCTCCCCCCCCCCCCCCCCAAATAAACACTGTAATGTCATGCATATCATCGAGATTTCTTTTTTTCTTTCTTTTGAAAATATCAGCATCTGCCGATATCATAGTTTTTATTCTGCTAATGATAATATGTAAATCATCTAGAATTCTATTGAATAAAAATGTCATTTTGTATGGATGCTGCATTCCAGTAGCAGTAGCTTAACGCTACTTCCTGCTAATATAAGAGATCTGATAAGATCTGCTTGGATGACAGTTAATTGGTTGTAAATATCAACTGATCTAAAATTTTGACATGCTTTTAAAAAAAATTTGATATGAATTTCTATTTACATGCATCTTTGATTGTTGATCCTGCCAACTGCATATTTTTTTTCCCAATTAAAATACTGTATAACTTATTCTCTAATCACACCTGCAATTTTGATTGTAAAACAACCTGTTTAGAGCACAAAGTTTCAAAGCTCTCAATTTATTGTTGTTTTATATTAGCTCCTACTTCATATATAAAATTTTATTGCTTTGGGTCACTTATGAGGCCATCCAATTCATCGGTACAAAATGGACCCCACACCATTAAAATCAGGACCGTGAGCAGAAACCTGAATTATAACATAGCGGGCCCGACAACCATTCTAATGCCCTGCTAATTAATTGAATCTTTTGTGGCTGTATAAATCTGCTTTTTCATACCTTGTCATTACAATATGCAGCAAATCAGGAAATCATTAACAATTAGGTTATTCATGTGACCTTGAAAAATTCAAATAGATAATGGACTTTTAATTTATGAAGTGTCTATACAACCCAAACACATTCATGACACTCCTGGGTTTTTTTATCTTTCTTTTTTAAAACCACTTCAAATTTGTTTTAATAGTGGTGGCTGACTTAATTTTCTTGGCATGTGAAACTCATGCATAGTAAAGAAAACATCTGCTCTTATTTACCTTTGACTAGTGCTCAGCAAAACTTGGTCATCCCAGAAGAGTACTTATCAGGTTTTTTGAGAGGCAAAGAAATGATTTGAAATATATCATGATAAATAATCTCAGGTTTACTGAGGCTATTTCTTAAGTTTGACTTCCGATGCTTTATGTGGGCCTGTTCACCCGTCACAGAGCAGTTAACACAATATTATGCGATACCTTCAGATAATCCCTTCTACCAGATCAACCACTATCAGGCCGACCAGTCCCCTCAGTTTTGTACTATTAAAGCCTTGCGGTTCTGGCTTTGTTTGCCTTCAAATTTGATAATAGCTGCACCAGATCAACCTCCTAATCATGACTGGCAGGCTTCACATATATACTGTTCACTCGATCTCGCCCGAAAAAATAAGACATTCTTATAGTATCTATCATCAAAGGTCCATGTGTTTTCCCATTGATAAAAATTAAATCTCAATATTTGTGGAACAATAACGGTGAGCCAAGAGTCATGAAACAAACCACCAGTCTCCTTTTGTTTTTTATTTCTTTATTATTTTTTGCACAGTGTATTTTTTATTGTAATAATGTCCCCCCTACAATTAAGCTTATGAATATTTGCAGCTGCTTTTAATCATAATAAGTGGAAATGGAACCACATGAAAAATTTTTAATTTTCAAAAATCTTTTTCATTAAAACTGACGAACATTTTTAAAAATCCAAATATTGTTGAATGAGATGATCAGGTGTTCATTACAAAATTAATAATGATATCATAATTAACAACAATCACCTTTGAAAAAATGGAACTCATAATCAAACAAATTTCAAAAATGAGAAAATAACACAATTAAGTCAACATAATGAACATGTTAAATGGCAAACGAACCTGTCTTTTTCTTGTCGTTATCTCATCACCCAGAAATTACTGAGTAAACTCGAACCCTGCAGCTGCAAAGAAATAGCATGGAACCATTATCTTATGTCACTCCTCCGAATTCTAGAGGTCCTATTACAATATGATTACACTTCAACTATAATAAAAAGGTTTCAATCCCTATAAACACTTAAAAAAAAAATGATGAAGATATTAAAATAAAACATCACTGAGCATATGGCAATCAAATAATTTTTATTGGTGCTGTTAAGTATCACATCGATTGCCAATATCAATTCTAAGTGGATTTTAAAATTCGCCTTGATATTCTAAATTTTTTTTATGATTATCAGAAAATAACTCTTTTTTGAATGGCTATAAATAAATTTGACGGTTTTAAATTTAATACTTTGACAATCGCATATTGATCAAATTACATTAATGAAAGAAAAACATTTTGAAAAATAAAATGAGGATTATTGTGTAATTTGATGTATATATGCAAAGAAAAAGGCAATTTAAGGCGGCTTTATAGCTTGCTATTGTACTTTAAATATCACTTGACTTTTCATCGTATTCAGAATTTACATCACATGATTTTTATATCACTCATCAAAGTCATTTGTTTCATCATGAAACTGTAACAAAACAACTCATTAAACTTTTGGGTTAAATGCGGCCTTTGTACTTTGTGCTATAATGCCACCAGTCTCATCCAGCTACACCTTCAGCATAGAAAAAAAATCGCAATTTGATAAATCACTTTTTTTTAAACAAGGAAATCAAAATTCACCTGTACGTCCACACGTTCAGTAAAAACATATCCGGCTTTATCTACATGAATAACGAGCTCATCCTACTGTCAAATCACCTTTAAAATTAAATATATCTCCCCAGTTCATAAATCAACTTCATTAATTTAATTAATTACTTTCAATCTATCAATCGGGGATCAGCCCTGCATTGTTGTTTTTCGAAATTAGAAAAATAATGTCGATCGTTAATGGTTGATGTAAACAATAAGCAAATGATTCCCTTCTTTAATCAGCAAACTTATTTTTCTCTTTTGAGACAATTTAGGGATTGTTTCCTGATATAAAAATCTACTGCACCAAATAAATCATCAAGAAAAACTTATTCAATACTGAACTAACTAAACTCAAACATTTTTTCTTAGAAAATAATTTCATTCAAGCTATTTATTTTTAGTAGGTACATGTATTGTATTATAATGTCCCACCATGTATTTCTGTATAATGAACTCAAAATCAAACAGTTAACTATTATTCAAATCAAAATTCAAATTATTAACAAAAATACTGTTACCTTTAAAAGTCAACTTCAAACTGATCTTGATTTAATACGCATTAACACACAGTATATGAGTTTTTAAGTCATGATGCATTCTGAATACACAATATATAATTCAAGATTTCATTAATAAGTTAAGGTGTATAAGTAACTTCAAATTCAATACAACTCATAACATTGCTATTAAATACACACTCGTCTGGCAAATTTACCACAAACTCAGTTACAATATATGGCTAAACACATTGGATTAAGCTCAGTACAGTCTCACTGGTTGAGTTCACCATCAAAACTCATTAAGTCTTCACAATAAATGAGTCTTTTACAAACTCAATATATATGAGCTATATCCATGTTCATAGCAAACTCAATTTTTATCCTAAAACATGTTTATCAATTTACTTTAACTCCATACAAATACAGATCAATATTTGCAAACAACAAACATTAAAGAAAATGTATTTTAATTAATTTAAAATTGTATCTGATTATGAAGTAATAAACTGAAAACTCTTTCATACCTTCTATCTTTCAGTCAACTTGACTTTAATTAAGAGGGCTGGATGGTGACATATGGCAATTTCAAAGCTATTTTTACCTCCTTAAGAAGAAGAGCTTCCCTGTATAAAGATAGTGTAAAATGCTCAACTTTTAAAGCTAAAATTATTGGATTTTTTCTTTTACTAAATGTTAGTTTACGGCCAAAATGTCAAAGTTTAAGGCAGATCTGATCAAAGTCAAAATTTAAGGTAGATCTGATGGTTAATTTGTTGACCACCCAGCCTCCTTAATATGACATACGATATGGATTATGTTTAAATGATGAAAAATATGAAAAGAAAATTGTTTTAAATCTAAATATTTGAATGACAACTAGTTAGTTCTAGATCAACTGTACTCCAAAAATACTGTACTTTAGATCTTCATTCTTCAGAAGTACAAGATATGGCAAGGTTTTTTGTCTAGCAGAATTGATTACAAAGATGATTATGATAATTTATTCAAAGAGTATAATATCAAAATTACCTTTCATTGGTAATCATCAATGAAAATTAAATCAGATCTTAAGATTTAAAGTTTGCACCTTTTTGTTACAAGGTACTTTGTCATCTGGTCGTAAACACCTGCTGATTGGTTTGGATTATCTCTTTCAGAACTTATTTATGCAATCATAAAAATTGTGATTCAAGGCCTTTGAACCAGTGTTTGCAATTTGTCTTATAATACTTGTCAAGCTTCAAAGTTAGACTAATCACCTCTTCACTGCATGAATGACAATTTTAACCAAATAAAATTCAATTTTAGAAACTGTCAAAAACATTATTTGATTCATGGCAGCAAATTATTAAATTAAAAAAAAACAGAAATAAAAAGAATGCATGACAATAGGTTATGGGGAAGTTAGAATGGTGCAGAGTCATTTGGGCATTGCATATTTATGGTAAATTTTCTTGGAAAAATGACTTCCATTCTCTCAATGCATGAAGTGTGCTTGTTTTAGTACAATTGCATCATCATTTCCAATATATTTATAGATCAATCTAAAAAAGCTAGATAAAATGTTATGTAATAAAATTAAGCTGTATAATTCTTTAACCCTTTTATATTCCAGACTTACATTGATTTACCTATTTTAAGGGGGGAAAGTTTTTAAAAACCACTTTATCCATGACTTACAGAAACTTAAATGCACAAGTACCATATGAGTATGTTTGCATCAATGTGAAGCTACGTCAGAACTGGTTCAATTGTGAAAAGGGGTTAACAAGCAAGGAATTCATATATGTTTCAGCAAAAAATTTCAATCAAAGTTATCATAGTATATTATAAGAGAACTATAATGTACTACATTAAATAATTAACTAAGGATTGAATGCAAATGACAGCGGACAACCACATGTAGCAATGAGGTCATAAGAGGGACTCTTGTGACCTAAAAATTATCAATAAATGCAATGCGACTGAAGACCCTAATTGGTCCTTATCCTCATAATCATAAAGTTTTAAGGCAGTAGAATTTTTCTATATATCAGTAAAATATATTACCTGTTTAAAAACTTTTTAATTTTTAATAAGGCAATTCCTTTTGTAAGGCATTAGTAGAAGTTTTAATCATAATTAATAATAAATCAAAAAAACAATTCATGTGAAGAATTCCAGATGTCTAAATGCATAAATATAGTACATGCAGAGGGATAAATTGGGTCACACACCTGGCATAAAGAAATTTAATTATCTGAGGTTTCCAGCAAACTATCGTATGAGTAACTCGTGAAAATTATCTAGATCTTCAAAATGATGATAAATATAGCAATAAGTGAAACGATATCAAAACTTGATCACTAGCTTTGAAAGCCAGACCCATTAAAAACCGAGTACTTCCTAACAGGGCCTCCTTACGCCATAGAAAACTTGTACGATACGTAAGCGAATTTACATACACATAAATATTTAACACAATACGACGCTCTCACATCAAACACGGAGCTGACACTTCATCATAACTCAAAACTTGAAAAAAAGGAGCTGCAAAAAAGTGAATATAACTTTGTGGTAAACCAAAATTGACTCAGCACCTAATTCCATCTATATTTATAATGACTGATCCTAATCCACAAAGGATTTTTTTTTCTGGCTGAGTTACTGTGCACCCATTAACCACTGTAAAATCGGTCACTCTTCACTTTTTTATCTCCAAAGTTTGTGGAGAGACCATTTATACAGGTACTCTAACATAAACCTTAGAGCGCAAGTGTACCTGTGGCACACCTGAATATTTCATTCAGGTGAAGAATCAAGGTAGAGAGAGAGAGGTGGAATAAAGAAAGACACCTTTAAACAGATACACACACTCTACCTATTTCATTCATGCCTTTAGTATAAACTCAAGGTCCACTGAGAATCAACTGTTGCCAAATGTAATCACCTTGAACTTTAACTAACCACAGGTATGTGAGGAATTCAGGGAATGCTCCTTTGTACCTGCTTTATGTAACACTAGTTTATAATTTGATCGGCTGAGTTGCTCTAACCTATGTTTATAAACCAAATTCTACCTTGATCTTGTTTGACCAAAACATTCT
Organism: Magallana ariakensis; assembly: GCA_020458035.1. Taxonomy (NCBI): domain Eukaryota; kingdom Metazoa; phylum Mollusca; class Bivalvia; order Ostreida; family Ostreidae; genus Magallana; species Magallana ariakensis. The sequence continues at coordinate 68,217,352 of CM035812.1, read as the reverse complement.
CGCTCAAACTACAAACTAATTTAATTCTCGCAGTCTCTTTACAGTCATTAATCACGAGTAGTCCAGAAACTCTGTATTCTGGATTAGTGCAGACCTTATCTTTACAGTTTACAAGCATATTAAAAAAAGAAAGAAAAATATCATCAATTCTAAATTTGACACTTGGTCACTTAATTAATGCATGGTCATATAGTTTTACAACAATAAGAAAAGCATTGATTGGGTGGGTGGATATGAAGAAAACAAGAAGTTCTGAGTTTTTTGTATTGGTAAAAGATTTCTGTCTCGCTCGTAGAGATGTGGGTGATCAGAGACATGAACACACAGACAGACAAATCAATGCATCTTAATAACATCCTGATATCAACCACCTACTCCTAAGAAACTACCGGAATTGTTGAGGGAATTAAAAAAAAAAAGCATCTAGATTGATAAATACATTGTGTTTACATCCTTATATCACCTTTCAGATTTTTAATTAACTACTGTAATTAAAAAGAGGGAATCAAAAACATGTTCATCAATCAATAATTACTTCCTTACATCATCTTCCTACTCCTTAAGGAAAACAGTGATTAAAGACATCAACAGCCACCACCTTCTCACTGAAACATACTGCGACATGCACATACTCAATTTAAAAGAAGGCTATACAGAAAACATGTAATTATTTATGTTGACTTTATCATCAGTACACAATTTGTGATCAGGATACATGTATTACTATGTATTAAGACAGTATCTAAAAACTATAATGTTTAGAGATGAAATTTCAATATCAGGTATATATACCGGTAATTGAAAAATGGGTTTTAATATCTACATAGAACATGTTGGACTGTCTTTTACGTATGTTTTAAATATAGAATCACAGGAAATACCTTAGAATACAATACACTACTAACACACAGGACACCAGCATCTAGCTAATACACACAGTGCTTATAGTAAAACCGCCACATTCTCTCTGTAACATCTTATTGATACCATACAGTCAACAAGAGAAATGGGATCAGTGCATTACAACATGACTCCATCTTATTCGTATTTTTCTGCACTTCATCACACCAGATAACAAATACACACATTATATTTGATGGCTATACATACATTGACCCTTTTTTTATAACAATTTCAAGGACTCCATCCAAACTTCAAAACATGGGGGTGTGAGCTCTCCTCTTGTGATGTGAGCCGGTGCGTTTTATCATGACTGTTATTCAAACACTGGGATGGTTCAGGGGAAATGGGGTCAACTTTTCATACTCCATTCATTCATGAAGAAGAAATGTATAAGAATATAGATTTGTCATAATTTCACTACAATATTAACAAAAAATTATATTTCAGTTTGGAAAATCTGAAGCACCTGTGAAGCAATTCATGCATAAATGTTGTTTTAGGACTGAAAGTTTAGAATTTCTTACAAAAGTACACAGGTATTCTCATCTTGGTCTTTAATTTCATCACAGCCAACTCTTTGTTCAAACAATATGGCTACTCAAGGAGGCTACTTCAAGCAATATGTCTATCACTAATGGATCTATTTGCAACACCAGCTAATCCAAAATAGGGTACACCCTTCTTTTGACAAGGCCATACTTTTGCCCAAAATAAACGGAATTAATTTCCTGTGAATCACAACTCTTTATGGCTATATTAAAGCCAAGCTGACAGCACCCTTAGATCCTCTATCGTACAAAGATTAATCTAGCAGGTGAAATTCCTGGTAGATATAAAGAGGTTTAATGAAAGAGAGAGCACACTTCATTAAAGACAATCTATGATAGGCATCAAACACTGGATTTGTAACACATACATGTATGTCTAAGGGCAACCAGTTAAAGTCAGGGACCAGTTACTCAAGGTTTTTTAGTACACTCATGAATACTGAGCTGTGTTGATGAAAAATTGATCTGAGCCATGTTGATGAAAAATTTATCACATCAAATTACATGTAATAAAAAGACAACTTTCAAAAAACTCCAAATAATTTATCTATACATGATATTACACTGTAAATTACTATTTTAAGATGCTGCAGTCTATAAGAAAAAAAACCCCTTTGAAATATATTTAAGCATTATTATGGCAACACCATTATGAAGACGCCAAATCATGACATGCCCCCTCCATATAATATGAAAATCTTTCAGCCGAAGTAGATATATCAGCCACTTCAAAAGGTGCTCAATTATCCCTGTAATGTCTGAGAATGAGAGCCTGCAGGTTGTGAATGGTTGTTTTGAGGTCCTCCCATTGAGGTTTCTACAACAACCACTGTGGCTTGTAGTCACCGAATTCTCCCCAATGGTCTACAATAACCCAAAATGTGGTCACCCAAAAACCACAGCTTGGAAAAAAGGGAACTTATGTAGGGTTCAATTCCCAGGATATGTGTAAAAGACAATGGGCTACTGTGGTAAATTTTACCCTCTTAACTCATATTTTATAATTCTTTCGAGTCTAAGCCATTGCATTTTTCCATAAAACCTTAAGTCTCTCCTATGCGTAAATTACAAACAGACAAACAATGGGCTGCTGTGGTAATTTTACCCTCAGAACTTACAATTTTTTATTTTTGTAGCACATTATGTCTTTGAGTCTATAATCACTGCATGTTTCGACAAAATCTGGACGTCCCTGCTGCATGTAAATTACAGACAAGCAGATGAACAATGATGAATCTCGGTGTCTTCTTATGATGCTCTCTTTAAGTCTCTTAACATGCAGGCTGCACAGCATTATGGTTATTGATCAGAGATATCTTCACACAAATTTATTCTCGAACTTAAAAAAGATTTTTTGTACAAAGAGAAAAAAAATCTATTTTTCATCTTGAAATCAGACCGAATGATCAATGGAAACACAAGGTATAAAATACTGCAATGGTGGTCCAAGCCGAATACAGAGGATACATATGCTATCAGTACATCTCAACTAGAATCAATAATGTACTGCAATATTGCGCCTTTATGCATCTGCAAATATTCAAACAATATCAATATATGACTCTAAAATAGCAAGCAATGCAAATAAAAATAGCTGTCGCTATACATTTATTAATTTTTTTCTAATTTCTATTCAATACGAGTCAGCTTGATTGTTAAAAGTCTTTCAATAATTTCCACTGCGAAAGATATTCTGATCATTTTTTTTAACAGATTTAATTCCTCCCTTTTAGTCATCGCCCATGGAGCTGCTAACAAATGTTTTAAAATGTCAGCTTCCCAGCACGTTTAACTGCAAACCTGATGAAAATGTCATCAACGTGACCAAGGAATTGTTCTGTCAAGAACAAGAGTCATGAAGAAAAAAATCCCTGATATTAATGATTACTTACTGCTCTGTACAGTGCTGAACAGTGCTAGCAGTCAAAAGCCCACACAAAAAGACCAGCTAGAAATTCTGTGTTAACAAATGATCCAAACCAGTGCCTACTTCAGCCACAATAAAACCCAATAATCTGATCATCCATTATGCAATTTTCATACAACTTTATTACATTGTATATATACATGTAGAATTCCGGTGGACAATGGGAGTCCCTAACAGCCATGTTGTTTAGCAAACATTTTGATTTTTTTTATTTTATTCCTGCATGATATGCTTTTCCTCTTCATGGAAACCAGTTTGGATCCCATGACAGCTAAACTAAGATATAGTTAATTGAAATTTGCCATTTCTTGTGTCTTTTTTTCAAGAGAAAAATTTGCAAGTACCAGATGAAAGTGTGGGTCACCTTGACAATTTGTGTTAAATAGATTAGGTTCCTGTCACTGAAATGCACATCCTTTTGAAAATGACTTTAATCGACAATCCATGCCTTGCTAACACCGTTGTCATCCTAAGAATCCCCAGCTATCACCAAACCCTAATGGTTAACAAGCAGATTTTTGTCATAATGGTTTTGATGGACTCGTCTTAACAAGCTTTTTCACACTTTTCGACAAATTTCTAGCATACAAACAAATACTAAGAACTTGCGATCTACAGAGCTATAGCTGGTGTTAACCAATGAGATGCAATGTTACTGTTACCTAACAAATGGAGACTAATGTCCACTCTTTTGTAGTTCTGTTTTCCTGAATAATATTAAAAAAACCTGGTATGTGGAATTCCTAATTGTTGCTCAACTCCTTCAACAACTTTTCTCTCATTACAAAAATATCAGGAATGCTAGCCATGCATAAAATGCCACCATAATGTGGCAGTCTGAAGATTCAAATTATTTGAAATTATTCTCATTTCTCCTCTAGATTTTTATATACTCATCACTAGAGAAAATATTCTAAATTGGTTGCAGAGTAATTAGGCCATGAATATAACAAAATACTCTGTACCACAACACCTCAAAACCCTCAAGTCTAAAAGTTTGTCATTTACAATTAAACACATCTAGATTTAATACCAGTATAATTTAATTATCTCTAATGAGCATTATAAAATAGACAACCTTGTGAACAAATATAAAGGGGAAAGGGTCGTTAGAATCGGCAAAGGCGCAGTTAAATAGACACTTACAATATCCAGACAGTAATATAGTCCATACATCTCATTTCTATCAAGATAATTCTAGAGATATATATACGCACAAATAAAATTACATGCATTGTTTTTAAGCCTGCTTGGTGATTGCGACAATGATATAATACCGCCAGAGTTCATAAAATATTAATTGCGATGCACCACTAGTAGCTGCAGTTGCACATGAAATGTCAACCAACTCGGCTATATCGAAATCAATAAACCGCTCTACAGGAAATGTACGGCCAAAGTCAATTTGCAGCCTTGGTGGCATCAACCCACGAAAACTTGTAAAATTACCTAAAATCCTTCCCAAAGGGAGGCCGGTATAATCCGCACTGTTCAGCTTATACTATAATCGGCTGAGTGTGAGTGGGGTAGAAAAAAGCCGACTTAACAATTTATTAATGATTTGAAAATTAGCTGGTGACATTCAACTATGGTGCATACCAGTAAAACTGGGTATACTTTAGCTTTTAAAATTTAAATTGAAAAATGTTTGCCACAAAACCATCAGCCATAAAATATCAATTTATTACCAGTAATTCAAACCTGCATATACATGCTATTATTTTAATAGGACTACAAAAGGATCTGGGGGAAAAAAGGGGGGGGTGCTACTGAGTGCATGGACATCTTTGCTATTGTGGCATTTTTATATTCATTGACAAGCATTATTTTTTAAATGGGTTGCAGCGCATAATTGTATAATCTACATGTATAAATTAACAGTCATATTTCATATGTTAACTTATTCCCTTGTATTATTACCAGCTGATTTTGAATTTTTGATCATTAATAGATTATAAATATATGACTGACACTACCATAAGATCTTCATAATCATGTTTTCAAGATCAGAACTATGTTAATGTATGTCACAAACATAAAACATAGTATGTTGTGATTTATGACATTCAGGAGGTGTAGGAGGGAGCTTGGAATCAGGCGTTCTCACTGATCTATTCCCCAGAGGGAAGATCTCTCTCTCTCTCTCTCTCTCTCTCTCTCTCTCTCTCTCTCTCTCTCTCTCTCTCCATGCCCTGCCCACATCTACATCCACATCAAAATCCATGTCGGCAGTCTGTCTTTAATTTGAGATCATTAATGATTCATTAATGTAATTGAACACTAAAAGTGGAGCATTAAGCTGTGACTAAGAAGCTCTCTGTCTTGCATATCCTACAATATGATCCTTTTCCCAAACAGAGATTTAAGAAACCACAACAAACCCAGCAAATTTCAAACAATAGTCAAAATGATGAATTAGTCAAACCACAGTTGGGGGAATTATGATTATCTACTCCTCAGCCCTGGCCTGACCTCGGTTTAACTCTCTGATGTAATTGATCACACTTACTTAGTACCAAAAGCATAATCAAACCCTAATCGACTTAATTCACCGCTATTAAGCTGACCCCAATTAATCAACTTTTTCCCATGCAGAGGTACATAAACAGATACAGTATCACAATGTTTTTTTTTACAAGTCAGCTCAGTTCACAGATTATCCCCTCAAGTAATGATTCAACAGCGAACTTAGCGGTAGTGTATAATCCCACACACTGCACTGCTGGCTGCTCGACTGCACTCGTTTCCGTGCTGTAGCTGAATGCTCAAAACATGAGGCAGACTTCCTCACGCTGTCGTGTTTACGGAGTTTTTCCGAACAAAACAAAATGAACATACCCACTCACTCTTCTGTCACACATAAATCTGGTACTTACACATGGGTATTTACTGATCAATTCTCAGGAAAATCTCGTTATTTGTGAACCTAAATGTTGAAATCCTGACTCCGTAATTAAAGTTTGACTTTTTTTTATCAAAGTATGCTCAGGATTCTTCTCACTACCTACATAAGGTTACCTTGCTTGTAAACAGATTCTTTTTGAAAAACATTGAATCAAGGTCAAGGTTAAGAGTTCAAGGCCACCTTAAAATAGTATTGATCTCTTTTCTCCCATCCTAGTATTGGTAGTTATAGGGATATTTCACAAAAATGCATTAAAAATTTGATTTGAAATCATTTAGAATAGATAGAAAATACAATAGGAAACAAAAATGAAGTCAGAAACTTTTGCATTCTATGTAATTTGAAGATGGCAGAATTGTTACGAATAGAACAATATCAGTGCAATAAAAATTAATTATAGGTAAGCCCTAGGGACAATTGGATTTACTTCACTATATATTCATATTTTGTTATATCCATATAGCAAAATAGCAGATAAAGCAGGTTTTTTTTGTGGAGTCCTTGGAAACCTTGTAAAATTTTACTATTTTAATGAACTCTGTTATGATTATGAATTTATAGATTTAGAAAATTGGTTATGAATCTCTTGGAAGTTAAAAAAAACAAAATTTACATTTTTTAAAATTGGTTTTATAGAGGTTTGTCCCAATCAATTTTTACTGTATAAGGCTATAAGCATTCTACTAAGAAACCTAAAATGGTAATAATCTTTTACTTACTCAGACAAATGCTTGCAGAGTTAATATACCATATATAATTGAAAGGAATAAAACAGCAGGTAGAAGTCACTAATTACATACCCCACCCACCCAAACAATTTCTCCTCCACATTGATTTACTTTTCAAAGAAACAAACTGTAAAACAATGTTTTTAATTACCACCATATAGATTATAATATCAATATCTTTAATGTAATAATACGTGTGAACAAAACATGCCCGTCATCAGTTAAAAGTTCTTGTTAATTTAATTTACATGTCTATCATGTCTAAAGAACGTTAAACTTTACAAACAAACAAAAAAATCACGCACCAATAGGAATCTGCTTGATATTTTTCCTTAATTCCATTCATGAATCATACCTTTATTTTTCATTCATAAAATTCATTAACTGTTCAGATTAAATTTACAATTCTAGATATTATTACAATTCATGCAGTAATTAAAGTTGATATGTTTTTGTTAATGCCAGTACCCTTCTGCCAATCAATGCAATACGTCAAAGGAGAAGCTAACTATTCTACAAAATAGTATCACTTTTCTTTATCATAGGACAGTGATACACATGCACATTAGGCCACACCAGTTTAATTTCTTGTTCCTCGGAGATATCAGACGAAAAAAGTATTGAAGGGCAAGCGATTACATAAAAAAAATTTATTTTTTGTAGGCATCATTTTTAGGAGGTACGAGCAGACGCTTATATTTGTACTACTTTTTTACTGATTTATAAATTAATACAGTTTATAAAAATACAAAAAGTAGAGCAGAAATTTCCAGAACAGAATTTCCTTGATATTCAAAATAACATTATTCGTATAGTTTTGTTTAAATACAAGCATTTGAATCTAATGAGAAAGAAATTAAATTGATGTGGCCTTACTGTAATACTTTAAAAGAACACATATATCTTTTATATATTTATGCCTCTCTGTAAAATTCAATTACCACACAGCACACTAAACTTGATCAGCTAGTGTTTAATTGTTTTATTAAATATTCATGAGTTATTTGCCTCTAAATCTTTGGCTTCTGCTCCCATAGTACGATGAATATGAAAGGCACAAAAAATCATCAAAATGAGAAGTTTTTATTACTTCAAAACACTAAAGATGTCAAAGAACAAAATCACAGAGAAGTGACGTGAGTCCTATCGTAAATCAAAACATTAAAAGTAATTCAGACCCTCATTAGCTCAGTAAGATGGCAACAAATAGTTCTTTCATTCCTATTTTTCTAACTTACTAACATTTTAGCTTTAATTTCCCTTCTGAATAAAGACTTTCAGTAATTTAATCAATTTTTACAACTATAAACATTAAATATTCACTTCTGAAAATAAATCTATAAACAAAGACCTTCCGCCTGTATTCCAAGTAGAGTTCTTCAGTAAAAGGCCATTGTATACCGTGAGGCATGAATCATTGCGAAATTTTGCCAGGTAGACCTATAGGTGTTAAATACAGCTGACTTGATTGGCCTTTGTCCAGCAATGATTCATGGGTATATCCATTCAACCAAAAATTGAACAAAGAAACTTCATGTAGGAGACTAACTGACTCGGATGCTTCCCGAGAAATGAATGACCAGGAAACACTAATAAAATATCTTGTACTCCTGCTGGTACCTTGAATATATGGACATTCGGTGTTAATTTTTTTTTCTTGTAAGCTGACAAATTTTTCAATGTTGTTTTCCTTTTTATGGATATTTTTAATACAAGGATTGTAGCTATATGTTTACATACAGAATCAAATCTTTTAAAAATAAAAATTTTAAGCTTTTTTTCTTTAACATAAAGGCCAACTGTTTTCATTATTAATAATATATACCCGCGGTACTTATTTTATTATATCATATTTAAAGTTAAATTTATAATACATGTACATGTACTAATTAATACTGAATGATTATGTTTTAAAAAATTTTCTCCAAAGCTGAAAACTATAAAAATAACAATTTTTTATCGTACAATATTATACAATTATTGCTGTTTTTGAGGTCAATTTGATGATTAAGCTACACTCAAAGTACAATATTCATTTCGCCGAAGGCTAAGGCGAGGTGAATATTGTACCCCGGTACTTCAAGGGTAGCTAAACCATCCTATTGATAAAAAAAACCCTGCAATAATTGTTTGTATTATATGATTCAGCGATAAATTGATACAGACATTTTAAACTGAATGTTATTAAGTGAAGAAAACCTCATCACCTTTAGTTTGAAGCCACCCATAGCCGAACACATTAAAAAACTTGATATTTCATTGGGCGATTTGAATAATGATAACCAATTGTAGCATTTTGGAAATTCCCGATCTATTTCTTGTCCAATGTAAAACAAATTAAAAGTTATATTGACCTCCCAGGTCACATGCAGGTGAATATAACAATTTTTTTATTGTTGGATATCAGCCAAACGGAAAGCTAGAAAATAATCAATCATATGAAAAAATAAATTATTTTCTTCCATAATTTTTTTACAATATTTTTCACACCTTTTCCATGATTTTTGTGGTATACTTGTCTGTCTTTATTAATTAAGGAAAAATACTTTTAAAATTGAGGAAGCTAAGAAGTCTGCAATTAATCTTACTTACCTGTGTGTCACTGCAAAACGGAACTCTTCTGCCCTAGCTTAGTAAATTCTTCACTTTGGACTTGTAAATCTTTAATATTTGGCAAAGTTATACTGTAAAATTAAACAAAGCTATAAGGTTGTATTGTGTGGCCAATACACATGAAATGAAATAATCATAATATATATCTTTAATACATGTGAAAGAAATATTCACAAATATCTTGAACTGTGACGTTCATAAATTAAGTCAAAATTTATTTGGAACAACAAATGATTTTATTAAAAAAAAAAAAAATTTTAAAGCGTAAATCTTTACTGTTACCATTTTCTACCAGCTTGGTCTGCTATGTTATATATTTATGATATTAAATGTTCATGACATAAAAAAAATCATTTAAAAAAAAATTGTAATGGGTCAGTGTTGAAAGGAACAAGCAATAAACCAGAGTGGGAGTATTGTTTTTAATACTGACAAACACAACAGTCACATCACAATAAATGGAGTGAATAACTGAAAAAATATTTACCGACACTTGACCGACTATCAGACGTACTGACGGAGACGCGTGCAGTAAAGTAAAACATTACTTTCAGTGAAATCGTCACTTAAAACAATCACATTCATTGTTTCAGTTCAGAATGACATCCATCAAGGAAAGTGCCTTATAAAAAAAAAAAACAAAGAGGGTAAATCAGGTACAACTCATACAAACAAACATGCCCGAATATTTAATACAGGAACTGCGCAAAACTTTGGAAAATTATTTATATTGACAATAAACCACGTTTCATTTGTAATCAAGCTGTTAAAATTAAGGTTTTGGTTATGGGCAACATGTTAAGTCGTGATTTCGCGGCACATTACGTCGTCTTTATGGGCTGTCAACAAGATGCTTAATTTGCATACACTGTGTCTTCTCTAGCAATTAGTTCTTGGAACCAAACCATTGGAGTGACCATGTGACAATTTGCCGCTAATCTGACACATGTACATTTATCTTCGAAATCTCTGTTGCTCTCTTGTTGAATTTTAAAATATTCTAATCCATCTCCGTCACGGAGACTTACTTTTCAGATGCCACTTTAATAACTTTTGCCGACATCCCCAAATGAATTATAATTACAAGTCATATTTTAATTCCTAAGGAAACATCTCAAAAAATTATTATTCAAAAATTTATGTGTTGTTTTTAACATGATTAATATTTACCTCAGAAAACTACCTTTTTTTCATAATAATTAAGTATAATGCAACTATCATTAACAAAATCATGAGGGGAAAATTTAATAACTATCAAATGAAAAGCTTTTATAACAAAATATGCAAAAGTTTAGGAGAAATTTCTACTTACTAAAAAAATGCTATAATAAAGTGAGCTAAACTTAATGGATTTCATATTATTATAAACATGCATGTGCAAGTTTCAATAAAAAACAAAAATAATTACAACTCTCTAATTATCTCTCTCTCGCTCTCTCTCTCTCTCACATCACCAAAAATGTGCAACATCCCTGGTGTCCAAAATATGTAGCCTACTACAGCTGCACTGAATGAGTACACAAACTGCATCTGAATGGGCAGCATTGATTTTCATTGACTGGTGGTTACTTGCACTAATGAGCCGTGTAGGTGGTAGAGCCAGGCATTCAAATAATAAAAATATTGTGGTCAGGCAGGATGCTAGCTAGGCCCCCAGCAAACTGAGAGAGGGCTCTATTATCTCTCCTTAATGCATTTCTTTTTTGATATTGATATGCCCACCACTAACAAATTACCAGTAGCTAAGTTCAGGGAGTTGTTTGTAGGGTTATTATTAATATAAATACATGTATAGATACATTGTCATTGACCTCGTCCTTCGGCCTCGTTCATAATCCCCCACTCCCACACTGCAACCTTGACTGCCTGCGGGTATCTTAATGACTTGGTTTCCCCCTTCCCAAATATCTCCACATTCTATTGGCTTCATGGATGCCAGAGATATGAATTGCTTATTCATGTAATATGTGTATCAAAGTTTAAACAATAAATGACCATTTCATCAATTTTAGCATTCTAGCTTGCTTGTCGACAAAATACAACATTTAGATTATTCATATCCTTATGTACATGTAAATTTCAAAATACATGAAATCTACCAGTCTGTTATATCAAAGTCTGTTGAATAGGTCTAGTCAACAATGTGAATCCATGCTTTGCCAACAACTAATAAGATTATAATGGGTGCATCATCATTAACCATTGCAGGGGGTCTGATTATGAAAGGATGCAATTCAAACTCATGATGGTTTTCGGAAAGAACTAAATGTTCTTAGCAACAGACCATGATGTGCATTGTTTTGATGTTATCTGAAAGTGTTATCCCTATCTGTCATTGCCACATTAACAGTGGGGTTGACCCCTCAGTGGCTGTCCACTTTGAAGACTTTCTGGCCATCACTTAGTGGGTACCAAGCACGACATCAGTCTTATATCAGTATTACCCAGGCATGTCTGACAGTGAAGACTTCTCGTTGGTGACCAACTGACCAGTTTAACCCAACTGTGTCAAAACACAACCCAAAAAAACCAAGGGTTTTGTATGAACAACTTTTGTGGTCATGTGACAAGAGTTAATTAATTTCTGTAATTATCTTGAAACCACAAAGAAAATAAACACAAAACCAAAACATTTACCGATATTTTAATTCGTTTACCATGATTTTTTTTTATATCAAACTTATTTCCTGAATTGCCTAAATATAGAATAAGTCAATCGGAAAACGAATTCACTACAGATTTCTTTTCTTAGAAATATTATCGACAAATCAGAACTAATAATTTTGCAAGGCTTATTTCTATTTCTCACGCAAACAAAATTAGTCTACTGTGTTAAAAACTTACAAAGATGCCAAAGCACTAACCTGAATCAATTTACATTATGAGATGGTTTTTTAAGAGAATTTCCCTCTTTTTTTGTATATTCTGATAAATATCAAATAAACAAATGTGAAACAAGCAGCAAATTTTCGGGAGTCTGCTCATGAGTCACCCCTCACAAAAAAAGCCGACCCACCAGGAGAGAGTGTAACATATCCCCCTGACCAATCCCTGCCATCCTACACACAGATCTGGACAAATTACCCCCATTCCTCCTCCTGGTGTTTAATGCCACAGTTCATGGTTTTACAATATAGGGCTTAGTGACCTCATTGACTGGTACATACATCCCATTTAATATAAATCTGTTTTTTACTGTGTATAAAAACTGCCTTGACGCTTGGCACAGGTCAGATAATTATTGTAATATTGTAACACTTACATATTCTTTTATCCCCTGCAGATGTGCTTTATCACTCTGGAAATAAATAATCAGTGGTTTGTTAACATTATAAAACATTAAACAAAAGAGACATGCGCATTCACAAAGACAAAATGTGTTTTATTAATAAATATCAAAACGTACAAATATCAATTCTTCATAAACTATGATGATTCTGCGGATTTTGAAAATTGAGTAGATCAATTAAATTTCAAATCAAATTATAGGGAAACCTCATTATGCAAATTTTCAGATGTCTGCAATTTGCCCTCTAAAAGCAATTTAGCATGTTCTGAACAAAAGAACACATCCCTCCTTTTTTAATTAATCAACCTTTGGACTTTTAATGCATTAAACTTTAATTTCAAAAGTACATTTTCAAGACTGTCTCGAGACATTACTCTTAATTAATGAAAATGACCAGGTACCTCCTAGAAACCTAATGATATAAAAATTCACTTGTAAGAGAGTGCAAAATAGCATGTCATGGGGATCCTACTGCATTATCAGGTGATTTGAATCACTTCTAGAATCATCTCAAGTGAAGTTATTATGCCCATACACATTTAGTCAACATAATCAGATCAAAAGAAGACTTCTATATAAATGCAATGCTGTGTCTTAATCACTGTTTTATAAGACTGTCTGACTAGTACAACATCAAAGAAATAAAATTGAAGATGTTAAAGTATTCTCTATCCATCTGTTTGGCAAATATGTCATGTACCAAGCACTCAATTCATATATACCGTAATCAGATAGGTACTTACATGTATTAAACAAAACCTAAACAGTGCTTAGTGCACACAGTACTAGAAGTACAAATTACATTGCTGCACTTAACTACTAGTGTATTCACTGCAGCCCTTAGTATCAGTGTGATAATTTGTGACCTTTGAGGCTTTGTGTGGTGTCAAGAGCAGCATATCACCGTAACCTCTTGAATATTTTAGTTATGAGGAGCTTGAAGATTCCATGTTAATTGACACAATGAGGCATATCCACTACGATCAAGTATCTCTTTGAAAATAATTATTCACAATGCCAATTTCAGTCTATCTCCTTGTTATTTCTCAAAGACAGCAACAACGTATAAAAGACAAATTCAATTTAAAAGAATATGTCGACAAAAAAGTCTAAATATGTTGCACTCTTTTAACATATCTGTTTTCTAACCATGTGACCAAGACAATTCTTTAAACAGTTTATGTTTTGATTTTAACGTTTTGACTTAGTAAAGTCCAGTGTGATTTTATCAGTATGGCCTGCTATAATAGAGGTCAAGAGATTATAGATAATTATGTAATGGTTTTACTTGATGTGGTTTTTGTGGTGAAATGTTGGGAGGTAAATGGTGCCGATCTCACACTATAACAGTCAAACGGACCCAGCCAAACAGAAGCTTTCCTACAACATAGCCTACATTTATAAATACGTGCCTATATTTATTTCCATTCCGTCTTTGAGAACTCAGTGTATGTGTAGTGTGTAATCTCTATTGAATTTAGGCGACTTAAATCCCCACACTCATTTAAGTCTATTTCTTTTTATTGTGTCGACTAATCGTCCGAGTGTTGTTACATATCGGATAAGTCTGATTACGTAAGTTATCAATAAACGGTACACATAGTCCGTGAGTCAACATAAACAAATTCTTGAGGCCACCCACGCAGATTTTCACTGGGACAATTCTAGGTCATAATTTGTTTTCAATTTGACACCATAATAGTTCATGCATATATAATTATTAATTGCTCTATGTGTGCAAAGATCACCATACAAATATACACAGAACACTTACGACAAAGATTCGTTGCACCGACCATGCAGTCTACTTTCATTTTGAGGACACGCATGCGCAAAAATGAATTTGCATATAACTTTCGCGCCAGCTTGTATATATATATATATATATATATATATATATATATATATATATATATATATATATATATATATATATATATATCTTCTCCCCAGAGTATGTCTTCTCCCAATAAAGATAATTATTTATTTTGAACTTTTTATTTATACTGAAATTTCCTCTTGATTATTTTTATAACATATTTTCTATATAATTAACTGATTTTTGTGTTATGCCATAGACAACTTTCAAAGCATTTGAATTTGTTATTCCAGTTATGTTATTCCATTTTCTTAATGTCTTCCTAGAAATTAATTCTTTTATGCGAAAATTTGATTGTTGAGAGTTCCACTGTAACAGAGTGTTCCTAAATGACCTTGTGTACTATAATTTGTTGAGTTGGTTTTTTTTTTAAATTTCTGTTAACGGGCATAATTATAGTGGTTTGGTTTAATTCATTGTCCATGCATGTGTATTATACAATTTGTTTGAAGCAAGGGAAGGAAATTTTAACATCTTACTATATGCCCAGACTCATAAATAAGATACACTCGCGTATAAAAACATAAAAACAAAAAAGAAAAGGAAAATTAAAACCTAAAAAAAAAAAACATAGAAAATTTTACTCAATTATATGGTGATGATATCAGTTCTATTTCATCATATAACTCATAACTAATGCTATATTCTATAGATTATTTTATTACACCACTACTTGACTCTGTATTTTGGAGAGGGTTTACTTAGGCTTTGCCTGTTACCCAATCCATTTGATTTCTCAATAAAATATGTTTAAATTAAATTATTAACTCAACACGGAGACACGGATCGAATTCAATGTATGATAAGAAAAAACATCAGAATTGACATGTTTAATCATTCAAATCTAATATCCAAACTACAATTTATGTACCACAATTATAATATTTTGTGTGATATTACATCAATTGTCAGTAACGAAGCAAAACCTGTTGTATGTTGTTATGTTTGTAATTTTTTTTTAATTTTTGCGTAATGAAGCTGTTGTGACACTATTGTAGATTTGATATTATGACTTAAAATATTTTTAAAGTGTTAAAATGTTTGAACATTTCTCAATTTAAATAAAAAGTGGGTGTTGTGAGATGAAATGATAAATATATTACATGTAGCTTTACATGAACAAGTAAAATACACTATTTAAAAAACTAAATAATACAAAAAAAACCATCCTTTCTTCAATTTAGCCTACTCATTTATACACACTCCGATTGAATTCGGTAAGAGGAAATAATTGTGCACGCCTTATATCTTTTTTCTCAATTCTCAACTGTCATAAATAGTTTGCATTTTTCAAACTCGATAACAAAACGCGGAACAGATTAGAATTTGGTTTTACGACTAGGGATCAATCAAGCGAATCGTCCTCTGTATACGCACGATATTATCTACGTTACTCATGTAAATAGAACTGTGGGTTTTACAGGTAATTCGCTTATGATTGACAGCCCTAATGAGCTAATCCCTGAGAAAAAATAGTTCCTCATTTTAGCGAACTTTTGTATGTGTAAGACCAAATGACAGCAAATTTCAAAATTAAAATCAAGTTTTGTATTCAATAATTAAACAATATTAGTCTTGCTTATATCTGAGAAATAAACTTTATAGCATTCGTAGATTGCTAGAACGCACAGAGAAAACACTTAGGGCGGAGTAATATATGTGAGTCACGCAGCGCGGAGGAGTGGCTTAGACCGAGTAAAACCGCGACAAATTGTATCTTCATTCATAAAACCACACCAGTAGCGCTCATGTCAACATTTATAGATTTTCTCTAGCCGTTGTGTTTTTGTTATAATTCTGTGACTTGAAGTTAAACCACATGCATTTACCTACAGATTTAAACGGGCTTACCCCTTTCCCGGACTCTCCCCACAATATGTCCGAAGTTTTGCCCGGGGAGAGAAGTTTAACCTCGATACTTAACGACACAGGAGGAGGCGAGCTGGTCAGGACGGGGAGTCCCAATTTTGTGTGTACTGCCCTACCCTCCCACTGGCGGTCCAACAAAACCCTACCCCTCGCGTTCAGGGTCGTGGCCCTGGGAGATATTAAGGATGGGACAAAAGTTCAGGTCTCCGCTGGAAACGATGAAAATTTCTGTTCAGAGTTGAGGAATTGTACAGCTTACATGAAGAATCAAGTGGCAAAGTTTAACGATTTGCGTTTTGTTGGACGTAGCGGTCGTGGTAAGTATATTAGTATATCTACTGTAGTCATCTATACACGTTGTGCCGTGGTGTTGTATGTTTCCGACCTTTGACAACTGATTGAGTGAAATGGACATGCTCCCGTGATCTGGTCATTTGGAGCCTGTGTACGACAAGCTCGTATAGAAATTAGGGATCACTAGTCACTACATGGTTTTACGCACATCTTACGAAATCGGAAATAGCAGCACTTCATGCTCTTTGAGAAAAAAATACTTTCTCAGGTTTCTTCTGGTGGTTTGACTCGATAGGCGACTCGGCAGCGTACAAATCGGAAGTATCTATCAATCTATTGCTCTTAATTCAAGTTCTTTGAACTGAGGACTCTTTTCAACCCTGTCATGAGAGTTCAAAGTAAAGTCCTGCCATTATGAAGTGGCCGTGCTGTTCAATTAACAGATCCCTATCCCCCCAAATGATGCACTGTCGCTGTGTTAAAAAATTTTCGAAAGTTTTATTTTTCATTCTTTAAAAGAATACCTGGTTTTTGTCGTGTTGATTAATTACAAACGCTCTAAGAAGACGCAGTATAATTACTCTTGCTTTATTTTTTGTAGTTTTATAGGCTGAATGTAGAACGGGGGACAGTGACGTGAAACAAATTTGTTATTGTTCTTCTACTTCCTTCAGTGCGACCGTTTCTGTTCTTATTGCTGGGTCTAACAGTGAAGTCAGCGACACAAATACCTCAAATTCGGAGTTGATTCATAGTTTTTCTGTTTACATACCTTTAAAATGTTCATTCATGAATTGCTCAGGTATCCGTAACGGATTACCAGGTAGTGGGAAAATTTACCTGGTGGGCGGTTAGTTTTTCGTCCGCCTAAGTAGGTCATAGTAAACATTGACCATATATGGACGAAACGTAGTAAAATATTTGACAGCTAAGATATACTAGTTAAAATACATTTAAATACCCGTCCTTCAATTGGAATCGATGTCGGATTACGTGGCTTAAAAGACACCAAACGTTTTCAGAAAAAAAACACGATATATCGATTCTGTCACGTCTAAGAAAAGACTTCTCTCTCTAAAAAAATGATTTTTGACCAGTGGATCTAAACTAGGTCGCTAAAAAAATCGATCAATATTTGTAGGTTTCGAGTCTTGTACACAAGTAAATTAGAAACAGTAAAACATTATTGTTTGAAGGTACAGAGACTGCCACCAGAGAAATAGAGGGGGCGTTTTGCGGAGGAAGACCCTGGGGTATCGGTAGAATATTGCGTATCATGACGATGCGGTCCTTTATTGAAGAATAATAAATATTTCTTGTCAAAGCAGGTCAAGATGGAAAAACCTATTTGTTAAAGGGAAACTTCACAACACTACAAGGCACAATATTATTGGAAACTATTCCTCGTAGATAAAGAAGAATAAATTTTCTCATTTTTATCCCATTTTTAATAAGTTTATTAGATAGATGTGTTTTTTATAACAATTTTCTGAATCATCGAAAAAGCATTAACAAGAAAAGCCCCCTTGACTGGCCAAATTCCTCGAAGAAACAGATATGAAAAGCGCCATTATTTTTGTTTTACCCTGAAAAGGCTGCCGTTATAATATCTGTGGAGAAAATTAGCATTTTGTATTAAAACGGTGCTTTGGAGTGTAAATGAGGATGGACCCTCTGACCCTCTCCCCATAAATCAGCTTTAATTACTGACCAAAACCGTCAATAAATAACCCCCCAACCCCTCTTCTCTTCGACAGTACAACAATGGATAAATTAAGTAAAAGACACTTAATAAAAAGCTTACGCCTGTAGTCCCCATTCATCAATTCAACTGTCACCGAAATTTACTTCTTAAACAAAGAAGACGTCCCAACTACCATCGAATTGTCATCAAGACTTTTGTTAATGAATATGTTTTATTTCTGATTATAATGAGATAAATTTCTTGACGTTTTCATGAGACGGATCAATCTCTTTGGTTGTTTTAACAAATGAACAAAACAAAAAAAAATTTTAAAGGATTGCCAAGGATTGTCAGGCTACAGAACGATTTTTATTTAAACAGAAAAAATTATGTTAATGCAATTCTAACAGTAAACATATTAATTACTTTTATTCATCAAGACTCGAGAGAGAAGATGATTTAAATTTTGTAAATTTTCATTTTTGTTTTATGCTTCGTTTTTCAGGAAAAAGCTTTACTCTGACAATCACAGTGTGGACACACCCCCCTCAGATAACCCTGTACCAGAAAGCCATCAAAGTGACCGTAGACGGACCACGTGACCCTCGCAGTAAAGTCAGTAAGTACCCCGATCATCCCACGCCTGACCCCACCCTCTGCAGTTTTGATATCAACTTATAATGGGTCATTTTCAGGTTCGTTTATTCAGTGGGCACATACAAGTATTGCGCAATCTCTCTATGCCATCTCTATGAGCCGTCTGGCTGATACTCTATCAAAAACTTAAACCGTTTAACAGAATTTTAAAACGAAAATCTCCGTGAAAAAAAATTAAACATCAAACGAACTCATGAATTTGTAATTAACAAAATTAAAGCTATCTGACAAAAAAAGCGCGGGTTTAGCATGCCGCATATCTTCTTCATCAAAAGCCACGTTTTTTTGCCTCTTTGGGGACATGTTCTTCACTGTGACAGTTGTTTCGGGAGAGATGTGGTCTAAGTTGATGCAATTATACCTCGAACCCGATCTTTAGATTTACATTACAAAGGACCTTTGGTATAAATTGGCGTGTGTGTTACGTAACTTACGCATAGGATACCCATCCAGTGTTGTATCAGGCTCATACCATCTGCGTCTTTAATGATGAAAAGGGGAAAAAATCCTTGAAAAGAAGTTAAATTTCATTAACTTTTTTTAAATGAAAACCCTCGGCAATTTATAATTATTCCAAAGTCGAGGAAAAAACGGTATTCATAGCACCTTAACACTATAAACAAGGGAAAAGATCATTAGTTAGATTTGAGTGTTACGGAAATTTAGCGACACCATATGGTGATTTTTTGACACATGTACCCTAATGTGAGAATTGGTCTTGTAATAGGGCACTAGATCGCAGCAATAGCCGCACTTTTTCAAATTCAGAAAAAAGTGAATTTATTTTTTCGAAGAGAACGTTTCCATTTCTTCAAACACCTTTGGAGAAAAATTAGTTTTCAAGGCGTTAGAAATAAATGGAGTGTTCTATAATTATGGAAATTAACTCAATGCTATAAAGTATTTTTTGAGATCTCTTTCGCTGATGTCTCAAGAAAATGGAGACACTTTCTTTTTACGTCCGCCATGTCTCGTAAGACGAGAACTGTTGTTTTATGGAAAAGAAACCGAATACCCTAGTTGATTAAGGTCTGCAAATAACCACTGTTAAGGGGTAGATGAATTTTCGAACCTCCTTTCTTTCCTCTGGGACATATGCCGATTTAGGGGTAAAAATGGGAAGAAAAGCACGTGTCGAAACGGAGGGAGTTCGCGCACGTGTTCCAAAGAAAAAGCGCGTGTGATTCTTATCGACCAAGTCGGATACTGTCGCTAGAATTTATCGGTATAGGACATCGTAAAAAAAGATTAACATCAGTTCCTAAAAAAATAAAATTTATTAACGACACAATAGATGTGTTTAAGGCTTGGTGCGTTTAGTTTTCGGTGTAAGACAGAATTCATTCCGGAATTGAATAAAACCGGAGATATATGTTTAATGCTAACAATCCGTCTTTTTTATTGCTAAATGAATAAAGAAAATATCACTGGCATCATAACTTATAATAAAATATTCTAATAAAATGTCGCAATTGACAATGACAGATTATTTACCCTATATCCGCTGTTCCGTCACCTAACGAAATTCCCTTATTTTGTAAATGAACACAAAAACTCGGTTTCTTGAATGTGCACGAGAGTGGTTAAACTTTTGGTGAACCACAAACCCAAGATTTTACAACAGAATCTGTGGTAGGATGGTCTAATTGTGGCAAATTTATGTTCATAATTAATAAACAATCCACTAATCCTATGCCAAACGATAATCGTTACTACCAGAATTTACTATTAGAATGACCTAACAATAAACAAACATCCAGAAATTCATGTACATATTTATTTAACCAAAAACACCCTCTTCATCTCTATTCATCCTGTAATTTAGGTAGGTATTATATATAATTAAAACGTTGAAACTCGAGAAGTCTAGTGTAATTAATACAGTGAATTAACAAACAAATATTTCACCATGATATTTCAACGTTTTTGTTCAGAAACAAAGAAATTTCTGATGTTTTTGGGAGTTCCCAGTTTTCCGGTGGGTCATAGGATAGCAATGCAGTATGTATGCATGATTGCTTTTCGGGAAGTGAAACTTCGACTGTCCACGTGACGCCTCGTTCTATAAGCCTTGTTTACGAGTAAATAACAACATGGGAGATGACAGGAGAAAATGGACAGATTTTATGTCCGTCCGCATTAGATTCTAGGGGCCCAGCAACGCCACACATACCACAGGATAAAACTGGCATTTATGCATAATAAATTGATAATATGTCGATCATGAATGCTAATATACGGCCTGGATTTATATGGCAACACGGGGACTGGGAATCAAAAGGGAGTTGGTACCAACGACCCGACCTGTACAAGATAACAAATACAAGGATTAATTGTTCCTATCTATTGACGAAAAACAATCACTCTCGCTGTCTTCTCGCCCCGGTCTCACTTTTTGATTACGCTGACATCTTCACGCCTCTCTCTGTACACAATAAGACTCTCATTTCCTCTTTTTCTTAAAACGATGACATTTTTTATTTTTGGAGAAAAAAATGTGCATTTCAATGAAAATGCTAATTTAAGAATATTTGAAGTCTTATGAATTATCTTTATTTATATGAGTTATACATATTTATTGATTTTTATTTTAGAACAGAAATCATTGTATTGCGTTTGTACATGAATTAATCTTTTTCGTTTCAGAATTACGGACAGATGACCGACGCGTTAGGTGTCCTCTAGACCTTCCCTCGGACAGAAATCCATTCCCAAATCCCTTGGAGTCCACCCGATTTACCCAACACATGCCGGAATGGGGTCCCGTTCGTAGACCGACGTCACATCCGGGGGACTCCAGACGACTACAGTCCTCAGACTCCAACGGATTCCATCATAATGGTAAGCATGGAATTCCATTATTTCAGAGTTTGGGGAATAAGATATAATCTATAATCTGGGGGTTTACGGTTGAATTGAATGTTACAATTAGATTATTTGTAGTGATGTCGTTTTATTTCAAGATTGAAATTCCCCAATAGATGACGTATACCGTGTCAATGGAATTGATTTACATACGTACAAAAAAAAGGCTCATAAAAGAAAAAAAGAGTGAAAATTATTGAAAATAGAATATTTTTTATCATGCATTATGCATGCAAATATAAAAATTCAATCGGGACAATTTTAGACCTGTCGTAACCGCATTTTTTCTACTAAGAACACTTCTAAGAAATCGACATTTGTCGAAGACCGAAAATGTCAAAGATCTTAATTAGAACAATATGTCCGCTAAAGTTGATTAAAGAGTTCAGTCAAATAAATCTTATTGGAAGATGATACTATTTGTTGCGTCAGTAGAGAATTTTTTCAACTGACACGCCGTAATATATTTCTTCTTGTGAAGGTGAAGAGGGCCATTAGACCTCGTGCACAAAAGTCGGCACCGTCGGGTTGCCAGACACGCTTTGGTACTGCGACCCACTGAGCTTTATTTTAGACACGCCGTTATCCAAATCCTGCCTGATATATGCAGATATATTCTATCAAATATCCATAAATTTAATTCGCCTGACAGATTGACCTACATTAGATTTTTTTTTGCATTGTTTTACTTTTTTTGGCAGATTCGATTGGGAAGAGAAGCCACTGGGGATTCGATCCCTCGCCCTACCCCTCCATCACTACACATGCATCGGTCCCACCCTATACTCAGTCACAAGGTCTCTCTGTCACAGGTAAATTTTTCAGAAGTGAGTAGTTTTGCGATTTGAACATGCTTCATAATATATACAACCAAGATTTGCCAAATCAGCAAAACGGAAAAAAGAAATTAGACCCAATCTGTCGTAATTTTCATTTGTAAAGGTCATCTGGATTTGACCTGACAAGTACTCTATGACTAATGATGGTTTTGTACTACATAAAAAAGGGAGAAATAAAGTATGTATCAACATTTATAATATTCTCGGAGTAGGATGACTTGGTTGTGTAAATTAGAGGCAGAATTTGTCCCGGCGAATACTTGTTATAATACAAGGCGCTCTTTCTGCAGACGTGCGCAATTGGTCGCAATATTATGCAGTCTTCGGCTCATATATTATTTAATTGAATAGTTAATGTCGTGAACATACCAGCAGTCTAGGACAAATAGAGAATTAATGAATCATTAAGACATTAAAGTCATCTGTAGTTTTTTGTTTCGTTCATCGCACGCCATTCTGAGCAGTATAAAATAAAAGAAATCACGAGGCCTGTTTGTGATTGATAGTGAATCTATGACAGGGGAGCAAGACACCGGCCTCACTTCCTTGTCTGCTCACCTAATCGCCGTAAAATTAAGGAAGAACCTAAATGTGTCAACTTTTTTTTTCTATTTCTATAGGACATCCAATTACCCCCGCAACTCCCATCACTCAACCAATGGATCAGGTGCTTCAAGACAATAGAATTCCATTAATGTCCAAGGACAACACACAGTTAGACATTTTACCCCCGAATCAAGACAGATCAATGCCTGTTATTATTCCGGATCCGCAAAGAGCGGACGGAACGGCTCTGGAACAAAGATCTTCATCACTTGATCAGCAACTCTCGTTGTTTTCGCGATTTCCTGAACACAGAATGCCCGAGTCTCGTTTTCAAGAATCCAGACACATATTTGGATCATCTAGTTTACCGCCATATCCCTCTACAAATTCAAATCTAGCTATATTACGTGAAAGTGCTATCCTCAGAGCCTCGGAAAACATTTCAAGAGATATAAATCGGGAAATCTCGCTCCCCATTCCTGGGTCTCATAACACCTACCCCATGATGACCACAAACGAAATTTTGGATAGGATAAATCCTCCCACCACTATGACGTCATCATATTTGAGCACCTCACCAAGTCTCTTTTATCCACACATATATTCAAATCCGCCACCAATGCAATCCGGTCTTTACTTACCCGAAGAGAGAACATACACTATATTGGGCCAAAGGTCACAAGATATGAACGCGGTCAGGGGAGACCGCCCTATCTCCGGGACGCCCCCGCGCTTGCCAATTGAGGGTCCAAACAGACAACTCATCAGGGACGACTCTGATGAAAGATCAAGAATGGAAGCAGTTCGCGCCAATTTAATGCAGCCAATGGACACTCACGTTACGGACGCGAACAATTCACCGGTACGTCAAGGCGGAAATCCAAACAGTGTCGCTGACGTCTCATCAGTTTGGCGACCATATTGACGATAATCATGTAAATAGAATTTTTTTCTCTTCGCAACTTCCCATGTTGCTATTGTAATTTTGGCGATATGCCGGTCTTTTTCTTGCGCCCACTTCCCGAATTTGACTGACGTTTTCCAAATTGACAGAGGGAATCGAAAGCTTGCGCTGGAGCTTACAGTTAGTCGACGTCACTTAGACGCTTTGGACAGGCGATTGTACTTTGCCAAGAATTTAGCTTTGGAGGGAGAGGATTGAAACTGATTTAATGGTGCTTGAAGATTGTGTTTCGGAAGGACAGTGTTTTTTCTGGGATTCTGTGATCTCGTGGACGTTGATATACCAGTGTTACATACTACATGCTTATCGAATGTTGTGTAAAAAGTCCAGTGTTTTGATCTCAAACATGTTTGTATCTACTTTACATACTATAATATCAGAAACTGTCAGCTACGAAACGTTTTCTCATAAAGCTACTGTATTTATTATCTCTGCTACAGGTATTAGATGTGAGGGAAAATTGAAAAAAAAAATCTTCTTTGAAGTTAAGCATTCTTGTCCATGATCAATAGTTCAAGAGTCTTTGTGATTACAATCAATTTTGCCAAAGAAATCCTTATGGATGTGTAGAAAATGTATTTGAATCAAGGCAGGTGGTTTGTTTGTTATGAAGAAAAGTATTAGCTAAAGGATAGAACGTATTACCTTGGATGCTGCTCATCGAACCATCCCAATCACGTATTTATTAAACATCCTTTCTGTTCATTCCAATTTTGTCGTTTTGTACATTGTGATGTAGTCTTTCCAAATCTTTAATGTTTAATCAATTTTCAAAAAAGATGATTTTTTCTGTTGTCATGTCAACTGGTATACAAAAAACGACGACAACCATAGGAATTAAAGACAGCAATAGCTGTAGAGGGTGATAATTGTTTATATCTGTAGTTATTCTTGAAAGAAAGAAGGCAAGAAAGTCTTGAACCTTTGTATATTCACAGACACGTGTCTCTTATTCGAATTTGCAAAACTTACTGAAGAATATTGTGTAAAGTTGTGTAATGTACCCAAGTCTGTGGAATCTTTAGATGACAGAGGAGGGGTCTCTTTGTCGGGGATATTGTTTTGATACGGTTTTTATTTCCGTGCTTTAGTGCTGTCTTTTCCAGTCTTTGTATGCCCGCACTTTTGTGTGGTAAAGCATTTAATAAAATGTTGATAATGTGTTTCATAGTGTTTTTGACTTTTTACTCCCGTGTTGGGCGATGGTTTGTGTATACAAATAAAACCCCTCGCTCTTGTAAACTAGCATACTAGGATAAGGGAAACCATATAAGTACTTCCGGAACCCATTCTGAACATGTATGTACTAGTTTACAAGTAGTTTCTGTACATAATTTCAGGGATTCCAGGATAAGTTAAACTAAGATTGACGAAAATAAATCTTGAGTTTGGCCCTTATTTACTTATTGACGGTATATGGCTTTTAAAATTTGGACAAATATAAACCCACCCTGTATGAAACTAGATTTATATTTCCACAAGCCAGATTCAAGACATGACTGTTTCCTATGAAAATGACACTAAAGACTAGATCAATTTATTTATTTATTTATTCATTCATTTAATTTTTTAATTTGCGGTTCAGAGAGTTCATAACTTGTTCTTGTTAAAAATGTTGTACTTTGTTCATAAAAAGTAAGACAAAAATCAACAGAAAACACAAACAACAGAAGCATGAGAAAGGAGGATCAAGTTCGTTTCAGTGACTTTTTAACATTGTCTCCAGTCATTTCTCGTGAAACGAGAGCGGTGTCGATAAATAATATGGGGATATAACCAAGGGACAATCGTAAATAAATCAAACATTAATAATGCATACGGTTTCATTGCATAAAAAAACAAGAAATGGTAGTTCATACAGATTACAGTCATCAATAAAGGATAGATTATAGAATATTTTTCAGTACAACGGTGCCAGTATGCACTTCTCTTTCTCTCTCATTTAGTCTCCTACAGTCATTTTTATTATGAATTTTCTAAACTCTAATCTTTTAATTAAAGTGCTTAATAATTTATTTCCTTGACAAATGTGCGGGCGCCATTTTTTAGTCTACATGCAACAGTGGGTGTTGAAATACATTGTTCTTGATTGCAACACAGTGTTCCTCAATATATATCCTGTTTTTAAATGCAATGCAAGCTACATGTACTAGTATTTCATTTTTACCTTTTCATTAGAAAAAATCTTTTATTAGAAAAAATGGGAGGGGGTCTTACTATTGTCCAAAAAGAAGGGTTTTCAGTAATTTGAGGGGAAATCCCGTTAGAAGTTGTAGTAAGACGAATGTTTCATATTTATCAATTATATATACGAAGAATAAAACATTAAGATGGCGGATGTATTATAGGTCTCTGGTGGCCCATGTCACCATGTCAACCAAGTTTGATATATCGCGTCACGTGATTCTTCCTGTGTAATGGCTACCGGAACTAGTCTCCTTGACATTGGATAGATATGCAATGCTAACATTTTTGCTAAATGAAATCACTTTAACTTCAAGGATTAAAAAATTAATAACTTAGAATCCCAAAACCCAACCATCCTGATAATGCGAATAGATTTACGTGAATGTCTAACACTTGCATTCCTATTGTTTCTCACCTTCATGCGTTTTGTATAAACATAAAACGATTCTTTATGCATAAACATATTCTTTTAAAACAAAACACTTAAAGATTGCTTATGAAAAGTGTTTTTTTGGGGGGCATTTCCCAAGAATTACATTTATTAAATAGGATAAGTCTTAGTACATCAAATACCATGGTAAGACATTAACTTCATGCAGTTTCTTTGGAATATATTCTCAGTTATATGACCACAACTAAAGTCCAAACCTATACAATATATTGTCTGACTGTCGGATGAATAATGTCCTTATTTTCAATTTTAATTTGTTGGTAGAACCTTCCATGTAGAATGTTCAAGAGCGTGAATAGTTGGCAATTGTCCAAAGCTTTCCTTGTATGCTCTCATCTTGGCTAAGTCATTGGTCAATACATTGTATCTTAAAAATGGTTTATATAAGCCCATATAACATACACTGATATATACGCTCTGACTTTTTAAAGATATCTTCTCAAGCTTGCATGCATGTTGACTTGAACTATTTATATATATGTTTATGGCAGTTGGTACGAAAGAGACTTATGATAGTATTGTCCGCAATGAAAATTCTATATAATCTTTTTTTTCTTATACTAGTATATTCAGATCGCGGTGAGGTGTGTTTCCATAACTAATTCTGCAATTTATAAACGTGATATGATGGAATTTTAAATAGCATTGAATTACCAGTCGATGATTTTATTTTTTTGTTAATTATATTACAGAAACGAGCAAAACCCCACGTTAAGTCAATCGAAATGTAATATACATGTAGAAGTGTATGGTGCGTGCGCTGTCATCCTCTTTCAAATATTCACGAGAAAATATGATCCTTAAAAAGCAAAACACATGCATTAAAACATGTAAACAGTGAGACCGAACTAAAATTCGTTTACTTTGTAACCAGAGACTTTATAGATTCTGTGTGGTTTTGCAGTTAATATTTATAGACTGTCTAGACCTTGGCGAATAATGAAGGAAATAGGAAGGAGGCTTTTCTGGATACGACCCCCCCCCCCCCCAATATAAACAAAAACAAAAAAAAGGGGGGGGGACTAAAACAACACCTCCCCCCAAAAAAGCCCCCAACAAACCCAAAACTTAACGAACAAAAACCAAACAAACAAAACATCAAACAAATAAACCATCTCCATGAAAACCCCCAAAAAACAAAAACGACTTCAAAAACACACAAAAGAGCATCTATATATACTGCACCGTGTTATACATGATAAACTAATTTAGACCCAATCTACGTGCGCCAGTAACAGTTAAAACTAGTACACGTTTGACAGCTGTACATTGTTTGCAGGAAGTGTACAACTGGTCGCACATCGAATTAGATCTAGTGCTTCTAGGATCGATGAAAATTGACTTTAATTTGTTTTATATTTTTGTTTAAATAGTCTCAATATTTTCAATTGATTTTCTTTAGATGAATCTAAATTTGTCTCCAATGTTCACAGTGACATTGTATAAAAAACAGAAGACCCTAAATTGTTGCTAATTCAAGAACATGTGTTTTGATTATAAATTTATAAATAAATATTAAAACTTTATCAATATTTGAAATCATAAAAGACAATTAAAACCCCCAATATTAACAAGTTTTTGAAAGGATGAAAATAGATGGTTATGAAACTGACTTTGCGTTGATTTTCCGTTTCGTCTTCGTTTTTCTCCTTTAAAAAGAATATTTGCTGTTTGACAAAGTCGAATTCTACATTTTGATGACAATTGTGTATAGCAACAACATTTGCTGTATTAATAATATTACATCTCTGTTAAATTATAGACAAGTTGCACATGTAATATGTTTGAGATAATTTGAAAAGGGGATATACATCAGTAATTTTTTTATGATATGGTGAGAATTGAAAGTGCAAGTAATCAGAAATATATAATATGTATATATAGCCTATTTATGAGAGAGTTTGTAAACTATGTTCACTAGCACAGATTAAAGATGAGTTTCATTTTATTTTAATCTGTCCATTTTATAAAGAAATAAGAAAGTTGTATGTCAAAAAATATTATTACGAAAAGCCTTCTGTCTTTAAACTTATTCAATTACTTTCAACAAAGAATATCAAAGAGTTGTGCAATTTGGGCAAATACCTATATAAATGCTCAAAATTACGATAAAAATATAATTATTCTTTTTGTTTTGAGAATATACTCTTCATTATCCTGTTTACTTTTATCATGTACATTTTTCAAAATTCTATGTACGCTGTTATGTGCACACGCAGTCTAATTCAAGATTGTGATGTTTTTAAAAAATGTCCACATATATATGCGATTTGCAGTCAACGCGGTACGTGTAACGCAATGGACAAGTGAGATCTCCTTACGTCATTCGTACAAGTCAAATCGTACGGTCATTTTACAGGTTCCTTGAGTAAAGCGCAAGTGCAGCGAACGTTTTCAGATCTCGCAAGGAAACCGTGGTGATTGTTGTGCATGTCCAACAGCCACTGTGCGTACGGGAAGCGTACGTCCTTCCAAAATCGTAAGATGCACTTGCGTGTCTCGCACGATTTTCATTATAAGATCCGCCCGTAGACCACCCGTAGAAGCACGTACGACCAGTTGTGACTAAAGTTTTACTAAGAATTCCTCGAGAAGCCTATTTACTATATCTGGGGATATCAAAGATTTAAAAACCATCCAAAACATTTATTTATAATTGTAAAGTGATTTCAAATCGCTCGACCGACACTGTTTTAAAATATTAATTACTGACGGAAGCCCATTTTCTGAGTCTGAAGAACAAGTCACGAATGTGGGACAGACGGATTTAATGGGATGAGCAACTTCCTTCGAACGATTAATTACTCATCTAATTACAATACTGTTTTAAATGTATGTTCAGGGAGATTTTTCCATGCAGTATAAAGGTTTGATTTTTTAAACGTTTAAATGACACTTGACACAATGGGTCCATTCAGACAACAGGAAACGAATAGATATATTGGTACATGTATAGCTTCCTATTCAACAATGGAAATATGACAGAAAAATACAAACTCCTCTCACTTGACAAAAATGTCAGTTAGAGAGATAAAATGGCCTACATATCTGGATTTACCTCTCAAAATATGCATGCAACACAATGGTGTCTGATAAACTGTTATATCATAGACAAAAAGTCTTTGCAACAAATTGGCGCCTAAATGGCACATTGAACATCATAAATGTTTCTTTGTGGTGTGTCAGCAAGAGTCAAATATCCTTGAATGGATTTAATCAACAAATATCTTAAAAACAACTGGAGACAATGCATTGGTAGAACGTTAATCCTTTGGTTACTATAAATGCATCTTCATGTATTTTTTTCATATGAAGTTCTATATATTTTAGCTTTGAAAGTTCATTTTTCCTATATTTTAATACAAAGCTCGCCTTTTCATGGAGATTATTACTATAGTCTAAAACTGACCACGAACATACAGTACTTTTAAAGATGGTACCTGGCTGTATAATTTGAATATGGCCATTATAAAATCGGATGAGATGGATAAGAGAGTCTTATAACGAAGCGTTATAAAACAGGTAAAATAATGCCGTTTGTTGTTGGACATTTGTAAGCATTTAAAAAAAAAAGAAATTAAATCATACATACATTTTTCTTAGACAATAAAGTTAACAAAGCTCTATCTTGAAACTTAAATTGCATTTTCTTCGAAACTTAAAAAAAACACAAATCATTTTAAATTGAGCAAATCAGAGTTTTACAAGATACATATCTCACTTTTAAACAATTTCAAAGAAAAACATGATACTAATACAATGACGTGTTTGTTGTTAAATATTTCGATTTTTTTTTTTGAAAAGTGACACTTTAATAATAAATTGAGGGGAAATCCCCAATAAGTTTATTGGTTTTTTTTATTTAAATAAATTCTCAATTTTAGGATGATTTTTAGATCATGAAGTTGTCCTCCACTTAATAAAGTCACAATCTGTACACAGTATAAAAGTTTTATTATTACATACTGTCCAAATGCAAACTGTAATTCAGAATTGTTTTCCCAATTTGCTGATGCATGCACATTTTAACTGTCAAATAATGATTAATAGGTGTTTTGTAATTGACTGAAATTTTGACAAAAGTCTTAAATCTTTCATGATCCTGGGCAATGTATTTCAATTAAACTGATGAATTTATTAAGTCATTACATGCTTCCTTTTCTTCCTCTTATGTAAATATGTTCAGTTAATCCTGTCAGACACTTTTCACGTGAAAATTCCTGGAGCTGGGTGGTCAACAAATTTACCAAACAAATCCACCTAAAAAGATGATGGAGGATAAGATAGCGCAAATGCCCATTTAGTTTAGAAGGAAAATACAATTTCATATTTAATTTTTTTCAATTAAATCTATTTGATAATCTTATAATCCTAGTTTGCAAAAGCACACTTTGTAAATATATTCAGTTTTTAATACTTTACCAAAGATAAAAAAAATGTTGCCATAAGTTTCAGTGGTATCTAACCCACAACCTAAAATGCCTAGTTCTAAAAGGTTACCTAAAGTCTAGCACTCTAACCTCTAAGCCATTTCAGTTGTTTAAATGTTATTTGCGACTTTGCCCACGAGTTTAGGGACTTGTATTTTTTTTTTCTAAAACCTGCAATTGTTGGGATACAAAATGATATTTTTAATGTTTAGTGGGTCATCTCTTCAAGGTTTTGCTAATATTGAAATCGGTTTGTTTTCTATTAGACCTTATTTAGAATATGACAAAAATATGGAGCACAGACCAACTCTATATAAGAAAGGGCATTAAAATTTTAAAGTTCTAAAAAATGACACTATTTGGAGGTTTTAATATGCATACTCCGGTTTAAATCAACATATTACAAGTATTGAATATATTTAAGGGTCGAAGTTATGTTAAATAATTCGATGTTATGTTAAATATAATAAGAATGATTCCGTTTGTTTTGCATCGGTGTCTGTTGATTTCGCAAAAGAGGCTGTTGGTTTTGTTTTAAGTTGGTCTGTTTCGTATTAAAGCATGTTTTGTTTTTTTTTAAAGTTGTTTGTTTTGCATTAACGTCTTTTTTTACTCTTTCCGCCGCCCATACCCATCCTATGATAATATTGTCCATAAAATACAATAAATTACCAAAAAAAAAAAAAAAAACTACCGTAAACTCTTTAATAAAGGAAAAAATTCAAATATTTTAGCTTTAAAATGATGATTCTACATCAGAATAATAAATAGAAGTCATCAATCTTGCTATTCAGTATCATTATTTATTTATTCATTTATTTTTTTACCGATAGGAAAAATCAGATTTAGTTCGTGTAAAATTCAACACAATTGCGAGCAAATGTATAAAAATTTGAAAATTTTGAGAATTTGATTTTACTAAAATGATGATAATTATAATTATGTATATATCAAAACTCATCGTCGCAAACCACGGTTTTGAGTCCACAAGTTTCCTCAAGTGATGGTGTCGAGATTAGATGTGAATCACAATAGGGTCACCGACGACGATCAAAACTTTACTTTGAACAAACTTCTCATGAAGGTCAGACGACAGTGATAATTATTTTTTTAAATTTTCAACTGGCTGATAATATACCAAATAACAATATTATTATTTTTTATCAGTTTTGAAATGATTAAAATTTGAACAAAATATATGTTTAACGTTATGCCAAATTGTTTTATATCAGCAATTCAAGTGCATTTTCAATAAGATTATATAGTAAATTGCATACTCTAGTATCTTGCACAAATGCCTGGTAAGGTACCCTAATTTTTGGCAAGAAAGCTAGTAAATCAATAACAAATTCCTAGAAAAAGTTATCTAAAAATCGAGGAACGTGTCGTCTGACATTAAGTTATCGCGGGGATATATGAAATTTAGAGTTAAATGATATAAACCTGTGTCGTTTACATGTACTCAATCTGTGACCTTGAATTGAAAAGTTCACCTCACAAAGACACTTTGATTAACTTCCTGTCGGCATGTAATAGCACGGATATCGGACATCTGCGGTGTCACACAGTAGTTGATAACTGGTAAATGACGTAACGCACTCTGCGTACTGACGTCATTCGGGTTGACAAATGCCTTCCTGTCTTCGCCCGACACTTTTTTTTTCTTCATTTTTTTTTTTGGAAACTTGTCAAAAATTTTAAACTATTTATTGTAGGTACACCATATGTGTTAAAATATTAATTATGTGTGTACACCATTTAAATATGACATTTGCAAGCTATGCCGGATATATAGAAGTCACACTTGCATAAAGTGGAAGAAATAATTTATTGCCTGGATACAAAAAAATAAACGAATTCATATTGTGTGGTTTGAAACATTTTATACTACATAGTAAAGTAATGGTTCTATTTGACATATGCAAGCACTGACAACACAAGCGACCATGTTTAGTATCAAATGACGAAAAGACAATCATTCAAAACATAGACATAATTATATAACGTTATATGTCTATGTTCAAAAACAACTTTTAGTTTCAATAAATGGCAAAAAATTGTGATTAAATTTTCATATGTTACATTATAAGGTAATGCACGTAAAGGGTAATTCCAGTTAATAATTCTGTTCTAGAAGAATTAAAAATTCCCCATAATAATACAATTATTCAGAATTTGAAGAAAAAAACAACAACATGCAATACATTTACTCAGCCATGAAATAATAATTTTTCATCCGCCACCTAATATAAACAATCGCATTTAACGTAAAAAAGTAATGTACTTTTTTTGCAATGAAGACAGAAAAGCTATACTTAATTTAGATACATGTATTGGAGATTTTCAAGAAAAGAATGCGCATACCACTGGGACTCGTTGACGGCGCCAAAGGAGCAGATGATAGCTCCTAAAACACAAAACCGACCTAAGTACCTCTTCAAATGGCTCTCTATAATGCAGTTGATCAATCTCTTTATGTTTGCAGAAGCACCGATTGTTGTTGCATTGTATGCGCCGCGAAGCCGCCGTCTGTTGGCCACTTCGAGGTACTCCATACACATTCCGTTTTGTTTCTTTTTTATTGTCATTCCTAAAAGTTAACCATTGTATTGTTTCCCGTAACACATCTGTGGCCAAATCTGTTTCTTTTTGGTAAAAGTTCTGGCCAAGATGGTTTTCATAGACAGCTACTTGCGCAGAATAACACTAGGTTTGAAATGCGATCATGTTACATCAACGGTCCAACAATACACAGAAAAAAAGTAAATAAAGTACAATATCATCAGATAAAAACACAACTATAATTTGGTCCAATTGATTTACTATGCTTCAATAGATTAACGTAAATTATGTGAAGGGTTTAAGAACATCAGAGTGTTGAAAAAAATATATGTTCAGTATACATGGAATATAAAATTTAAAAATGCAGCTAAATAGTGTAACGTTCACAACAGGTGATAAATGATTTAAATACATACTATATATGGTAAATATTTCTTGTGTCGGTGGTACTAGTATCTTTGATTGTTGTTCTTTCTTAGTGGGGCAAAAGGAAGTCATCTGTAAACAGACAATGACCGATCACTGAAGAAAGGGTGCACCAAAATAAGAATGGAAGGTTTATTTGGAAGCAATGGGATACATTTCTGCTGCCCTCTTATGCCCTAATCCTAATTCACAACATTCACTATCCCACGCATTCATTAGATTTCTAAATTGGATTAATCGAATAATTTGTGTGTAATATAGTTTTTGTTACTTTTCCCCTGCCACCAATTTTGAATTCCAGTATCATTAAAAGTGGGATTTTACGTAGTATTATTAATCAAACATCTCCAAAGTAAGCTTGAATAAATTTCACGTATACGTTAGAAAACCAGTATTGATTGTTCCTCACATAGTACCCAAACCAATGCCATTTTTAGCTCTTTCCATAGAAATATTAAAAAAATGTCAAAGAAAATTCTGGTATGAATTTTTCCGGAATTGCAAAAACGTAAACGGAAACTCGGATAATGACTTTGACTAAACATTCTATGGAAGACTTTCTCAAATTAAGATGAGTAAGTAATTTGAATAAGTACGTTTTCTGCAGATATGCGACACCTTTTTTGACGCGTGAGTCCTGCTTATTATTAACCTACTGTCACAATTCTCTCTGAATATCTTCTCTTCTACGTCAAACGCTAATTAGCGCACTGACGTACAATCCATACGTGTAGAAGTTAACTAAAAGGAATATGGCATTGTAATTGCACACGAGTCATAAAGTTCTACTGTAGGCCGGGGGTAGGGGCTGTCTTCTTCATGTGATTGTACTCACAATCGTCTAGACAAGAGACAGGGGCTTCATTAAAAATTATTTTAAAACAAAGTTTGAGGTACTGTAATTAGATTACCATGCACAGAACGATACAACAAAAGAGGCCACTTGAGGGAGCAGGTTCGCCGGCAGGTTACACAATCTGATCGTCAACTTGGTAAAATGGCGTGTAGAAATTTCCCACTAGGTATAATACTTCGTATGTTTTAATTTCTTCTTTTTCTCAAGGACAGCCTTGAGTGATTGTATGGGTAACTAAGATCACATGGCGGGTTTCTGTAATTGTAATGGCCTAATATCAGAAGAGACTTTCATCTGCTGTATACCGTCTAACTAATCACAATAGTCTTTATGAAAATTAACTCAGCTGATGCAGACGTCTTGGATTATTTCCAGCAAGATTTAATAACTTTATTCCATTTCAAATCACTTACAGATTATCCCTTTTATCAAACATGTATCGATTCTGTTATTCAAGCTGTGATTAAAATGTTTCCATCGCGCATCAGAAAAGATACTCTAGGAGACATCTTTTAAGATAAAACACGTGGTGTCATGGGTCTCGAGTCTTTTGCTGAAACCAATTGCTACAAATATCATTAGCATTTTTTTTCTTCCCTCTCACATGAGCCCAAAGCAGGTGGAGCTTAGGAAATAAATTAAACAGAAGGGAGCAAATAAAAAATAAAAAATGGAAATCTCTCCAAATAAAGGTTGACCCCGAGAAAACAATCAACTGACCTTTCGTTTGCAGACAGCATATGCTGAAGAAGTCAATGGTCGGAAGCTGTGGCAAATCTCACAACAATTGTCGCCAAAGCTGGCCAAAAGGAGAAAATTCCCAAGCCGATGAAGAGCGCCGCTTGCCAGGCACTTGGAGGACAAAAGATGCTGAAGGAAATGTGTGAAACCTCAGGCCGTCATACAGAGATGTAGCATGCACTCATGGCTTTTGCGAGGAGAATGAAAGAAAATGCATAAATGTCACGAGAGTGTTTTTGATAATCAGTAATTATAGTTGTTACTTATTTTGGATATTAAACCTAAATAGATTCACAAGTACTTACCGTGGGGATAATAAAGAGAGAAACTTAATAATTATATAACTGTTTAAGCACAGAACAGGCTTTATCAAAAGTGAAAGGTGTTCAGCATTTACCGTTTGAGGCTAAGGAACTCTTGTAGCACTTTTATGAAATATGCTAACACATCATGATCGTAATAATAAAGTCTTTATTGAAAACTAATGCATGCTGCTCTTTATAGACAAGATTCAATTAAAAATATTTTTGGAACAAACTATTTTTGAATTCAATTAATGTACTGAATTAAGATATAGTAAATTACGTTGATAAAAGTACAGGAAAAACCCAGCTCTTAAATAAACAAACTAATTAGAATTAATTTTTAGAATATTGAATCTACAAATCGCAAGTCTTTAATGTTAATATTAACCTTATGCTATATATCATATTTTTAACGTTTAGCCATATTATGTAATCATTTTAGCTTTTTTTCTATTTGGAATTTATATCACTGATTGTTATGAACTATCACACCATAAGATGATGCTATGTACATATTCTTGTCATGCGTGGATCCAGAATTCTTTTTCAGGAGGCCCAAAAAATTTGAATTTCCCAGGGGGTGAGGCTCCGAACCCACCCCCTAACCCCCTCTAGATCTGCGAATGCTTGTACGTTTAACTGGTTTTGGATGACTAAAGAATTGAACTCAATTATTGCATGCAATATTGGATGGAGTAACAATACTGGTGACGGTTAGGTGTTACATTAAAGTTTTAAAATTCAGAGAATTTAAGACTATCTATAACAATTCAAATTGTTATAGATAGTTTTAAATTCTCTGAATTTTAAAACTTTAATGTAACATAGGTATCTAGCTGACCGTAAAACGTCATCACGTATCTAGTACACTTTCTTATTTAACCCTAACAGGATAGAGATTCCAAAAAACAAAAAAATGGCGTTGATTTATGAATAAGCAGACCCTTTCAAAGACTTAGTAATAGTGTATGCATAGGAGTTTTTTGATATGGCTTGTGTAAAAAGACTTTAAAACTGACTTTTCGAATAGTTTTGTTTGAATATACATGTAAGATTAGCTGACGGTATAGAAGAAAAAGATTTTTTTTTCGAACTCAAAGCTCTTTAGGGGGTGAATAGGAGTTATAGAATAATTCATGTCCATATAAATAAATGTATACTTAAACCATGGGTCAGTATCAAGGAATGCTAACGATCCAGATTACTAACTAGGGGGCTATTGTCATCAAATAATTATCCAATCTAATTAAAATTAGATGTTAGATCCGCTCGCTTACTCGCTACACAAACATCTAACAACATCCCATGCAGGGTCACGTCAGTGTGACCTTTCAGTTAGCCAATGAAATCACGACTCCAAATCTTTGGCT
The DNA here is from genome assembly GCA_020458035.1 of Magallana ariakensis. Lineage (NCBI taxonomy): Eukaryota > Metazoa > Mollusca > Bivalvia > Ostreida > Ostreidae > Magallana > Magallana ariakensis. The sequence continues at coordinate 68,179,514 of CM035812.1, read as the reverse complement.
GAGGGCACAGAACTCCTCTGCTTTTTTTTTATCGACATACGTAGATGACCGAGGTGTTCAAAGCGAAAGAAAAACAAAAATGGCACAGCCCATAAAAACGAGGAAAACTTGTGTTTTAGGAGATGATTGTATTATATGTGGATTTTCGTTGTCCAATACGAAAAGACAGCTGATGGGACTGATATTATTCACAAGTTCTATCAAAATAAAATTAAACTGAACACAGAAAGGATATATTGTATACGGAAAGTAACCGAAAGATCGGATCTCGATCTCGAAGGGTGTAACGCGGGCGTTTGAAGGAAATGCTTTAGAAATGTCGTCCAAAATGCACCCCAATATCTCTTCTTGTTCTTTTTTAAGCTTTTTAACGTTGAATAACTGAAGCACTTCTTCGGACGCCAATTTGAAACTTCAACCGAGTTGATTTTAGAAACACGAATCTGATTGGATAATTCAGAAATGTTTATTCATATTTGAAAGGTCACACTGACGTGACCCTGCATGGGATGTTGTTAGATGTTTGTGTAGCGAGTAAGCGAGCGGATCTAACATCTAATTTTAATTAGATTGATAATTATCAGTCTCGTTGAAAAAATTTGGTCGTGAATTATTCAGCAGTAGTTAAACTCTCAGAAGGAAGTTTTAATAATTCAGAAACCTAATTTTCAACGCATATTTTAATTTGGGTGGGAGGGGGTCTTAATTGAAATTTGTAATGACATAAGCGATGCCTGATACGTTACATTATTTCTTTTGTACGCTTCCTTCAGGAAGCTAATTTAAATGTTACCAGTTTATTATGTCGCAAGACATCTCTGACTAAACAAAAACTTTCTAAAAACAGCCAATGTCCAGAGCTAAAATGTTTTTTTTTTTATCCGCAATAAAATTTACTACAGTCAAACCTAATAATGTTCTATCTCTTTACTCCATTTGCAAATCAATAACCCTTCATAAATCTCCTATGATGTCTAAATGTGATGACATAGGAAGAAAAATGGGACCATAAATCTATTTCTCGATTACTAGTATATAGGACAAAGAGGCGAATGATTATTTTAACTATTTTATGACTCCTTAAATACGCATGAAATTATTTTTACAATAAATAGTTTGGAACAAAAAAAGAACAAAAAAGTCTGAACTTTAAAATTATATGGGACACCTCTATCGCTTTTTGGCAATAACGAGATATATAAATCATCCAGGATGCCGGTATGTCCTCGGTAGGCACTGAATAAAACGCAGGATTTGTTCTGTGCATGGCTTAATACCATCAGTACAGAAAGTTTATCCCAAGAGAAAGACACCTGCGATATTTCAGCATAAATTTTTGCTTTAGAATCTGATAGTTTCTACATTGCAATATTCAGATGAACATAAGTTGGATATTCCCAAGCAAGAAATCAAAATTTAGGATCAACTAACTTCAAAAGGATTTCTCTTCTTTGAAATATTGATCCTTAAAGGAATGAAGAACGAGTGAAAGAATGAGAAAGGCATGCATTCTGGAACTATTTTGATCATTAACAGTAAAGAAGGAAACTATAAACAAAGCTCTAATCTGTGCAGTGTTTTTCCAAAGAATTCGCTGACATGTTTTAGATATTTGAGATAATTTTTTTATGATTTCGTAACAGGACTGACGTAACAAAGCGTTAACGCCAAATTTCGAGAAAACACGTTTTTTCTCTCTCATGTCAGGACTATTAGAAATCGTAAAATAAAATATGAATTAAAATTTCTAATATTAAACTGGAACTAATAGTACTTTGAACTGAAGGTAATTGTTTACTGAATTAAACTTGGCACCTGGGCAAGTAGTAAAATAGCTGCAGGTATGTAGCTCCCGGTCTGAAAAAATTCGGATGGACGTCGGTCGTCCATCCGAATTTTTTCAGACCGGGAGCTACAGACCTGCAGCTAGTAGTTAAAATGCAAAACAGCGTATAGATTGCCAGCTAGGTTTGCAACCACATGTAAAGGGTCAACCACAGGAATAAAGAAAGCCGCTAACTACAAGATAGGTCTCCACTTCAAACCCTGTACATCTGTAAGGTTTCATAACTTCTTAGTAATGTTTGATTTTGATTTTCTGAACTATTTCGATTTTAATTAGCTCATAATTTATCACAGACTGATATATAAACTATACTTATGAAGCTTCAAATTTTTTTATGTAAGCAAGATCTCTTTTAAAATTGAGAAGTTGGATTGCGTGTATATATATATATATATATATATATATATATATATATATATATATATATATATATATATATATATATATATATTCTTTCAGTTTTAATTTTCTAAGTTACCTAGATTAGATGGTGATCTGACTATCAAGATATTTATAGGCCTTTAATTTGCCCGTGGAACCATGCTAGGAATTAATCTTATAGTAATTTTCATAATGTGATCAATTTTAATTTATTGTCCTCTCAAAACAGAAGAAGCACCAACTTTTATCGTTGTTGCATGATCGTTGGATAAGTCAGATTGCATTTTTAGATGCCTTTGATTTGTGTTTTGACCTTTTAGATATACACTTTCTAAATAAAATGGTTTTATTATCAAGGTATTCGGCAGTTTGTTTAGCGCTTCATGACCCATGCACTATTTCGCTGTGAATAACCTTTAAAAAGATTTTACTGATAAATTCTAATCAACAAAGAAGTAAACTTTGTGACTGTGTGTTAAAAAAATCATTTAATCATTTCTTAATGTAATGAAATATTTTTGCATTTCTCTTGCTTTATCAATTGATATCAATTTATCTGAGCTTAAAATAAGTTTTATACAAATCATTAAAGACACTTAATTAAGAAATGTTTACGAAATTGTTGCCTTTAATTTTCAGACTTGCAAAAATAAATTCAACAGTTTGTTTTATCTCATTTGTTAACGGAATCGGTCCGTCGTAAGACTGACGTCATCAGAGGAAAAAGCCAATCAAATGAATTGTTGTCGTGTATCCCGCAGCCCATTTCACGGCACTACACGAATAAAAAAACACGCCGTAATGTTTTTCACTCGGGGAGACTTTACATCCATGAAAAACGTAAAGCAGTCCGGTTATTGCCTTTTTGCTCGCTTGCCCTTATGACAATGAAGAAGGCGTCGGGAACCTGTTGCAAGTCTCTATATAAGGAATGTTGAAAGAGCAGGAGCAAATTAAAAACAATAAAGACGAATTGGAAATGACTAATCGGCAATATTTACCGTCAAAGACACTGGCTTTGTTGCGTAAGGACTGACGTGCTGATTTATCATGATTTAAGATATACAAGGAAATGTTATGCGGGTGCGAAAGTACATTTTGAAATGTCACTGATTTATTAGTTTTGTAAACAAACTTGCAGTTATTGGTAAAAAAAAAAAAAAAAAAAAAAAGGAAAAAAAGAAAAAAAAGAGAGAAATTCAAAATGGGATTGTGGGCATCGTCATGGGTCGGCGACTGATTTTGTTGTTGTAGATATGAATTTTTTTTATGTAAAGAGAACAAATGATTACGTATACCTGTGTATTTTTCATACAAATAATGAATTTAATTGTCAAAATACATAACTTTAAATATAAAGAGGCTATAGTAAACTATTTGGTTAAATGGGAAAGGTACCATTTTTTAAATTAATCTTTATTTCTATTGTGTGCTTATTTACCTATACCTACTAATGTAAAATCCTGAAAACATCTCGCCTAAATAACAACTAGCATTTGTCACTCTAAAAAATGGACGTCGCTGTTTTGTTTAAAAAACATCGACTTTATTAACATTTAGAAGATATTTTTAAATGTCTCCATCGCAAAATATATACGTTCCGTGGATTGCTAGACTTCGATTATACTGCATTGCAACCTATATATATATTTGCTGAACTTCAGTTACATTTTTAAATAACTGCATTAAAAGCTTCTTCGATAAATGAAAAAAAAATCCATATTGTACAAGCTAATTACGTGCTTATAATTTTAAATGTGAATATAAGAAATTAAAGAATCGCGCCTCCATTAAAAACATCTGAATTTACTCCTCTTAATTTTCTTCTGAGGACCCACGTGAACATTATATAAAACACGTACACTGTTTGTTACGATAACTAACACTTCTTTCCTGTTGTTCATTTAATCGACTTTCTTGCATTTAGTATTTGTATTAAGCATAAACTATAGCACCAATTTGTTGTTTTCACACAGAATTATTATTACATATAATTCAATATAATTATAATAATACATTTTATGATGTAGGCTGTTTCTGTACAAACTGTGCAAAGTAAATATTATTTACAACAGTAATTTTTGGCAAATAATGAAATATATAAATGTAGGAAGAGAGAAAATTAAGCTTTTTTTACAGAAATACTAATCACTGTTTTAAAATTCATTACAATCAAATGTGTTAAAATATAACTGTAAAAATATAATGTACGATATTAAAACAACTTCAATTTAATATATTCATATCACACTAATTTAAACATTTATTTTTAATATACATGTTATGCTTTACAGTAATTTGTATCATCATTTCTCTACAAACTTGTATGTATTAATATTGCTTCCAGGTATATTTTACAGATTTTAAACAAATAATATTTCACAGAAAATCCAAACTTCTTTTCAATTATCTTTCATTTGCAGCTAAATAATAAACAAAGATTAATAATTTTTGAAAATCATTTACAAATTTATTTAATAATTCGCATTTCTTTAAAATGTTCTCACAGTAATCTACTGATATAATTTTGTTTTCAATTTAACAGAGACAAAAAAATATGACATTATCATTGCTAATATTAATTGACAAAAACATGTTTATTTCATAATTAATTTCGGTCCCTTGTGTATTGTTTTATGTTTTTTTTCTTCTTCAGGTATTGTTGTTAACAAGGCCATCTACAATAATATACCTTGTTTTATTTTCATGATTAAGTTGAGTATATATCTTTGCGTCATGCAATGTAATAAATGCCCATTATTCGTTTCAATCATTATACACAGAATGTGTATTGCAGAAAGGATGCGTTTTAAACCGAGAAAAAGTTGACATGAGTTTGAAACGTCTAGAATCTGTCAATGAGAAGAGAATCTGTCGAGAGATGCCCTTTGTCTAATTAATGGAAATCGTGCGGTTTCAACACACACCTTGGTATATAACATCTCGTTGTAGTAACATGGCCGACAACTTTACGCAAGTTACAGGAAATATTATGCACAAAAGCACAATGGAGAATGTGTTTATTTAAATTTGAATATATCACGCGCCTTGTTTTAATATTCATTATTTAATTTCATGACTATACACACCCTGATTTTTATGAAGAAAAAATATATTTTTCTCAAATAAAGAATTAAATCGCGTTCAACAGCACACACCCTAAAATCAGGAGTTGACAACGAATAGTATACAAAGACATTGCATATAGGAGATGAAAGTTGTCCCTAAAAATCGATCTTTTGATTTAAAGTACAATCTGCAAGTGAATTGCATTGTAAGTTGTAGTTAGTAAATGTTATAAATGCAATAGTTAATATGAATGCAAAAATATTCACACACACAGAGAGAGAGAGAGAGAGAGAGAGAGAGAGAGAGAGAGAGATGTTAACTATGTGTCATTTTGACATGACGTGAATTTTGAATTTACCGGGTGGTAGTAAATACAAAACACCCTGTTTTCGTCGTGATTTTAAACATAATATATAAAGCGACTATGTTTATAAAATGACTTCGTTATCTTGAAACAATTGATGTTGTGTAGTCACGAGAATGCCACCCAAAAGTTCTCATTTTTTTACAGTTAAAAACACTTTATTATAATGGCGAACCCCTTGCTCTATAATTTTTTTCTCTTAATTTCATTTTCTGTGGGACATGGTTTTATCTTAATTACAGAACGTTCTGTATCATCGCGTGACAATTCCCTATCATAACTAAATGCTATTAATATCAAGTCATGTATATATATATGTATCTCTCGACTGATAATACACGCTGTTGTTGATAAAAAAAAACCCATTCCCATGATGCTGTTAATGAAAATAACTGGTTTTATAATTAAAAGGATGATTTAATGACTTATTGTAGCGAGGATATTTTATTTAATATATAAATCAATCACAATATTCAACATCAAAGTGTAAAAGAATTAAAGAAAAAAACAAACATTTAGATGAATTTGATTATTCGCCCAAGGTCATCATATCTTAACCTACTTAGTTTTCTTCCCTATACCTAGTCAATCGATTCACCGACAAATAATTAATGCGACACTGTATAATTAATGAACTTTTTTTAATTCACAGAGCATAATAAAAGTATATATTTAAAAATCATACCGCATTAGCGAGTGAGTATTCCAAAACGAGGCAGCTACAGAATGTTACTCCAAAAAACAAAATAAAAAAGAAAAAGAAAGTTTTCCTGGTTTTGTAATTAATGACATATGTCAGATTGTCAAAAACGACTATATGTGTTAAGTAATTATCTGATAGCAAATTAGCATACATCTTGAACCATACCGCATTTACCGAGATATTTTAGAACACATAAATCGAAAATTTCATTCATAATGATAATTTATCAGATTTGGACATAAAAATAGACATCGAATTAGAATACCGGTGATCATGCTTTTCATGCACAGGAAATCAAATAATATTGGATATATATAGTAATTGAACCTTCAGTGCAACTCTTACCCTGTTGTCTCTCTTTAAGAAGGTTGTTAGTGTTCCAGAAAAGTCAAAATATTATTCGGGTCAAAAAAACGCTATAAGTAATGCTATAATATCAATATTAGCTTTATTCAACATTTTATATCTTGCTTGATCCCTGAAAATATACATGTTTGTGCGTGTGTGTGTGTGGGGGGTTTTTTTTGGGGGGGGGGGGTGAGGGAGGGAGGGGGGTAATTGAGGATTCTGTTACTTGGAAATTAGAAAGATCAGGAAATTGAAGGTGCTACAGAATTACATAATGAATTGCTATAAATAGAGTTTGTGAGTATTGCATAAAATAAGTCAGATGACTTCCCGGTGCTGTCTGAAAATCAACATAGATCAAAATAGTTCATCAGGGAATCGGTTGCTAATTCTTCTTTGCATGTAGATAACGAAGGGGGAAACTCATTTTAATATGTTAATATTTTTTTCCTCGGTCAGAGTTGAACGTAGAATAAAGCCTTGGTTGAACTTTGAGCCAAGTCATATTTCAGTTTTATCTCGTAATTTATTTCATGAAGGAATTAATACAATTTTCCGATGGGAAAAGGGGGGGGGGTAGTTAAGAGAGTAGTTTATTTTCTACGACATTAACAAGATTAAGAATATTAAACATATTGAAAAATATTTTTGAATTTTTGTTTAGAGGAACACTTTTAAATTTGAACCAGTATTTTTGTGGCACCTTCATTGATATGACTTCTGTATAAGCCCTTGTCAGACGGCACAATTGACCAGAAATGTCATGCCATGTTTTCTAAACAAGTTGTGACATATTCATCAGAATATTACTGGTTTATAATCAAGCCTTGACCCAGTATCAAAATTCCAAGGTTATTCAAAAGTTGATGAAAGATGGCGACATGTCACTAGTGACAGTGGCCTGCACGACTTCCGTATCGAAAACATTCGTGCAAATATTCTTTTCAAGAAGGCATTTTTTTCTTGTAGTGAATTGATTACACTTATATTTATGTATACGAATTAATTTTGAATTGTTTAAATGCCATACATCCAACATATGCAAAAGTTCACATCATAATGTAGCAATACGAAAAATATAGGTCACATATCTCTACAGTATGTTCAATGAGAAATGAATGCAGAGAAAGTACATGTATTATCATTTTCTGCATCATAAATTTCGTCAAATTTGTTAAGTGCCCCTGTGCATTATCTTTTTTATAAATAGGAAAGACATTCGTATTCGTAAACTGTTAGACATTGTTTCTCTTTTCAAACATCATAATGATTTACAGAAAGATTCATGAAATAAAATCCCTTAAAACTGAATAAAGTTATTTTATTGTGCAAGTTAAAAAGGTATATACTATAGAATTATAGTTTCAATAATCGTTTTATGACCTGTCATATAATGTGCTACAAAACTTACCAAATTACCACATATATCACATCAATAATAGCTGATGTGTATTGGTTCCGCGAACTGATTTTTATATTATAACATTATCGTTGATTCTGATAAAACCTAGGTGTTGAATTTTCGTCGAAAATTCATCAATGAGACGCGTGGAGTACAACTCTACGATAATTCCTGACAGAGTTCGCGGTTTTGTCTTCACCGTTTTCCCGCGCCAGACTTCCTGGTTGATAAGTAAAATGACAGAGCACATTCAATTATCATGCTCGTTTTATTTTTGATGCATTATACATTACCATGTTTGACAAACTTTTGCCATGTAATGGTTTCAACGCACGTGCTATGCACGATAGTTGAGAGTATAATGAACATTCAAAATATGCAAAGTTTAAAAAACCCAACAACCCTGCATGTATATCAATGATCTTCAAGCTGAAATTGGACTCTCAATTCACTAAACGGGATATATTTAAATTAACCGATTTTTCAAACAGTATTTTTTTGTTTTAAATATTTGATACATTTTTATTTTTTTATTTTGACTTGAGGTAAACCGAACTGTACTCATTTTAACAAGCAACTGACATCTTTGGAACATGAAAAGAAAAAAAAAACACCAGAAGATATTTGGTAAGTGCTAAAAGATGAATAACTGAAACGCACCGAACGACACCTTCAATGTTTTTCCTCCCGAATTCTTGATAGCAAATCGGTCAGTACAGTATTCTTATAAGTGCTTTTCTATTTTGTTCTCTTAAATCTACCACGCTCTCGATCATTATTCTTTGTTTTTTCAGTAACCTATTTTTGATCAAGATGTCCCAATTTAAATAACGTTCTCGGCAAGTAACCAACACAAAAAAATATATATTACAGCAAAACGTTAGCTTCCGTTGGTGGCTTCTGATATTTACAAAGTAATCTTATTTACAAATTTCAATTTATGGATCATAACTTATTTTTATTATTAAGTGTATTATATTCATTTAACAAATTAAAAAATACTTTGCCGTACATGTTTTTTATATTATGAATATGTATTGACAAATTACACGTATATCATAAGTAAAATTGGGTAAAGATTAGACGAATAAACAGAGAGATTGTCTTCGATACCAAAGTCATTTTCCCTGTTGTTCAGTTGTTGATGTGATAAACACCGTTTGTAGTATCACAACATTGTTAGTAGTGTATTTAGATGGGATCTCTAGTATTTACGTTTATAGAGTTATGAACACAACTACCAGGTAATATAGATACGCAAGTATTTCTAACCTTTAGAACTAGTAGGGAGGACCCAATAGGTGTCAAAATGAAAAAAGACATTTTAACGCGTTATGAAATCATTTTTGGGGGATAAAAAAAAGAAGTTTCAGAAAGGTTGACTTCAATCACTTATTAATAAAACTAACAAGGAAATTTTGACTTCTTTTTGCATCATGGGCGTGTTTAGATGTAGAGGACCACCACACAAGGAAACAGACCCCAATGCAGTAGACTAATGATCGCAGAGTGTCAGGCCGGGCTAATTTGAAATATGGAGTCCATTTTTCAAAATCATTAACTGGCAACGAGAGCTAAAGACAAAAACATTTAAGAAGCCGTTAAATTGACTGATCGATTACAGCTAAAAACGACAAACACCGCACATTAGCATTTGCTACCAAGAGGTGAGCCCGTCTTTCCAGGGATTTGACTTTCTTCAGTTTAATAGACCTGGCAGGTTTGAAGTTAATGAAGATATCTTGGTATTAATGAAAAATGGAGATTTCTGTAGAAATGATGGGACGTTTGACAGTAATAGTATTCCAAGACATGGAACGATGACATGAACCAAAATGCACCTGTCATAAAATCCTGAAATTTGATGTTGTCAATCAACAGTAATTTGAAGACGTATCATCAGCGCGACAGAAAATATTCCATGAACAGCGGAGATAGAACCGCGGGGAAGAAACACCCTAAAGTTGGCGGGAAATAGGAGACGTTCCGGACCACACCCTTCTAGCTTGTATGGAGAGACTTCGTCACTTGCGAAATGTTACATTTTTCTCAGTGACAGGAATTCAAGCTAAATAAAGAGAGACGTTCAAAAATTCATAATAAAACAAGAGGCCCGTGGGCCACATCGCTCACCTGAGCAACTAACTGAGTCTTAATACAAAATATCTGGACAATGTAATATAATACACGTAGATCCCGTATAAATAAAAATCCATTTTCCCCTTGGATATTCTTATGTTTATAATCAAGACCCTTTTCTAACATGATTTTATAGTCATATCATATGTTGAGCATTGCAGTTCTCAACAAGATCCTAAACAATTGTTTTTATATTGGATATAAACCTACATCAAACTCTAAACCCCTTGTGACGACCAAGAATCGTCCAGGGGCCAAAGTCTAAACAATTTTAAAGAATCAGCAATTTGTCAAAATGCTTGCATATACATGCATGTAAGTAAAACTATAATTATATTATAACATTTCAGTTTTTGTGAATTAAAATGTTTTCCTTTGTAAAATTGGATCTTCAATGTGGCCCCACCCTACTCCTTAAGATTTTGATTTTAATAAATTTGAATCTACACTACCTAAGGTTGCTTTCACCAAAGTTACAGCTTTTCTATAGGCAAATGGTTTTTAGAAGATTTTTAAAGATTTTTCTCTATATTTTCCTCTGTAAAAAATCCCCCCTACCCCCGTGGTTCATGATTTGAACAAACTTGAATCTACCCAGTCCCTACCTGAGGATGCTTCCACACAAGTTTCAGCTTTTCTGACAGATTTTTGAGAAGACGATTTTAAAATATTTTTCTCTATGTACTCCTGTGTAAAAATCTACCATACCTGAGAATGCTTCCACACAAGTCTCAGCTTTCCTGACTGCATTTTTTGAGAAGAAAATTTATAAAGATTTATTCTATATATTTTTATGTAAAAATTCAACACCTAGTTGTGGCCCCACCCTACCTCCGGGGATCATGATTTTAACAAACGTTGAATCTACTTGACCCGAGGATGCTTCCACACAAGTTTTAGCTTGCCAGACTGATTAGTTTCTAAGAAGATTATTAGAGATTTACTTTATAATAATATTCCTATGTAAAAATTCGACCCTCCATTGTGGCCCCACCCTACCCATGGGGGTCATGATTTTCACAACTTTGAATCCGCACTATAGTCTTTACCAAGTTATTGCTTCCATCACTTTTTCATGATTTTTAATAAAAGTACACATACCTGTGAAAGAAGTACAATTGAAATCAATAAGAGGGAAAATATCCAAGATATCTTCATTGACAAATAATCCCTTTTCACTTTATAAAAGTTTACAGGAACAAAACAAATTTCTTACGGAGATTTATAATGGAAATGTTTACATCTTTTCTCCATTCGGAAGTACTCTGGACATCTCGCACAATTTTTCAACGTTATCATCCGGTCTATTTCATGGCTGATACAATGCAAAATCCCCGTATACTTTCTATTTTGGGATGTGTATTGAAACCTGAAGCGGTAGAGGGGGCGTTTCAAAACAGATAATCTGGACAATTTTCATATAAGTGGAAGAACGTAGTTTGAGCACAAAGGTATTTATTATCATCGAAATATCAAGCGAAAAGTGGTGGAAGCAAAAAAGCTCGGGACAGAGTATAGCTCAGGATGCTTCCACATAAGTTTCAGCTTTCCTGGCTGATTAGTTTGTAAAAAGATATTTAAATATTTACTCTAATATATATTCCTATGTGAAAATTCGACCCCCCATTGTGGCCCCACCCTACCCCCGAGGGTCACGATTTTCACAACTTTGAATTTACACTAGCTGAGGGTGCTTCCACATGTGTCAGCTTTCCTGGCTGATTAGTTTCTGAGAAGAAGATTTTTAGATAATTCTGTATATTCATACGTAAAAATTCGACCCCCCATTGTGGCCCCATCCTACCTCCGGGGATCAAGATTTTAACAAACTTTGAATCTACACTATCTGAGGATGCTTTTACACATGCGACAGTTTTCCTGGCTGATAAGTTTCTGAAAACATTTTTTAAAGATTAATTCTATATATTCCTATGCAAAAATTCGACCCCCCCCCCATTGTGGCACCCCCTACCCTCGGGGGTCATGATTCACAACTTTGAATTTATACTAGCTGAGGATGCTTCCACATAAGTTTCAGCTTTCCTGGCCAAATGGTTCATGAGATTTTTGAAAATTTCTTAAAATTTTTAATAATTCCTAATTACTAAGTATCTCCACTTAAAAAAAGACGTGTTCCTTAATTTTTAAAACTTTGAATCCCTTTGCCAAAGAGTGCTTTGTGCCAAGTTTGTTTGAAATTGACCCAGTGATTCTGGAGATGTTGAAAATGCGAAAAGTTTACTGACAGACAGACGGACAGACAGATAGACGGACGACAGACAAATGTGATCAGAAAAGCTCACTTTAGCTTTCAGCTTAGGTGAGGTAAAAAAGGGAAAATGGGGAAAAACGAATAGCCATACATTTTCGGTCCAGGTGAGCTAAAAAGCAGAACACTATGCGTTTTTGTTGTTGTTGTTGTTGTTGTTTTTTTCGCAAAACGAATTAATTCTTCTTGCACTAGTCAAGACAGCTCTAATACTGTGACTTGCAAAGGCACAGTACTATAGCTGTCACTTGTCAATGCAATATATGTAGCTTTCTATTTTGATTTTTTAATTCCAATACTGCAATAATGTTCACTAGAATTTTTTCAGATTCGAATGCGTTTACTTCAATCTTATGACTTTGTATACAGTGTTTTACTGTACACGTGCATTTTGTTAAAAGACAAACATTCATCTATATATGTTTTTCTTGGTATTAAGAATATGATGAAACTTTCTACCTGTTGTTTCGATCATCTAGCAAAGGAAGGCAAATGTACCATACCTCCCAAATCAACCGAAGGAACACTACTCCCCATAATATATAACTAATTAAACACTTATGTTTTCCCATATAGTCGCAAAAAAAATCGAGATTCGAAATGCCATCAAAGCAGACGACAGGCTAAAAATTACGTCACCATCTCGGCCAATACGAGCTGGAGGACATTCGAAGATGTCCCCAAAAAGTTATCTTCTGATTACTTTGAGCCTTTGCAAAAAAATCTGCAATGTCATCTCTGATAGAAAATATCATTATTCTAATGACAGCACTATACTCAATTCTTGTATATAGTAAAAGAAAGATAACTCGTAAAGAACACTATGTATTCAACATGATATGAGAATTTTATTACTTCCATTACAATATCGTAGCATCAGTGACTATAGATTGACTGAACTATAGGTAACAATAAAATCAAAATAACCATGTCATCAAATAATCAGTTCATTCATTATACATCCAATATGTAAGTAACGGACTCAAAATTTGGATGTTAATACCTAGTGAACAATCTAACAACAGTACCACAACAGAAAAAAACAATATCTTGTGCAATAAATTCAGCTACTTGTATATCTCCAGTTTGTATATACAGGTAAGAGCCGAAAGGTACATAGTGATCCTAATACTACATAAACTCTGCCTTAGGAAGTTATGGTCACAAACCGGTACCAGTTAATGTACATTATACTGTGCTACACAGACATGTATGTACATGTACAGCCTAGCTTATATTTCCTATAGCTCTATACTGGTGCCACCTACATGTACATGTGCTACAAAGTAAACAACTCTAAGGCTTTTTTTTGTTTACCAATATACATGGACAATGGTGTAATTTACAAGAATTTTGAATACATTTTAAAACACAGGTTTGTCTTCACAGAAAACAATTTAAAACCAAATTAAAACTTCCTACATTTCTTAAAAACATAGAATACATGTTTTTTTTACCATGAAAATAACAAACCACATAATCATATAAACATCACTTATATACTATATTTAAGGTAACTGGAATTTGACACCCCCCACCCCAATTTAACATATTTTTCCACTTTATTTACAATACCAAATAATGATTGTATGCATTTTAGAATTTCTGACGGAAAAAAATACATTGTAGCTCAGAAAGTTGTCAAATTCTTCAAAAAGAACAACACAGTTTTAATTAAAGCAAAGCCTTGAAATTGAAAATGTCAATTTCAAATAGAACAAACCATTAAAAAATTATCACCCACACATAATATAACATAACATGAGTTAGTGTATATAAAAATTACATTCAAATTATTTTTCACATTTTTTATATCTGAACATATATTCAATATTCAATCAAGCATTTATTTCAGTAATTGACAAGGATTACAATAAATCTAAAAAGACCAAGTACATGACCTTGAAGTAAAAAACAGATATAAATGATAATCAAAGAGGGTAAATGAATACCAAAACAACAGCAAAAGTCTACAACATGTGCTCCATTTACTTTATAAGTACAGACATTTTTCATTTCATTGAAGTAGAAAATACAGTCAAACCTTGTTGTCCCAAATTCAATTAAACAGAGCATAAACTTCAATATATTCACGGACTTGAGATATAGAGGTTAAATTTCATGAAGACACAGTGTAGAGCCTTCAAACTCTTCAAACTTTCTACATAATCAAGGCAGTTGAGATATTGATGTTCCATTCTAAGTTAGCATATCTTACATTTTCCCTCTATATACCAAAACACCCTATAACTATCAATTGTACTCATTGGGCCATGAGTGCATTTGCTCCCATTAAAAGTTTAAACTAAAAATCCCAAACATAAGAATAGAAAACAGAATTTTTCAGTGAACACAGCATTATAATCTATTAACCACAATTGCTCAGTAGGTACATTGTTTAGTTATCATGATAGGCAATGCCAGCAGAGCAATCACAATTCAACACACCATATTCACTATAAAACATTGTTTATATTGCTTAAATATTGAAAGGTGGCAGCTGATAAAATGATCCTATGAAAGTAAACACAAATCAGCAATATGTTTTAAGAAAGGGATGAGATAAAGGCATAAAGATGAACAATACTGCAAAATATCATTACTTCTCCTGACTTTGACTTTTTTTGTTTTTGAGCATTTAAATTAAGGCAAAAGCTATAGATCTGGTAAAAAAACTTGTACTTAGTCATCTCATACAATGTTACATTAAATGTGAACTATAAATTACTGTGGAATCATCATTATTTGTGGGGGACCAATGTTTGTGGCTTTCGCCTTGCCCACGAATTAACATCCCACGAATGTATATATAAGCATTTGTTTGATATTTATTAAAATTATCCCAGACTAGCAACCAAGGAATTAATATCCCCACGAACCAGAAAAATAATGACTATCCACATTGACCCCCATGAATAAAAATGATTCCACAGTACTCCTGGCAAGTTGGAGTAAACAACATGGGTCAATTTTAGTGAAACAGGACAGATTTTAGAGACAAGAAATTGGATTCCATGGATGCTGACTAGACAGGTAAATAAAGTGTATAAAATGACAGCCATAATATGGCGAACACAGATCTATATCAGTTCACAGTAGTGTTAATTAACTCAGACCCATCATTCACCAACTTAGCAAAATTCCTCGGGTGAATTCTCAGCTTCCAATTATAGGTTTTCTTAAATTTATGCATTTGTCTTTCTAGGAAATATGGGACACCTCCATATTGCGACAAATATTTTTATTAAAATAATGAAATTAAATACTATATAACTATTACTGGTATGTTTTTTCTTTCACAACCTTTATAAGAATGTTCATAAAATTTTTTTTGACTAAATTTTATTGAGTTTGGAAATTTTGAACCAGTGATTACATTTTGAACATAATGTATAAAGTGCTTTCATCTCATCTAATAAATTGATATTGCAAAGTTTCCTACAACTCCTTATATAATTGAGTTGATAACTGATTTAAGTACTGCAATCCAACTTTAATTTGCTTGTGAGAAATTTTCGCGAGCTTCGTGAAAGCCTCGTTGTTGCTAATATTTATCCCCGCAAACCAGTTCTCAAATTTCTATGGTATATCAATTTCTAAATAATCTACATCTTGATCCAAGAAAAAGTCTTCACAATCTAGTTTATCTCCCATTATTGTGAAATAATTATTAATTAAAAACAATTAAAAGTTGGTTTACAGTAATTTCAGAATGTTGGTGATGGTAGGGTCAAGGTTCACAGAACATACTAATCTACAGATGTAGATACACGTCACATTCAGAAAGCAGAGAGAGTAAAATCAAATATTGATCACACCAACAAAGCTTTATAGAGAAATCAACAAAGCATCAAATGTATCCAGAAAAAAAATAAATAGTAGCCAATACATGTAGCACTTCTTGCATTAAAATAACAAATAATAGGGGAAAAATGAATTTCAAAGCCACTCAAAAATAGTATTAATTCAAAACTGAACACAAACATATTCTCCTATGTAATGCCATTAAATACTGAGCACAAAACAAAATCAAGTTTGGTCAATTAGGCCATTTTCTATGTGTAAAGATTTCATTTCCAACGTGATGAATAAAAACCTTTGCAAGTGATAAACAATACTTCACTCTATTCCTTTAAGATTCAAATGGAATATCTATAGGGATTTTGTAAAGTAGAAGATAGAATTTAACGGATTCATGTTGGAATTATTATCATTTCAATTCTTAGACTATTTCATTTTGTTTTGGTGTATTTTGTGTTAAAACCCCAATTAACATGCAGTTTTATCTGCATATGACTTAATATATACAGGCATGTAAAAATTAATAAAGTGGATAAAAATGAAATATATACAAATTTTAGATGCAAAACTCCATCTTAACAGCTCTTTTGAATTAGTGAACAATACTAAATTTGTTACAATAATTGGTGAACAATACTAATTTTATAATTCTAAATAACAAACTTGTAATTTTCTCTTACCGCTAGTCCTAAAAAATTTCCTTTAAAATAAAACGCATCAATTCTCTGTGCGGCCAAAACATATACATAGAGTGTTTCATATTTCATCATGGGTGCTCATAATATTTTGTTTTATTATTTCATTCTACCGTTATTTCTTATCTTGGCCTATCAGTCGGCCCTTAATGAAGAAGTCAAAGATGCTGAACTTAGATTTTGGTTGGTCAGGAACAAGAAACATACTATTTATTTACCTTGGCCTGCTTTTCAAGCAGAAGTATATGCAAGCATTTGTATACCCTAACTACTAAACTGACACAAACAAATTAAATACCTACATGTCCAGAAAATAATATATAATGCATATGCAAAATAAAGAGTCAACATCATCTTTGTTGACATCATAATTAACACATAAACAAAATTCACAGATCTGAATATTCAAAAATCAAATTTCTTATTTAATTCAACATATTTGTAAGTCGTAATTTTAATATTGCAAAATGAGAATCAACACAACAACACAAGTATTTGATACATGCAATAAACATGTCTAAAATTCCTCACCACCACTGTGAACAATGTCGACCTAGATATAGAATTTTCCCCTCTGACTGGGTGGGGTTTCCCTTTCGTCCTCCACACGTGGACGGGCAGAGGAATTGATGGCCTCCGTCCCCTGTCGTGTCTGGGCGTTACCCCTCACAACTGTCCTGTTCTGATCAGAGTTAGCTGCCCCTTCCTCTCTGATGGGGTCTAAGTTGGAGGAACTGCTCTTGGTGATGCTAGTATTGACAGAGGGACGGTTAGGGGAGGGGGAGTTATCCCTGAAGCTGTTGTAGTCCTCCGCAGGGTGGTAGAGTTGCCGGTACTGATGGTCATCTATACTTCCGAACAGGGAATTCTGGGAATAGAGAGAATTACAATTATAACCACCTCTGCAAAATACTTATGAATGTACAGAGTGTTAAGTTGCACTTCAAAGGACAATCTCATTAAATATCATCATAGCTTAAAGTTATTAGCTGAATTTAAGTTTCAACATTTACAAGGCAGACTTCTCATCTATTCTGACTTCCCTTATACACATTCAAAACATCATGTAAAGTTAACTCAGTCATTTATTGTGTTGTATTGTTAACTTGCACAAAAATTTGTCATGAGTTGTATCTATTCCATAATATCAGCTATATGTAGAAATAATTCACTGATAACTTTGGAAATGAATAGGGATTCAACTTATTTATCAGTAAACACTATAAAAGTCTGCAAAGTTTAATCAGCCAAATTCTATTCACTTTCAATTTAGCCAACAAGCTTTAGAACACTAACAAACATACAAGTAAGCAATGCTATATAGATCTCCTCAGCAACAAATTTTAAAAATGTTTATATTACATACTGTATTCCAAATAAGATATATCTTAAAAATTTAGTTGATTTTGAATTAAGACATAAGTTATAACTTCTACTGCACGACTACACGATCATTTACGTGCACTGAAGTCCTTACCCCGTCCTCACTGATTGCGGGCACCATGTCGTCTGGCTCACTGACCACAGGGGTCGCTTGGAATACAAACAACATGACCCAGATAGGCAGTAGAAGCTTCAGAACCTACATAATTATATTTCAAAATCAAAATATCAAAAGTCAACATACTGTAAAAACAAATAGAAATCAGGACTACCAACAGTCAAATAGTCCAGATATTTTTCAACATCAAATAAGTTAAAGTAAGTTACAGCTATATAGGAATATTCCCAAGGGATAAATATCTGTGAGATTCATGAGCAAACTATGTTGGTGGGTAAGCATAAGTAGCTCAGCAATACGACACCTTACTGGTGATACAGAAACCAATGCTTCCATTACTTTCCAGCACCAAATTATAACATGGATTTCACTCGTTTATTTGTAGGTTTATTAACTTTCTACAATACAAACTGAATTTACTGCAGTTAAATCAAAGCTTACCATAAACACAAGAAATACGGAGGAGAAGAGCTCTTCTTTCCCGCCCTAAAAGAAGGAAAAATAAACCATTGCCTTTATCAGCTCAGAGATCACACGTATGGTAACAAGAACAAATGATGCAATGTGAAATAGACTTTTGCAAGTATCTGATTAAGAGAGATTAATAGAATCATTCATTATTACGAGTGTGGGATAGTGAACTTCCACCGAGGGGACAAGATTCACGGTCTAGGACGAGGCTCTGCCGAGTCCTAGACCGTGAATCTTGACCCCGAGATGGAATTTCACTATGTATCCCACATGAGTATATAATGAATGATTATTTTTCTCGCATTATTTTACATTTAAAAACGATGTCTGACAACTTTCTGTTATGACGTTAGAAAATTTACGTTCGGTTTACTCTTCCGCGTGCTTCAAATAGTGCAAGTCAAAATAAGAGCATACGACATTTTTGTACAATAAAAATACGATAAATTGTTATTAATTAAGCAAATCAATTACTTAATGGATAATCTCAATCAATAATTTTGCATTTTCCACCAGCAGACAACGTTTGTTTACGTTTTAAAGTGGCGTAGTGATACACAGTGTAAGACAGAAAAATCTCACACTGCTGTCTCACACTGGACAAACCGATCTCACACCGGTGATAATGCGAGAAATACAAGTATCTGAGTTTCTGATTAACTCTATCTTAGATTTAATATAAACGTTTTAACTACAAGTTTTAAATCAAAATTAAATTCACTGCGTCTATTGTTTGGTTACAATTCTCTTCAGATCAGTACAAGGTGAAAGTGATTCTAAACAAGTACAGTTGAACTTTGATATCCCGAACACTGATATCTCGAATACAATGGATATGTCGAAGTGATTTGTAAGTCCCAACCACTTACTTTTTAAGTATTTTACCCTCAATATTTCGAATACTCGGATATCTCGAAGTTTTTAAATAGTCCCATCCAGGTCGAGATAACGAAGTTTGACTGTATATATTAAACGGTACTTACAAATATGTTGCCACAACCTCTGGATTCATCACCAACTACAAGAATAAAAGGCATTAAGCAAATTTTTAATCAATTAGCAATGAATATTTCAAATTAAAAACATGCAGAAATTTAGATGCTAGACCATGGTTTTTTTTTGGGTGGGTGGGTGGAGTTGAAATATTTGCCAACATTAGTGGAAAATATATTTATGAGACATTATCTATCAACATTAAGGTGGAATAACACACCTGGAAAAAGTCATTCAAATTAACAGTAAATTATTTGTTATGAAAGATATAATGAGAAATAAACTGTACATATGTAAAATAAGCAAAAAATCTGCAGTTTGGGGATAACAAATTAATACATGTATCTAAAAAAATTCAATTCAGTAATAACAAAAGCCCCTGCGGGATTCAAACTCGGAATGTACGGATGTTACAACGCACTTTGAAAAATTGCGCACTTTGAAATTTTTTTTCAAAGTGTGTTAATTTGGGACCAAGTCAACATACTTTGAAATTTTTTTTTTTTCAAAGTGCGTTGATATCGTCGATATTAACACGCTTTGAAAATAAATGTTAAGGGTTTTGTCAAAATAATTAATACTTTTATATACAATTAATGATTGTTTTAACCTTGCTTTGCTCAATGGTATATATTTAAAAAATCACACAAAGCATTCTCAGCTATCTTTATAAACAGTTTCTCGATAAGAATTTTCCTGTTTTCTCATAAGCTTACGTAGTTTGACAATTTACACATAAAGAACAATGTGGGAGATTTGAGTTATACAAATATGAACTTATAGATATTTTAACATACCATCTGTGAAATTATTGTTTGGCAAGCTCGTTTTTTTTTTTCAATATCACTGTACTTAATTTACAACAATGGTTTTCTTTTATCGATTATAAACGTTTACTCCAAGCTGCTGAATATCATGTGTTTTGGAAGAAAAAATGAGGGGTAGGGGACCTTCTTTCTGTAATCAATCAAATGATGTACTGGTAATTGTCCTGTATCTTTGGTTAACCCCCACCCCTGTTCTCAAAGACGGTAAATTAGATTCACTAGTGATAACAAATCATCATACTATCAACAAATTAGAAATTCAATTCCAGAATTTGTGATTCATACATATTTTTTCAAAGTGCGTTAAGTGTCTATTGATACTAAAAAATTGTTGATGTACCTTCATAACGCACTTTGACAATTTTTTTTAAAGTGGGTTAACTTGGTCCCAAATTTAACGCACTTTGAAAAAAAATCAAAGTGCGTTGATTTGGTCCTAAATTTTTTCAAAGTGCATTGCCACAAACGGATCACAAGCCCGACACTTTATCCACTTGGCTATGGAGTAAGTTGCATGCATATGCTGCCATTGATAAAATCCTTTTAAAAAAACGAAATGTTTTTCTCAATCAGAGGGCATCCATTTTGTGATGATGTGTTATTCCACCTTAAATACAACACTTTGCCCCATATAGTATGTTGGCAGTTTCCTACATTAAAAGGCATTGGCATTCATGCCACTTTTCTACAAACAGCTTTTTCAAAACAAAATTAAAACCAGAATTTACATTTGATGGCTTTATGAGTTTTCAAATAATAATTCAAATAAATAATATTATTTTAACAACTGTCTTATTTCTCTTGTTTTTAAACGAGAATTTGTTAACTATTTAAAAAATCTACTTACTGATCTGAAGAGTTAGATCATACAAGAATCCAATGAATGCTGAGATTTCGAATACAATGATTATGCTGAAAAAAGGGAGAGTTCATACATATATTAATAATACTTGCATTTAAATGATTTCGGCAATTATTATTTGCTATGATAAATTTTTGAATTGTAATATACAAATAAGAATATCATAATCTAAATAACACAATCATACAGAGACATGATTCCATATCTTTGAGTCCTAATTCATGGATGATGCTATATAAAGTCCATTACTTAAGTGAGATTTCAGCTAGGCAGCTAATGTCACAGTATAATCAATAACCAAAATTGAGGTTGCCAAATTTCTTTACTGAACATCAAGTGATAAAACCAAAGGTAATCATAGAATGATCAATTTAAAGATTGATCCTTTGTAAATTTCTGTGGCACAACATTGAAAGCCTATGTAGCATACATAAGATCATCCCTTACCACCAGAGGTCCCTTTTTTGCGACCACCTGACTGAGTCCAGCGTGCTGATCTCGTTAAGTCGCCGTGTGATGTAGAACCCTGCCACCATGAACAACTGAACAGTAGCGAACTCGGCGCCCGATAGCTCTAGCCAGTAGGGTTCTGAAATCACAAATCATTTATATCTAATGAGAATGAAACGATGAAACAGAGTAAGTATGAGAATAAAATGAAAAAATATATTCAAAATAGGTTGCTTTCCATTCCTTTCACCCTTGTTTAGAATAGGACAATTTACCTTTTTTTTTTATCATGAAGTAGTATATAAATAGTTTTTGCTTTCTATTGTTCTGTTTGAATAGGAAAGACACTATGTACCTCTCCTTTTTTCAATGAAGTAATAAATATTTTTTTTATTCAAATTTTGATACAAGGATATTTGTCTAATCAAGTAATAGTCAATATTTGTCTTCAATGTCAGTTATATTGATGATAAAGCTTTTAATCTTTCATGGTTTTATTTAACGAATGAATATTATATAAAACTTACGTAAACATTCTGTGATGGCAGGCACTACATTGACAATTCCTAGCGTGGCAATGACGGTAAAGTACACACACACCAGGATAAGGAGGGGGATCAGAAACCTGTAACAGAGAACTGCTGTACTTGTCATTCTTTCTCAAGAGATACTGTATACAAGGAAATATTCCCCCCGTTTTATTCTCGCCCCTTTCACCCTCATTGTCAGCAGGTGAATTTAAGACTGGGCGAATTTCAATGTCTCAAATTATCGCTCTTACAACACAACCTTGTCTGAGCAAAGGAGAGGCGAAACTCTTTGCAAGTGTAAAAGGGCGAAAATTACATGAAGCGAAAATAACCCTGTATACAGTATAGTGTAAGAGAGCTAGAGAAGACAATGATCTGTCAGTGTGAAAAAAAAAAAGAAGGGAGAAAAGGACAATGACCAGTCTCAGAGAGAGAGAGAGAGAGAGAGAGAGAGAGAGAGAGAGAGAGAGAGAGAGAGAGAGAGAGAGACCCACCAGTTGGTCAGTCGTTCCCTTCGTAGTGCCCTCGTGGCCAATGTCCAGTAGAAGTGACACATAACCAGGAACTGCATCAGTTTTAGATACTGAAGGACAAAGTCCATCTGAGCATACTGAACCAGCACCCAGTGTACACCCCTATGATGGATTAAAATAAATTAAAAAAATGATGTATGTTCATGTGTGGTATGATTGATAAACACATAGACACAGATTTGGGCTGGTTTTATACATCAAACATGAACTATGATCAACAAGCACCATCTGTAAACCAGTATCAAAACAATAAACACTTTCCATGCTGAACTCAATGGTTTTTGAAGGGGCAAGGAGATGAAAATACTCATCAGATTACAATTTTATGTTTCAATTTATAAAGTGACTTTATTACAGTTACTTACGCTATAACGCACTCTAGTGAGGCAGTGTAGAAGATGACATACTGGTGCCACGCTGGGTGGTGCATCATGTGAAGACGCACCACTTTTAAGATGCACACAAACGCAGTCACCACTGCCAGGAAAGTTAAAATGGAGCTCCTAGTAAAAGAAAGAAAAAAAACAATGTAAGTTCATTTCAACCTGACTATTTTATGACAGAATATATGTAATAGTAATTTATTACAGTAAGTGTTGTCTTTCTTTGTGAAGGCCATTATATATATATACAGTACCGTCAACGCGGATCCCGTATTTTCCGCGCACCCCCGCGGTCCAAATTGCAACGCGGTTTAAAACAGGTGTCTCAGGTAAAACCGCGTACCCCCGCGATAGAGTTGTCTATCAAATCAACACCGCCGCGGTCTTGACGATAAATTACAGGTGAACAAAAGTATCGAACTGAAACGCGAGTTATCTCCCTCGACTAAAAATTAATTGACAGCTACACTACACTAAATGTATATATCATTTTATTTAATGGAACTATCTAGAATAACATACGATATATATTTTCAAAATATTAAATTTATAAAGTTGTGTTTAAAATCATTCATCAATGCTTCTTCATTTAAATACTTGACGATGTATTTTTACAATCCATTCAAATTGACATAGCCTATTCAAAAATTGATAAATATGCTTGGCAGTCGGATTATAATTTCTTTCTTTTTGTAATTCAGTCTTATTAAGTAGTGAAGAAGTATTGAAACTTTTCTATTTAATCTGCGTAAACTGCATACCGGGTAAATTGAATTGATGAAATGCTTTAATTTGCCGATCTATATATGTCCGTGCGATCGAGTTTCAACAAACCTTCAACCAGTTTGCAATCGTATTATAGAAAACAATAAGTACAAATTTACATGTATTGATTATATTTGTATTTTGTGTGTATTTTATGTTCTTAATCAACTTGTTCATGGACAAGGTTTTCTGTACACGTGATATAATACACGATCTGGAAAACAGTTACTTTTTATATACAGTAAGAATATTCGCAAAGCAGTTTATGGCAATTTAAGGTCGCGAGGATATTTTCAGGTTAACATCAGAGTTAGATTGATAATATTAAAATAATTAGTGTTGTTCTCTTATTCTAACCTGATATGCTTGTTATAAACTGCTGTCTTTAACTCGATTATTTAAGGTGTTATTCTGTACAAGAAATGGAATGAGGTAGTTACATCACAAACAACATGGGAAATTGTACATGTTATTAAAAGCATACATCTCGAATTACTTTTTAAAAAATTCAAATGCAAACTATTTGTGTACACATTTTCTTTATTGTGTATTAATTATTAGTCGCGATCATTTCCTGTGTATAGTGATTAACAAACCCAGGGTAGAAAACGACATGCCCTAGGGGTTTTCACACCTACTCAAGACAAAAGAAAATCTCCAAATTGCGGACGGCTTCGTCTAACGGTACAACACCACCCATTACCTATCTCACAAAGGAGGCTTCATGATTATTATGAGTGTCGCAGATCTTGATTTTATCTACGATCTTTATGTGAGAGAGAGAGAGAGAGAGAGAGAGAGAGGGAGAGAGAGAGAGAGAGAGAGAGAGAGAGAGGTAATGTGCTTTAGCCTCCCCCCATTTTCCTTTTGCTTCCGACGCCACTGCATTCATTTGAAATATACTAATATCAAATATTCCAAAGTTTAGTATTCATAAAAGAATAGTGACAGTATACATTTTGATTGAATCCAACATGCAGTTTCAGTCTGAGTCCACGTGTCAATCAAATCTGCCCGCGAGTTGCACCACGTGCTCCTTCCTTGATAAAGGAAACAGTTTCGTTCTATTAGTTTTCAGGTTTAAAAAAAAAGAAAAGAAGTATGTCTAACAATAAAGTATTTAACACTGTTTATGATGTTTAATTTAATGCTTGACACTGTGTTTGTGAAGTTTAGTTCGTATACAACGTTATTTAAAGTGAAAACTAACTAACTCTCTCTCTCTCTCTCTCTTTGCGGGAGAGGAAACATGTTAAAAAAGTTTTTACAGTTTAAGAAGGCAGTGAAATGAAACAATTATTTATTGTTACTGTTAGTTAGATTGTTTAATATACGGGTAGAATTCCTGGTGGTCACTTGTTGCAAGGATTATCCACCTGCCTCATACCCGTGTATTCTGTGCGTTCAAGCGAAGAGTGATTTCCTGTCAGTGCGATGGTTTCACACCTTTGTGTAAAACAATTGGGACTGAAGTCAAATACATATAACTTTGGTTGGAAAGGGGGGGGGGGGGTACGAAAAACGTTATAATTCGCAACTGATACGACATATGTGTAGTAGCTTCATATTCAACACACATAAAATGATATCAAAATCTTCTTATATTTTAAGGCTAAAGTAAAGTGTTCATATTTTGCCGTTGATCGTATGGTATACCTACACCGTGTAGCGTGTGCTTGTCACGGACTAGGTTAATTGTCTCGAGTATCGACAGTCTCTCTCTCTCTCTCTCTCTCTCTCTCTCTCTCGTTCAGTTTACATTGAAGGTTTTAGGTTTTTTTGCGGAGGGGGTGCATCTTAAACACGTTTAACAGTTTAACAGACCGCAGTAAAATGAATAACTATTTATTGTTATTACTGTTCGTAAAATTGTTTGAAAAACAGGTGGAATTCCTTTTTTACAGTTTAAGAAGGCAGTGAAATGAAACAATTATTTATTGTTACTGTTAGTTAAATTGTTTAATATACGGGTAGAATTCACGGTGGTCACTTGTTGCAAGGATTATCCACCTGCCTCATACCCGTGTATTCTGTGCGTTCAAGCGAAGAGTGATTTCCTGTCAGTGCGATGGTTTCACACCCTTGTGTAAAACAATTGGGATTAAAGTCAAATACAATTTACATGTACTTTGACAGTCATTAATTAAAACGTTGAAGAGGTGGAGGGGGCGGTTACGATAAACGGTATTCGCAGCTGATACTACATGTAGATTTGTGTTGTAGCTTTATATTGAACACACATATAATTATATCAATATAATTTAGTATTTTTAGGGTTGAGTAAAATTTTCATATCATGCCGTTGACCGTAGGTAAACGTTCTCCGTGTAGCATGTGCCTTTCACGGACTAGGTTAATTGTCTTGAGCATCGAGAGACTGCCGTAGAACGAGCTACAAACTGATATGGATTAAAAACATTTTTGTAGTCAGAAATGTTTAAAATCATTAAAAAATCGAAATATAATATTTCATAGTTCTTACCCTCTCCTTCATGTAGATTATATTATAAAAATAATTAAATATTTTTGAAATAATAGCTATATCCACAGTTACATGAAAATTATTACGGGTGCAGATGATTCTTTAATAAATATTTCTCTAAAATAATTGATAAGAAGTTTTGAAAACGTGCATTAAAAATACGTAATCATTTTATGTGAAATGAAAACAATACATCAGACATGGCCAGTACAGAATGACTTTCAGTGTTAGGTGGCCGTCTTATTGTCTAATAGCGTTCAGGTAAAAATCTCAGATCACCTTGTTCAACGGTAGGTCACACCGCCGCGGTTTAAACATGGCTGCAGCGAGGACCGCGATGAATTAACCGCGATGGTGTAACGCGGAAAGGATTAACTAACCGCGGGGGGAGCGCGGTTAAATACGGTCTCCGCGTTGACGGTACTGTATCATCATTGCAAATATATGTCCAAAATTTTTAATGTCAGTTGCAAGATGCAGAGCTCAACATGTTTTGTTAAAATTTACAGTAATACAATAATATACAAAATTGGAAATAAACTCCACCTGATACAAGCTACTGTGTTGAAGTTGATAAAACAACCAGCCATGATGAAGTCTTTGCTTGGTGTGGTGCTATTGGAGATGGAGGAGTTTCCTATTGTGCTTGCCATGTTGATGATTTCTGTAGAGAGGTATACTCTGAATAAAAAAAGATACTTAAATAATAATTATCCATAGAATACCCTTAGATGACAATGATGCATTTATCTATATAGAGATAATACACCAACATTGTTAATGTTGAAATTGTGCAGACAGAATCACAGTCTGTGGAAATACTTGATATCAAATAATTCTTTGGAAAATTTAATACATGAACTAGTTTCATTGCTTGTATACCGTAGTCTAAAACTAAATCAATTTTTTGTGTGCTGTAAATTGCAACTTTTTAATATAAGGAACTGCAGCTCCCATCCAAATTTTTTTTCAGATCGGGAGCTACAGACATGCAGGTACATTTTAATGTACCAAAACTTATACAAACTTAAGAGAATGTATACATGTACACTCTGCAATATTCTTCATTTTACTTAGTGTGCAGATCATCGTGTATCTGTTAATACTGCTTGCCTAATGCCTATATAGCTTGCTAAAAACTTAAACAAGCATCTAAGATATTTTTTGTAAACCATGTATATACTGCTCTGAAACAGTTTGGTTCAACATGGCAATGGAACTACTTCATGGACATGACCTCATTTACTATATTTGATAAAGAACAAACAAATTTTTTAGGGATCAAAACAGTGTTAGAGTAGATAAAACGCTGCTAGTATTCCTAACACATAATGCTGATAACTACTGATAATCTGAAGAATTGGAGGTGATTAAAATAAGTAAATGGTGAAAGGGATTGGGGGGGGGGGGGTAAAGGGCAAGGCCGTGATTATACAGTCATGCACATCTACCAATAGTCAAATTTTCTTTTCCATCATAAAATAAAACAATTGTGCTTTGTTGAACGTATGACATACTAATTGAATTGAAAGAGAACACTTTAAAACTATATGAAAATATAAACATCCGGTAAAATTTGTTTACACCTCGTGTAATCGAGAAGTCAAAACATTGTCATTCTATTCATTGTCCATTTGACATTCAGAAAGATTTTGCAGATAAACAAAACAGGACATACTTTTCTTGAGACTTCTATAGATGTAACATTCTAACGATAGACAAGATCTCTGAAATTAAACCAAAACTTTGTCGACACAACCAATGTCATCCTCATTACATTTCCGGAAGTCGCAAGAGTTATCTTTCTTGTTTGTATATCCAATAGGTGGCGGCTTTTCATCATCGGAACTTCTCGGACGTTTACCCACTTTCCCGAGGAGTTCATGGGAGCGGATCCAGTCGCAATATTTAAAATTTACTAGGCCTAACGTTATATATAAATTCTTCCAAAAATGCGCAACTTTAGATACAGATTAAAAATTCAAAACGAACTTCTGGAAAAAACCTCTTGACATCTTTTTTAACAACAATTTCTGGCAAAATTCACACGTGCATTCAGCAATAAGGCGTGATACTTTTGTTTACGTCGAAGTTACACGTTTCACATAAAAAGTATATCTTAAATTTCAAAATAGATATACAACTTCTTTCTTCCCAAACTCGTTTTAATAGTGATTACAAAGCAATATTTATAATGAAATTCATTCCAAACTAGTATTAAAGAAATGATATAAAAAGTAGTTGTATTTCAATAGTGGCTGTACAGTTATATAATGAAATATTTACATTTTCCAGTGTCTTTGCCTGTGATAACACTACGTATCGATTTTGTACTATAAAACCCATAACTTCAAATGATGCCAAATTGAGGCGCCAACGGGTTTTGCTTATTTATATTTAAATATTTAATCGTACGATGGCTTAAATTATATAAATATAAGTAATAAGGAATCTTTCTTTGAATATTATGAGGTGATAATTTCGGTCGGGGCGTGATCAAATCTATCATAAAGCCCGGATTTGATCACGCCCCGACCGAAATTATCACCTCATAATACTCAAAGAATGATTCCTTATTCCTTAAATACACCCCAACTATAATATTGAAATAATTAGTTCAATAGGGCCAAAATTAAAATTATTTATGTTTCCCCTAACGCGACCGACCCAATTAAATCCCGCCGACTGAATTATTTTTTTAACCACATTGAATAGAGATTTTTTTTTTTTTAAGAAACTTAATTTTACCCAAATTCGTTTTTAGGAGACCCACATTTCTTCGTTTTACAATCATTTTGTTAGCCTTGATCATCAACTCGCTTTATGATCGGTAACTTCGCCAGAATTTTCTCCGAAAGAGAAGTTGAAGTCGCCTTGTATTCTGAGTTCAAGATCGTGTAAATTAACCCCAAACGTTTCCATAGCCTCAGTTAACCACTGTTGTGATCATGTTAATCATGTTAAAAATTTGCGATTGTCTTATCTTTTATGGGTTACAATATGAATACGGGTGTTGCAACATATAGCCCACTGTGCATTGAAAATTACAACTGATGTTTACTACTTTTAGTGTTGATATGTCAATTAGTTGGTAACTTGTAATTAGTTAATAACTTTGCCAAATTAATGCTAAAATCTGCCTACAGTTATCTTAAAAATTAAAATGATCCTCTAAACAACGGTTGTAATTGGGTCAAATGGTTGGACTTATACCTCCAAAATACACATAAGTACAGAGACTGATTTTATTTGTCATGTAGTTAACACCATGAACACAATAACAAAACATTTCATCTATAAATTGTATGAATACATCAAATTAATTGAATTTAATGGATTTGATAAGTTTTTTAAACTTTTAGAAGTTGTTTTAATTTTTATTGACTTGCTTAAATTCTAATCCAATTTTAATTAAGGTTGAATCTGTGTATATCATCATTTCTGTAGGTTATGATGTATCAAATAATGACAGTCTCCCTGATTTCTCAAACTTCTCCCCACTTTTCTGTTAGGGAGAAATTAGTCTCCCAAAAAATAGGTTGGTACCTGTTATATGAAAGACTCTTTATGTTGTGAAAAATTTAAACAGTTCTCTTAAATTCATCAAATTTCAAATAAACCGAAACAAAAGTTGGTTTTGGTAATTACTATAAATAAAGTGAAATTGGGTAAATTCACAAAAATCTTTATTATCTAAATATTGTTTTCTTCCCTGACATTATGTTTCAAATTTCGGTTAATATCTCTTTGTATAGACACCTTTTTCCTTGTTAAAGAAGGATATTGTCTGCAAGTTTAGTGAGTTTGTGTAAACTTGATATTATAGTAACTAGAATAATTAAATATGACTTATTAACAAACATTTACATTTATTACATTACGTTAAGTTTGTCAAATATTGTTGTTTTAATATACTTTTAGACATTGTATAAATCAAATTTTGAAAAACTAATTGATACTTTGAAGTATATACATTATCATTAAAATGATATTTAAATATAGATTAACATGTACATCAACATACAAATGATAATGAATCTATTCTTGCACATCTAGTCATTGAATCAAACATGTTAAAATTTAAGATAAACAATATCAAATTGTGAATTCGATATTAAATTTGTTTTACATTCCATTAGTACAAGTATTACAATTTGTTTTACAACTGATCAAATTTTGTAATTAATTAAAGAATTGATTGTTTTTCCATTTTTAATTTATGCCCTGGCAGAAAAAAAAAATTACTTACCTACCTACCTACCCAACTTCAAAATTTAGGGTCGGGTTAGGGGAAACAAAGATATTTTTAATGATGGCCTAGAGGTTGTATTTCAATAGTTGATGCAAAGTGATTCTTCTGATGAAATACATCCCCAACCACTACTGAAATAATTTATTTCAATGGTGGTTTTATTTCAATAGTGGTTGCAAAGTGATTTTTCTAATGAAATACATTCCTAACTAATTTATTTCAATAGTGGTTTTATTTCAACAGAGGTTGCAACATACAACCTTGGCACTGGCATTATTATCCGGCACAGTGTTAAACAGTTCTTGGTGGAGAAAATTATGTAGTTTTATATATACCTAAACATTTGCGATCAATTTTGGCTCAGTTCAGATGTGGGATTTACCATTATAAAGGATTGAGACGGGTAGATACCACGGTGAACCCGTTGAGGAGCGAATTTGTACATTTTGCTGTATAAATAGTGTAGAGAATGAGATTCTTTTTTTGTGTTCCATCGTCCTTTCTATAACAATTATAAAAGAAACCTTTTTGAAAATACTGGATTTTATAGTCAATTACAAGAATTGTCAGATGCAAATGCACTAATCGTACTTATTTCAAATTAATCTCGACAGGTTGAAAAATACTTTTATTATTCTTCTACACGCAGACTATCTTTATTGTTCAGAAAATAAAAATGACTGCATTATATTAACTGTTAAATCAAAACAAGCGATGCAAACTCACGGGTTCCAATGGCGTCTTTATATTTATATATGTATATTTTCAATCTTTGTTTACCTCTTGACGTCGTGTTATTATCTTTTTGTTAATTTATAATATGTTTAAAGTGGCATAAAGGCCCGACGGGCCGGGTGTTGCTTATTACTGTTAAAATTCTATTTGAAATTGTATACACATGTCACTATAGATATATAAATTACTTACTTACTTAATCACTGTATACAAACAGTCTGGAAAAGCAAAGCTTGATCATAATTATTATGTTTGTGGAGAACAAATTCAAGTTATGAATATACAAAGTTTTTTTAGTGTTTTTTAAGAAACGCAGAGTTGGTGTCAAAAATCTTTCTGAATTGAAGATAGTACATTGCTTTATATTCTAACAGGTTGTGAAACTCGCCCCAGCTTGATTATTATTACATAAATCACAAGAGTTGATCCAAAACAAATGTCATACGACGCATCGCGCTTCTCATGGGCGTTGTATTATCGTAAATAAGGGTATATTAAAATTTACATAAATCATAATTTGAATTCGAATGGAAAATTTAATTATACATGTATAAACGTTAAATAATTAAAAATGATACAACAGCTCGAAACGTGATTCACGATTTACGATTTTTTAATTTTAGAGCAAATTACTGAAATTTAAAAAAAAAAAGCTCCAAACTACACAATATTTTAGAACAGTTTTAAGGTGAACTTTTTCTAACTGTTGTAAAAAATTCAGAACGTTATTGTTAATTCTGATTATCTATATGGCACGCAAAAGTCACAAAATTGAGCTAAACATTGTTTCACATTTGATAAATTAGGTTTACCGACTGTTAACTATAGTTTACGAACCGTAAACTATAGTTAACGATTCGTTAACTATAGTTTTCATCTGTAAAACTATATTTAACGGTTGTAAACTATAGTTAACGAATGATAATCTAAGTTTATCTGTCTGCAAATAACGTTAACAATAGATTTCGCTGATAAATATAGATTCACATCTGTAAACTATAATTTACATGTACATTTGTTAACTATGGTTAAGAGTTGTTAATCATAGTTTCACACTCGTGAAACTATATTTATCAGATAAACTGGTTGTTTTCAGTGTTAATTATAGTTTTACACTTCTGAAACATAGTTTATCGCGTTTACTATGGTTTACAGATGTAAAATATAGATTATCGTCGTTAACTATAGTTTTTATTGTGAATTTAGCGTGCCATATATCTACGCGATACTCTTTATCTCTCTATCAAAGAGCAGAAAGTCAGGCTAGCTGCAATTACCAGTAAATGCAGAAAGAGATTCGATGCATATTTGCGTTGACTAATACAAATCACCAGAAAGGGTACTGAAGTTGATGTATCAAACTAAAATTGTGGGAGAGCCTGAGCGATTAGGATGCCCTAAAGGTGGTTCTAATGCCTTGCTTAAAAATAAAATAGTAAAAAGAGATGATCAGAAGAAAGTCGAAACTAGGGTAAATACGTCGTCACCAATGGTATAAGGCTAGGGTCATGACTTTTTGTAGAGTCTTCAATTGAACTGATTAATTAAATTAAAACAAATACAAACAGATTACTCTATCATACACGAAAATAGTTTTAAAAATGCTTGTTCAGTGAAAAAATTACAATTAAATGTGAATAAAGCATGGCCAATTCTTTGCAAAGGACTGAATTATGGATTTAGTTAAAAGAAAATGTCAAAAATCCAGAAATACCCAACATTGCAGGCGTGTAGCGACTATCCTTACCCCAAAATGAAATAATTATTTTGATTTGAAGATCTGAATTAAAACAAGTGGATATTTCAAAGTGCAAAGTTTTGTGGCTTTAGCCAATTTTTCATGATCTTAGCGCATCTGTGACATAACTTTTGGATCAACCCTCGTGCAATCTTCATCATGTCGTTGTAAACTGTTCAACGACCGATCTTTATTATAAAGAGACGATGGTGCTTGTTCTATACTTACGCGTTCATTAAAGATACATCTCTTTTATTTTCATAAAAAATAAAATGGCTTACTACATAAATCCCCAGTTCTACATTAGATGCGCTTCACTACATACTGTAACATTACCAGAGGAATAACTTGTATATACAAGTTTAAAGTTAAAATGATCATCCTTTTTCTGAAACCATTTGGCAATTTGCAACCAATACCCTAAGCTTAATTAAGGGACTTAAACCAATTCCGTTTAAAAACATCAATTTCTGGAAAGGGGAGGTGATAAAAACACAAAAATTGGGTGGGCGAGTTTAAATAAAAAAAAGAGGAAAACTTTATTGTCGATTTTGATTATCAACGCGGTGGTTTTCAAATTATTATAGATAAAATAATGGCCATGAAAAACAATCCAATTTAAATAAGAAATCTTATATAGCGTATCGTAGAGGAGCAATGTTTGAAGGTTTAATTTAGATTGGAACAAGACTTATTCTTAAACGTTGTCCAAAGATTCTTTTAATGATTTGCACACAGATATAGTTTTTAAAATTGATAATGTTAAGACCCCAACTTGATAATTTTTCTTGTGGAAAATTTATTTCTTAAAAGTGATGTGACATTCCATACTTTAGTCAAAATGATTTTAAAAAGTGCACAGACGAAGACATGCCACTGGAGATCATAACCCCCCCCCCTAACACCCCCCCAACAACAACAAAAAAAAAGTAAAAAAAAAAAAGTAAAAAAAAAATAAAACAAGGGCACCGCTAAGCGGAGCATCCCCTCGCGACATGACTTATTGTACGGGGGAATACATTATTTAGGAAAATACATGTAAATTTATCAGATCAAAATAAATAAAGTATTTCTTTAAACCACTTTGAATACATACATGTAATATCTATTTAATCCCAATCCCCAAGCTTTGTGGTGTATAAATTGGGGGAGGGGGTTTACATAACAGTTTTCCTATTCCTAGCAGAAACTCAACACATATACCTTAAAGTTTAATAATTTAGATTCATTTAGTGACATTCATTTTTATATAAGCATACATAAACGATCCTTATACATTATGAAACGTCTCTGAAAATCAAGCGCTCTGGAGTCTGCTCTGATGGAAATTCTAGTTGCTAGTTGTCGTATTAAAATTAACCCATAGTATAGTAGATATATATGCAGTTATTATTAATATAAAACAATTTTTGCGTGATAAATGTGCAATATCTGTCAAAGTCTCTACTGAATTTTGGACTAGTTCTATTGTAAGTAATACGGGAAAATTTGTCCGAAAGTCGACTGCTTGTTTCGATGTAAATCGGCAGACTTAAATCTCTTGCCCGCTTCAACTTTTAACTATGGGCACTAGTCTAACACTCAAATGCTACAAAAGGTTTTTTTTTTTACCTTTACTAGATTTAAATCCCAAAAAATGTCAAGTTGTTGATTTGAACTGTATACGGTAGCGATTAACTTCAAGTCGTACATAAAATTACCGGAAATGTCGATTGTCATACATACATACATACACACATACATACATACATACATACATACATACATACATACATACATACACACATACGAACACACACACGCACAGTAGCGATGCTTTATCCCCTTCGCAACAAGTTGCGCGAGGGGATAATAAATAAGCACAAAAAAACCTCACAGAACCAAAAGCCACCCCATTAAATTCCATATACGACAGCCAACTGTCAGCTGCCAACTGCTTACGGCCGAAATGCTTCTGCACATGTGCTAAAATGTTATATTATTTTATTCATGTGTAAAAAAAAAAATAAAAATAAAAGGTCGAGATAAGAAGGCGAAGCGCCGGCCATAATGCCGAATATTAATTCTCACCAGACGGACATAGAGATATATCTCTTTCATGTTAAAACCAATGAAAGTGTAACATTTCAGTCCGAGGGAAAACAAGTAATAATATTCAGCAAGTAGCAAGTTCTTCTTCTATAAACTTTAACAAACTGACATATTTTTGTGGACAGTAACAAACCAAATAAGTTTACATATTATTATTCTACAAAGGTTTTGATAAAAATCACCAAGGTGGTATTTTTATACATGTATTATATCACATTTTGTGAACAGAAAATAAACCACAATTTTGACATTTGCTAAATTAATCATTTTCTCCACTTTACTTTCCATTCTTCATCCCTTCCGAGTCTCAATCTTCACTTTAATAACTATGCTTGTGTCAGTCAACATCGTTAGATAAAACACTGATTTTCAATAAATTGCAAAAAAGAAAAGATGTTATGGGATATACAGAAAGCCATTACGATTATGTTAGACGAATATATATTTATCTTGTGGACGCATACATCGGAAATTGAAAATGTACATTAAAACTTATAGAAATCAATATTTGTACTGAAGAGTGTAGACATACAGCGTTATCAATAAAATAAAATACTAGTATTCAGTTAAATAAATACATCTATTAGACAAGTTCAACACTTCTAGAACATTTTCGGACACTTGTGTATTTTCTAGATTAAAAAAAAATTATTTAAGAATAATTTTCTCATTTAATAAAGACCCCTAGTGATGTACATGACTGTATGGTCTACTGTGTACTGTATACGCTAGTTAAATATACCCACTGTACAGAACATTAGTCCGATTTGTTACATGTAATCAGACTAAGAGAAATGATGGCATCATCCGGGAATTTCATCCTTCAATATATAAATGTTTCTGATGTTCAAACAACATAATTAAAATCGTAAAATAGTTACAATTACATATAATTAAGTAGGCTATATCGCCTGTCTGTGAAGTGTGGGGCTACGAAAACAGATATTTTAGAGAAAGTTCATTTAAAATTTTTGAAATTTGTACTGCATATTAAGTCTAGTACCCCAAATTGTATGGTTTATGGGGAAACTGGACGATATCCTTTGATAATCTTTATCAAGGTACGAATAATTACTTATTGGGCTAAACTTTTAGTGGCGCATGATTGTAAACTTACGCATGTAATGTATCGCTATTTTTATAAATGTTTTTCTGAGGGTTCGTTTATGCATCCATGTTTGAAATATGTGAGAGATATACTTAACTCATGTGGTCTTTCTTATGTCTGGATTAATCAAAGTTTTTCTAATATCAACTGGCTAAAATCTATTGTTAAGGATACACTCGTAAATCAGTTTTTACAAGATTGGTTCAGAAATGTAGAAAATTCACCCAAATGTTTTAATTACAGAATCTTCAAGAAAAGCTTTGGTCAGGAAATTTATCTTATGAAACTTCCAAACGATTTAAGAGTCTTATTTACAAAATTTAGAACATGTAACCATAAATTACCAATTGAAACTGGGAGATGGAGTAATATAGAAAGATTTCATAGAATTTGTTTATTATGTAATAAAAACACTTTGGGTGACGAATATCACTATGTTATGGAATGCCAGGCATTTTCTATATTCCGTAACAAATTAATTGAAGAAAAATATTTATCAAATGTTAACACTTATAAATTTGGGAAGCTTATGAATACCATAGATATTGATTTATTAAAAAAATTGTCTATATTTATTAAAAATATATTAGCTCGATTTATTTAATTCCTGTACTCTTCCTAACTTGACCCTGCATTTGTACATTGGTAAATATATTTGTTTTCTTTTGTACCTCATGTACCATTGATATGGTTTGAGAGAAATAAACATTCAAACTAAAATAAATCAATATGGATTACTGCAGGCTGCATTTTACAAAAGAACTTATGACAAAGTCATAGATATTTTGAATCTAATGGAATAATTTTTAAATAACAAAACTTTAATAAAACAATTTATTAACAACTTTTTTTATCTATATAATTATATTTTACAGCCATTTAATTCAAACATTTATTAATTTGTGATTATTAAACATTAATTGATTTGGTCGTTAGTTGCAAGTTCTTTTGTAAAAGGCATGAACAAGCCAAACTCAATATAAAAAACCCATAGTAATTAATTAAAATTTTCTTTATCTATTTTGAGATAAGAATACATTCTTTTAAAATCTGATTGTATATAAAAAGTATAGTCCCCATCTGACAAATAACCAGTCTTTATTATGGACATTTCTATTGAATGATTAAAACGAATCAATTGAACTATGTTAACAATTCCAATTTTTTTTAGTTCGTTTCATTTTCACAATAATCAACGTCAATCTTGAGTTCATCAGATATATCTTATTTAGTGCCTTTCATTGCTAGTTGAATATGTGCCTACTTTTTATAAACAAAGCGTTACTTGAAAGATTGCATCAGCAACTAAAATAAAACAAACCTGGAGATTGTCACTGGATCTGATAGCGAGGGAAAAGGAAACAATGAATTTTAGATAATCTCAAAGAAGTAGGACATTCAGGTTATTGTCTTTATTAAATGTTTTCATTAAAATGCAAATCTCATTTATTTATGAAAAATAACAGTTTTGTCTACACTAGATTACCGTTTACTATGATTTTTAAGCGTATAACTCATTTCTCCTTGAACCCATTTAACATTGTGTCACTATACCTATGCGATTGGTTTGTTTAAAACTATATTAGATATTTTAGATATAATAATTCCCAGCAGAGTGAATTTTTTTTTATAAATTTTGATTTATTAAAGTATGCATTGTTCTAACTTGTGACAATTTGTACAATGTTTCATAAGTTTTCTGTCAGTATAAATTTGACAGGAACAAAGAGATTAAAACCACATTAAAATACACCGCAAAAATGTGCTGTCAATTCAGATTTCGCAGAAAGTATATAAAGATATATTTTGATAACAATAATTTTAAAAAATAAAAAATTGATAGAAAATCAAATTTTATTCGAAACTATAAAAATAAAAATAAGATTTATCAAGAAATTTTTTACATAAAGGATGAGTTGACGATATCACTTTTGTCACACATCTCAATTAATTTCAATTTTTGATTGATGGCTAGGTGAGTATATATATCTGCACACTCATACAGATGCTGCTTATTCAGCTGCCCTTTCCGTAACCATGCGGCAAGGATTCGCAACCCCAGAAGTTGGCTGTTCATTTATTTTTTTACTTATCATCCATTTCAGTTTGCTACAAGGGACCTTCATGAGTAGTAAGTTTCTTCTTTCTTATTTCATGATTAAATATATTTTTGCTTTTTTAATACTACTGGTTTAATTCAAATTTTAGACCTATATATAACTGCAGGAGTCCAACAAGGCTCAGTCTTGATAACTTTTAATGTTGAAAAAATACCCATGACTTCTTTAAGGATGCATGATAAAAAAGACTCAAATGTATCAATGGAACAAACATAAATTCCTTTTATAAATACATTTCTTCTGCCATTCGATTTTGTCTAAATGTGTTCGGTACTTGTAAAAAGTGTTGTTCAATTTGTGTTTTTTTTTTAAATTTTAAGGTATCGATTATGTCAAGAATTTTAAAAGATTTGAACTTTAAAAAATTCATAAAATGCCGTATTTATCTCTGTTGATTCGTTTAAAAACTATCACTACAATTTTTCTATTTTTTTTTTCTAAATAAAAAAAAATTGCCAAAACTAACCTTTAATAGTTTTTTTTAAAGTGTAAATATATGGATATTGAAGTTTTCAAAGCATGACAAATTTGAAACTTTTGTGAAAAAGACTAATGCAACATTGTCCCACCGCACATTGGTAATAACTAAAATTACCATCTTGCTAGAATTTAAATTCCATGCATGATATAAAGGAAAGCAATATCATATCATTTTAAAAAATCAACGTTTTAACATCTCGGATCCAAATATAGATCATGGACATCACTCCTCCCGGGAAATAAGGTCTCCAAATTCGAAGCCAATGGATCCTTCTAAATTGAGTATGGTATGTTGTTATGCAAATCAATTCAGATTTAAGGTCTTTGTTCAAATTTGATAATATATTTTGTATGAGCGGAGCATTTTCTGGTTTTAGTCAAAACTAGACGTGAATTCTCGAGAGCAAAATATGGCTGAAAGAACTATTGTGTTTAAAGACGGAGTAAAGACAAAGGTAACTTTAATAAAAAACTGATTCATCTATGTAAGAAGTGAGAATATTTAAGTAAATAAACCTAATTTTTTTTCTCAAGAAGAACAGTTATCAGTGTGCTTGTAATTCGTAAAAAATGTAACATGCGTGATTCAACTGAAAATGTTCAATAACTCAGTGAAATAAGATAATAATAAGTATTTCAAGTACGTTTTGACATTTTTAAGCCCAAAAATATTAACACGGCGCCAAAAGCATCCCGAGAAGCTGTACAATATGATTATCATCCAATGGCACACCCACGGGAGGTAAAAATTGAATATTTGTATTTGCTAGATCATATAAGAATCGAACCATCTGATCGATGTTTCTAATGCCTACTGTCTTCGTGAAATTTCATAAAAATTTTTTCAAGTGATGCAATTAATTACACTTCTTAATTATATTATCAGAGACCACGAACCGGACGAAGAAAGAGGGTATTTGTTGATTTACCAAATCTTATGTGGCCAAACAATAAGGTTCCTTATGAAATTTCATTCCAAACATATCGTTCTCCAGGTAAATAGAGCACGATTCTGAAATTTACGATATCTTAATCTAAATTAGGCCACGTATACCTGTAACACAATTTTAGTTTTTTAATGCTTTTGAAGTCATTATTTCAAGTTTGTAATTATTTATAGCAACCAAAGCAAGAATAGAGTCCGTGTTTAGTGAAGCCGTCTCCAAATTCAATGATGCGGGATGTGTTAAGTGGGTTCCAAGAAATTCAGAAACACATTATATCACTGTCATAGGCAATCAACCACGGTGAGTTTATTTAAAATCGAACCAACAGAGACAAATATTGTACTTTATGAATTTCCTTTATTTCAAATCTTTTAAAATTCTAAACATAACCAACACATAAAAGTTGAGAAAAAAAAAACTTGTTACGAGTACTGAAGTGAATACTTTGCAAAACTAAATTAAAAGATTTTGTAATTTGTAGTAGTTTAAGGAGAGAATTTTTCTTCCTATTGAATTGCAGGTGCGCATCCTACGTTGGCTGTCTGTATGCCGGACAACAACCTCTTTGGCTGTACGCGCCGGGCTGCGATTATGTGAGTTCTGCTGTATGACCTCATATAGTTGAATAATTGGTTTTTATTTCATGAAATACTTTTACGATTGTTAGATCTGATGTTTGTTCTTAACATGATACTAGGTTGATACTGCTCTTCATGAAATGCTTCACGCTTCTGGGGCAATGCACGAACAATCCAGAATAGCCGACAGGAACCGACTCATTTCATTCAATTGGGACGCCATTTCTTCATCATCAGAATTCAACTTTGTAGGATTACAAACAACTAACGCTCGAAATTATGATCTTGGTTCCGTTCTGCAATACGCTTTGTCGGTATGTGAAATTTGACACAGTTTTTAGCTCACCTGATCTGAAAGCTCAAGTGAGCTTTTCTGATCACGTTTTGTCTGTCGTCTGTCTGTTTGTCCATCTGTCCGTCCGTCTGTCCGTAAACTTTTCACATTTTCAACATCTTCTCCAGATCCACTGGACCAATTTCAACCAAACTTGGCACAAATCAACCTTAGGCAAAGGGGATTCTAAGTTTTGAAAATAAGGACCAAGCCTTTTTCAAGAGGCGATTTTCAAAAATCTTCTTCTCAGAAACCATTTGGCCAGGAAAGCTGAAACTTATGTGGAAGCATCCTCTGGTAGTGTAGATTCAAAGTTGTGAAAATAATGACCCCCCGGGGGTAGGGTGGGGCCACAATGAGGGTCGAATTTTTACATAGGAATATATAGAGTAAATCTTTAAAAAATCTTCTTCTCTGAAACCAATCATCCAAGAAAGCTGAAACTTGTGTGGAAGCATCCTCATGTAGTGTAGATCCAAGTTTGTTCAAACCATGGTCCCCTGTGGTAGGGTGGGGCCACAATGGGAGGGGGGATTAAATTTTTACATAGGATAATAGAGTAAATCTATAAAAATCTTCTTCTCAGAAACCAATCAGCCAGGAAAGCTTAAACATGTGCGGAAAAATCTTTAGGTAATGTAGATTCAAAGTTGTGAAAATCATGACCCCCGCGAGTAGGGTGGGGCCACAATGGGGGTTAAATTTTTACATAGGAATATACAGAGTAAATCTTTAAAAATATTCTTCTCAGAAACCAATCAGCCAGGAAAGCTGAAACATATGTGGAAGCTTCCTAATGTAAGATAGATTCAAGTTTGTTCAAACCATGATCACCGGGGATAGGGTGGGACCACAATGAGGGGGGGGGGGGGTCGAATTTTTACATAGGAATATATGGAGTAAATCTTTAGAAAATCTTCTTCTCTAAAACCAATTACCCAAGAAAGCTGAAACTTGTGTGGAAGCATTCTCATATAGGTTAGTTTCAAGTTTGTTCAAACCATGGTCCCCGGCCGGGGGTAGGGTGGGGCCACAATTGGGGAGGGGGGGGTCAAATTTTTACATAGGAATATATAGAGTAAATCTTCAAAAATCCTCTTCTCAGAAACCAATTAGCCAGGAAAGATGAAACTTGTGTGGAAGCATTCTTAGGTAGGGTAAATTCGAAGTTAAGAAAATCGTGACCCTTGAGGGTATGGTGGGGCCACAAAAGAGGG
Organism: Magallana ariakensis; assembly: GCA_020458035.1. Classification (NCBI taxonomy): domain Eukaryota; kingdom Metazoa; phylum Mollusca; class Bivalvia; order Ostreida; family Ostreidae; genus Magallana; species Magallana ariakensis. The sequence continues at coordinate 68,137,100 of CM035812.1, read as the reverse complement.
TCAAATTTTTACATAGGAATATATAGAGTAAATCTTTAAATGTCTCCTTCTCAGAAACTAATCAGCCAGGAAAGCTGAAACTATGGAAGCATCCTCTAGTAGGATAGATTTGAAGTTGTGGATCATGACCCCTGGAGGTAGAGAACTGCAATGCTCAGCATGTGATATGACTATAAAATCATCCTGATAGAAATGGGACTTGATTATAAACATAAGAATATTCAGGGGGAAAATGAATTCTATTTATATAGGATCTACATGTATTATACTACATTGTCCAGATATTTTGTATTATGTCCAGATATTTTGTATTATGACTTCATTAAGCAGATTTTATCATGCCTATTGTTGCTCATGTGAGCGATGTGGCCAATGTGCCTCTTGTTTTCACATGTCTGAAGCAGAAGTTCTTATTTCGGGGAAACATTTGATAAAGATTAAATAAAACTGTTGTTTTTTTCAGTACGGGGGACAGACTTATATGATCTCTAATGATCCTGATCTAACTTACCTGACTACACAGGCGCTGGTTGACCTATCATTTTATGATATCGCAGAGCTGAACGCATACTATCACTGTGCTGGTATATAACTTATTCAACAAAATGATAATGTCTATTTTGATGATAATTATTAGCATTTTTGATAGCTGCAGAGGTAAATCTCCTTGTCTTAATGAAGAATAAAAAAATGGCCTATATGGATGATACAAAATTAACAGTAATAACACTTTATTTAATTCGCAATTTTATTTTTCATTTTAGATAGCTGTGTTGGTGTATCCCCTTGTCAAAACCAAGGATTTATGAAAAACAATGGCGTCTGTAGTTGTGTCTGTCCGGAAGGTTTGACCGGAAGTGATTGTACAGAGCTAGATACATCCCCAGGTACAGAATTAAAATAGATGAACTTCATATAAGTGTATCCAAAAACATTAAGGACAAAATACAAATAAGTGTTACTTTTTAATACCACGCAACCATTTTATTTTTTTTTTCAACATTTACGATTTATATTTCTATATTTCTACTCAGCTTCTTTTTTTGATTGACCAGTGTTGCATAAAAAGCGACTACAAATGAACCTTGAAAATAGTTTTTTTTAGATAAAAATAACGTAAAGTTCCTACAAATGAAATCATTAACGGTAACGGACATTTTTTAAAGTAAGCATGGCTTATGTAAGAAACAAATTTGCATATGAGACCATTGTAGTAATAAAAAAACATGACATTGATTAAAAAAAGCAAGAAATCAAAATAACTAGCATTATAAAAAAATGATTATTCCCCCACTTATTTTTCACTATGTAATAATAATTCGATATATTTTGCTGATTTACTGAAAATTACCGAAAATAGACTGATTCCCTGCAAAAGACTATTTCCCAACAAAAAGGTGCGTTAGTTTGATAAACTGATACACACCTATTCGGAACACTTAGCAATTTCATTTAATCTAAGAAAAAATTTCCAAAATATTCCAAAAAATCCATGAATATTCATTTTCAAATATTTAATCCTGATTGCAACGTCCTTTTTTATTGGCTATAAAAATTCACCATAACGAGGCAAGTGCAATTTAATTTGATTTTTTGTTTGTTATAACTTGTTGAGAATATGAAGAAATCAATTTATATTAATTTTAACCTTCTTCTGATTTATTGTTTGTATCGGTATAATAAACCATTGAGGGAGTCAGCAAGATTCCACTTCCCTTTGAGCAAGCATACTTTGCTCGACTTCGCCTCGGGAAATAGACTTGCTCTTGGGGAACTAGAACCTTATTGACTCCGTCAATGGTGTACTTTAATTGTATAATATAATCATTTCAGGTGCATTTTAAAAAATAATATAGTTTAAGAAAATGGGAAAAAAATGTAAAAAGAGAAACTTGTGAAATCAAATTTTTATGAAAAATCAGACATACACTGTCACAGTACGGCAGAAGACACCGGTAGTATTTGCATATTGCCTGTCATATAACATAAAACGTGCATCACAGGGAAAGTACCCCCTCCCCACGTACTTTTTGTAAATATTACAAAAGTTTCAGTCCTCCGTACGAAAAACAAAATCTCCAGTTCTATTCAATGTCTATCAAAATGTTCCCCCGAAACATTAATTTATGCTTAAGCATGTCGTACGAAGCGCTGATGTTAGAAACAACTATCGTTGTAATTACTTCTGATATAACATTAAACCATTTTCTAAACATGATTTGATTTGATTACATTTTTTGTCTTTTACTGTTAGTGTCATTGTTTTTAAGGATGTGGGGAACATATTACTTTGGATGTAGGAGGCACTCAGCAGGTTACCCTGTCACCCTATCAGACTGGAATCCATTGCTCATGGTTGGTCAAGGTAATTTTGTATTGATTCACTGTAAACTATACATTTTAACCAAGAACAATTGCAATGTCAATCATCTTCCAACAACTAGCCTTTGTAGTTTTCCTTGAAATATGAATCAAATCAATGAGAAGTGAAATATTTGTAAGAAGAATGAAAGTGAACAAACACAAACAAATATACTGACACTCTTGTCGAAAACTTGTGGTCAGACGGATGGACAAATTATTACTTGTTTCAAAATAACGATGCTGCATGCCCGTATTTTTAATCAGTAATCGGAAAGGCACATAGTAAGCCAGCATAGGCCAAAGGTCACATTTGGCTGCATAGTAATAAGATAATTAACTTATTGGAAAAGAAGAAGAAGAAAAAAAAAAGAAAGTTCAACTGAAGAAATACATGAAGAAAAATTCCTGTAATTAACATACAAGAGCCTCTACCGTTCATTGCCTTATTAATTATAAATGTTTAAAATAATCAGTGTAAGTGTTTAGAATACATTGTTACCTAGTTTCGCAGACATTGTAGAATATTGTGTCCAGAATATTGGTATTGAAGGATTAAAAATGACCTGAAGCATAAGGGTACAGTTTCTTAAAGAAAGATTTGTAATTCACTAGTATCTGGAGTTTAGTATTGTACGTTTCGTTGTCTTATTGAACCATCGAGGACCTTGCTAATTGCTTTATGATCACATCGTACCAATCTTCGTAAAAAAAATAACATAAACAAATTAAACAAAAAATAGAAAAGATTATAAAGTCAAGAAAAGTAAATATAAAAAGGTATTTGTATATTAATCTTAACGATCTCCGATCCCCAGCAAAGTTGGATAACTCTAAATTATCCTGATTCATAAATCTGCCTTTTATATAGACAAATTCAATTAGTCTTGAAGTGTTAATATTACGCAAAGCCTTTCAACGAAATGCGTGGCTTAGTGGTTCCACGGAGTTCTACTACCTAGAGGTAAAGGGGTTCGAACCACCGATGCAACGGTACAACCTTTTTTTCTAATTTGATTTCAACTTATACCATTATCTATCAAAATTGCAATAACTTCGTAAAATGCATGCATGGATACCATCAAAATATTGTTTTAAATTTCATTTCATTTATAAAGTTTGAAGGATAAATAACATTTTTATGATGAAAAAAAATACTTTCAGGCTGAGGATCGGAGAACCTTAAACTTGCATTATTTATTTGGTTTCTCTAAGTGAATGCCTTTGCGATCACAACACTGTCCTGTCCGTGTTTGTATTGGTATTGTTTTTTGATCGGAGAAAATGTCAAACACGTTTATGTTTAATCGTTTTATATGTTCAGGGCGCAGATAAAACAAAGATAAGGATGACCATTGACTCTATGAATCTCCCTACAAGCGACCAGAACGATTGCTTCCATTTTCTAGAAATAAAAGATTATTTGGCTGGTTCTCCGGGGAAATTGTAAGTATCCAAGCTAAATAATTATTTATTTTAGAAATTTTCAATTTGGAATTTCTGAAATAATGTAATTTTATCATTTTTCCAGATTTAACATTTTGTCGAATTTTTGTTTCATAAAAGAAAACAGAGCGTGTATCTTACTTGGGTTTAAAAATTGACAAATCGATGGAAAAATTTAATTTTGTTTTTGTCAGAGTGTGTGGTAACTCTGGCGGAGGCGTATTTACTAAAAAGCTCCTTGGACCAAGCAACATGATGATCATCAGGTTTGACAGCGAGACCTACAGCACAGTGGCCCCAGGGACAGGATTTACCTTTACTGTGGAGGCAGCACCATCAGGTCAGTAATAGTTAACGTTATTACTCAAAAGCAAAGGAAAGAGTAATCCAACGGTGTCACTAGCTTATAATTAGGTCTAATAGTACTTTAATTAAAAATGCATTTAATTTTTTTTTATTATTGTTAATATTATATAAGGAAGCCGTTAGAAACGATCAATGTTTTATGTCAACATGATGTAAAACAAAAGCTAAATTATACTTGTATTGTATTGTTTATTTGCCAAAATTCATATGAATTATAAGCAGTTGAAACATATGTACATGATTATAAATATATAACGCTACACTCTATCCAATCAGAAGCAAACAGTTCGCTATTGACGTTATACCGTATTCTAAAAAATTATTATTCATACATGTACATTCATAGGAGAAGAGACCCTATAAATCAATAAATAGTCAGTAATCTCCAAATGCTCTATTATATCTCTAATTTTGTTTCCAGCATGCTCTAGTAATCCATGTAAATACCCCGCCACCTGTACAGATGGCGCCACAATCGATGATTACACCTGCGGCTGTACTGATGGTTATTCCGGTGTTAATTGCGATACTATTGCTGGTAAAATAAAGATAAACAATATAATATACCATAGGCAAAGTAATAACACGAGAGAGAGAGAGAGAGAGAGAGAGAGAGAGAGAGAGAGAGAGAGAGAGAGAGAGAGAGAGAGATGTCAGCAGGTTTTACAAATTAAAAAATACCTTTTCTTGAAAATGTTGGATCTAATGGCTTAGTCTGTATCCGAAAGGTTTTGGAAAACACTTAGAAGAAATGCTATATTAATTTATTTCTTTGAAAATTAGATTGAATCGTTTAATTTTTTTAAAGGTTTTTAGTATCATACTGAATTAATTTTATCCATAGTTCAAGCGATGTGCCATCGTCGGAAACTGACGCTTCTTGACATTTCGATATTTGTTTGCTTGTATCAAACAATAAATTCTTTTTATTAGCTTCTGCTACCGTGGTCGAAAGTTTTGAGAAAGATTTTTCAACACTGATGGAACTCGTACAGGGAACCGAGTTTAAGTGGTCTACCACAGCGGTATTATCTATTTAAAAATCTTGCGTAAATAATTAATTATTGAGTGTTATACAGTGAAAAATCTATACGTTAAAGGAAATAATGTTTCACAATGTTTTATAGGCTTTGCCTGTTGCCTTATCCATTTGATTACTCAATAAAATATGTTTAAATTAAATTACAATGTTTTCTTTGTCAATTATAGAATCCTTTCTTCGGTCAAGGACAAATTACACCTGTTGACGGTTCGCTCGTGGCTGAATTGTGGAATTATGCTAATGCATTCGGGGTTCCTTTGGCTACTGGTGCCACCGCTAAGATGCAGACATCAGTCGTATTTGAAAGTAAAAGTTTATGATTTACTTTAGATAAACAATACAACAACGTTTGGTAGTACACGATGTTGGTGCTGTTTGGTATTATAAGAATCAATGATAATTTTTTATCATTATCAATTAATTTTTCCTAAAATACACATAAAACAAATTATATATGATACTTAATTTTATTTTTTTTAAATTGAATTTTTGTAATACCATAATGCAAAGCGGTGATTTCTATTCAGCCTTTAAATAAAATATTTATTTTGACTTTGACATAGAGAAACTGAAATCAGTGTTAATTGTTCAGTTAATTGGAATACGTGTAAGAAGTATACTTGCAAGAATGAGCTTTATTATAGGAAATATCAAGGTCATGATATTGTGTCTTTGTTGATATGTTTAGGTGCTAATCGCTGTTTGAGGTTTAATTACGTCATATCGAATCGAAATGTTGGGAGTTCTGCAGTAACAAGTCTGAACGTCTATATCATGGGGGACTCTGGAACTACGTCACCACCTCACGTGTTCGATACTCATACGGCGAATTCTTGGGTACAAGCCGAAATAGACTTGCCTTCAATGGAAAATATGAAGGTAATTTTGTACAACCCCTGAAAAAAAAAATAATAAAACCAATATCAGACACAGCCATGACTAAAAATTTTATCAATAGTTTTATTACTTTTAAAAAATGTCTTTTTACACACAATGTCATTGTTTGTAGATCATATTTGAAGGTGTATCCGGAGAGCAAGAACTGGCTGTTGACAATATTCGAATTTCTCCAAATTTATGTGGTGGGTTGTTATAAATTAAACAAACATCTATACTATATTAGTGCTTTATACTCTGGATGAGAGGTAAAGTCCTCATTATTTATTATCGTTGTTTTTGTTTTGTATAATGTGACATGAAACAATCTAGAATTAATAAATATAAAATAATTTACCTGTTCATTTTAACGTCAAATAGAATATGACGTGTTAGTGATTGCCTGAAAATATTCCGTTCAGACTTATTTGTATCGGATAAAATATCAAACTTGATATGATCAAGTTCTGTTATTACAATTACACGTTTTTCTTGAGTCAGATGCTGGAAACCCTTGCATAGGAATAGACTGTAACAACGGACAGTGCGTGGAAGATAATGGGTCCTTCCAATGTCAGTGTGACTCTGGCTGGTCGGGTGATTTCTGTGATGTTGGTAAGAGCGCATTATGCTTCAGGTATTTAATGACTTGATGGGCGTGGCCATTTTTAACCTGTTCCAATACATATACTATTTACATTTATCTACCCCTCTTCAGATGAGGAGTTTAAAGATACAGGAAAATGTTCAAATTACAAAGCTAAAATATGTGGATTTTTTTTCACTAAATAATAGTTTGTGGCCATAAATAGCATATTTATTTAAAAGTTAAAGGCAGATCTGATTGTTAATCTATTAACCTCCTAGCTGCACCTCCTTGGGCAGAAAATAGAAATTGTTGTTTTATCGGATGATGTGCGCATAACCCAACTGTCAATTAGCTAAGCACTGAAATAATTTAGCTTAAAAAACCCCTCTTGTTTGACACTATTAATGTTTGAGAAATTATGGATATGTGATGTTAATACACAGAGAGAGGCCAATGAGCAACAGTTCAATTTAACAACAATTCAAAAATGTGAGACAAATAGCCCTCTTTTAACTATGTCGTACATATAAACTAGTCGGAAAGTTCTGTCATGTAATCTTATAGCCATTTTTATATTGTGTAAAGAAAATGCCTTGCCAGACAAGTAATTTTCTGTTCTATTTCAAATTTCTTTTGAAGACTCTGAAACCTCTTCAATATTTCCTTATTCTGTTATTTAAATATTTTTCAGTTTTCCTCTTATAATCATTCAATATAAAACTTCACCTTATCTTTCTTGCCATTCACAAAGTTATAAGGGTTCAGTATGATTTATCTTTATTTATGTCATATAGAGAAAAAAAGGTATCTACGTAAAAAAGAAAATATTTTTTTTCCTTTTCCTAATCATTTCCTTATTCAAATGATCACATCACATTGTGATCATTTTGCAAAAAAAAAATATCAATGTAACATGGTTTATTTTCTTCAGAACAAATTGTCTTAATGTTTATCTTTTCATAAAATGTAAATTTGCCGCGAACAACGATGCCAAATGACTACAAACGCCAGTAAAATAAGCTCACATCCGCTTTTAGTTCGACCGAGAAAAAATTCTCTTAAAGAAGAACATAAATATACGAAAAGATTTAACGCGGTTTTACATTCTCAGATTCATTAATTTCATATGTTGAATTTCTTCAGCTGTAATTACTTACACCTGCGATTTTGAGACGGTGGATGAATCCAACTGTGCTTTTATTGAGAGTACAAGTGACGACTTCGATTTTACAAGAAATAGCGTAGGTTTTAATTCTTTTTTGTTAAATAAAAAAAGGTGGACAAAAATATAATTTTTGAAATTAAAAAGTTAAGATAATTATAATAACATATATTTTTCCGTGAAATAATATTAAAAAAAAAATTAAAAAAATTCACGATAAAAAAATCCAAAATCAAAATACAAAAATATTCAGAAATTTTTCATAAAAGAAGAATGATATTTATTTTAAATTATCTTGTATCTTATTCTTTTTAAGGGATCAACGCCAACTTCCTTGACAGGACCTCTTGGTGCTAAAACAGGAAGTTTTTATAAGTACACGGAAGTTTCTGGACAGTTGCCAGGTCATGTTGCCTCTTTGGAAACAAGCGTCAGCTTTAATGGTAAAGATCTCTCACTTTTGATAAAACTAAATCGTTAAGATTTTATATTTGTAATATTTACTGGGCAGACACGTTTAGTTACATGATGGGTAACCTGTACAATAGATAAAGCACAGATTTAATATCATTCGAAAACGTTCTGTTTTTGATTCATAGGAGAAGAACAGAACTAAAATATTACGATTAATTATTTAACCGTCACCCAAGAGAAAAGCAAAACTAAAATAATGTGCTTTTTATTTTTTAGAAGGTTCTTGATTGGCTATATAGAAATAATGCAGTAAGCTGAAGTTTATTGTAAAATGAGTTTTTAAAAAAATATTTCTCAGCTGGAACTTATTGTCTTCGCTTCTGGGCCTTCATGTACGGAAAAGATGTTGGATCACTATCAATTTTAACAAAAGACGGCGCATCACAAGAAACTATAAGGAGGCATCTCAACGGACAACAGTCAAACAATTGGTTTCTTATAACAGAGCAGCTAACTCTGACGTCATCGGATATGGTAAGTTCAAATAAATATGTCAAATTCCAAATATTGTGATTATATTGTCTTTTTAAATTTAATTAACAATTTATTTAGCAGTTAGAGAATTGTATAATTTTATTGTAGGTTATCATAAGAACTGTCCGAGGAGGAAACAACAGCAAACAAGTGAGAGGAGATATTGCTCTGGATAATATTGTTCTCACCGAAGGATCATGTCCCTAAAAAGGCGGCGCTACAAAGAGTCATGTTCATGATCGTGCAGATAGTGCTTTTATAAGCACTTGTTTATTCTGAAGGTTTTGAATAAACATTTACAGCATCAAGATAATGGTTTTTCTTCGAAATAAGTAAAGTTTACCGAGCAGTCTGAAATGATTAAAATTTGAAATAACGAAAATCATAGATTAACTTTTAGAAAGGTTAAGTAGCTTTAAATTTATTTTTGATGTCAAAGACATTAAATTTATCAATCCCGTTCACTCTCGTTCGTTATATTTTATTAAAAAAAAGAAAAACTGATGCATAGTTTATTATAAACATTATTTTTAAAAATTGATAAATCAATACTTATTCCTCTACTTTCTCCTAGTATAAATATCAAAGGAAGCACACTCTTGATTATATTTTTGGTCGATTGTCCTCAACCATTGTTTGTTCCAGAAACAAAGACATTTTTTCATGTGATATCGTGGCTCCGAAAACCTCCACACGTAGAGAATAGGGTTAAATGCACTATTAAGAAGAACCAAAAAAGCCGTAGAAGTGTAAATGTTCCTTCCTAACTGAGATGTCATGTCAAATACTGGAAACGTATATATCACCACAAAAGGAAAATAAGCAGCTAGAAATATTCCAACTAAAAGTGCTATTTTACGAACAACCCTTGATTGCCTTTGAGGTACTTCTGGGGTCTGTGTATGATGAACTTGGTATACGCATTTTCTTATTTGATGCAACAGATATCCGAACATAATGAGATTCAATAAAACAAAACATATCAAGGTACACCGGAATATAGTATTGATTGTATTTTTCGTTGAAAAAGCCATAAGTTCACAGGAAAAGCCGAGTTTTCCGTCATAGTCAAAAAACATTCCGTATGTAAGAAAAATCCCGAAAATCCAAGCCAAAGTACACACTATCATGATAAATGTTTTTGTGATAAACGAATAATATCGCATGGCAAAAGCAAAAACAAAGCACCGGTCTAGATTCATCATTGTAACAATCAAAAGAGAGACGTTAACAAACAAAAAACAAGGGTATTTCTTGATATCACATTGGTATTTTTCGTAGAATAAAGTGTTCGGAAGGGCTAAAAAGAATCCGGTGAGAAAATCAGAAATTGCCAAATTCAAGGAAAAAATTTGGATTTGAAACAACAACCGTGTGCACTTCCAAAGTAAAATGATTGAGATCACATTTTCTAAAAGCATGACTACACCAACGGTAACTAAAAGTGCGTCTTGAAGAAGTATAACTTTGCTGGTGGCATTTTCATAATTATTTCCAAAATGTTTCGTTTCAGAAATATTTCCCAATATAATCATTTTTAACCAGATGTGGTATTATTCCTAATAACAGGTTTAAACTCCACTCAGAATAAAGGTTTGCTTTTCTGCTGCCATGGATTATGAATCGACTTCGTTCAGAGTAATAATCGTCGTTTTATAAGCTTTTCCGATATTTTTACATAAGTTTGCAAACAATCAATACCAAGAACGTGTATCGATCGGTCGTTGGTCTCAATTATCAACAGATATACGTATTGTAACTACATGTATTTACGAACCATCAGAGTCATTATTACATGGATATTTTTCGTCAATCTGTAAAGCTAATTCTATTACTGTAGCCGTCTTTTTATTCAGGAGTAATAAAATTAGCTTTGTTAATGTTTCTTTTTTAGTTGAAATGAGACAAGTATGGTTTTGCACAAGAACTTTTATGGTTTTGATGATTGTTTTGCGAGTAATAATCTTTTGGAAAGAATAAATGTAAATTGTTTCTTTCAGCTGTGTTCTATATTTACACAAGAAAAGATCTGGTCATCAAATATATTGAAACAGTTTGATTTTTTTGAAATTTGTTTTTATGATAGGAAATTGCTTAATGTACCCCAAATTGAGTTCTTTACACGTATAATATATACAATTGATCCAATGTAACCGTAAATTAAAATTGCTGTTGTAAGATTTTACTGGCATGGTGATCCGCAAACACTTTGATTAGATATATTTCTATATCTCTATCAATATTCATTGATAGTTCGAAATCCCACTCTGACGTAGACATGGAACTGAAATTAAATGTCAAGTTTATTTAAGGAGGCTCATTGGTCAACAAATTAACCATCAGATCTACCAAAAACTTTCAGATACGATTTGTTTACCTATGAACTATTATTCAATGAAGATAAAATTCATAAATTTTACATTTTAAATTAGGATATTTTAATATATTTTTTTATATAGTGCTCTTCTTCTAAGAAGATCAATACAGTTTAAAAATGGCCACGACCATCGAGCCGTCTTCAAGGAATAATATCATTATTAGACGGGATCTCTTATACATATGATACATTGCATATGTTTTTATTGTAGATTACAGATACGTCTCTTCACTTCCCTCGTAAATGTTGTCGAAAATGCATTCCACTTCTTGTTAAAAAGAACTGTCAGTGGTGTGAAAGGGTATTGTAATGAAAGTGAAACTACATTGTATATGTCGCTGAGAACATGTTCCAGCTTTTTTATTTTCATGATTTGTGTTTCATGAGAGACAATTTATTTGTACATGTTATATAATTCCAGTAGGCAAAAATGTTTAACAAACCTTAACGACTCTCCCCCCCCCCCTCAATTCCAGTTCAAAACATTTTGTTAAGCCAGAAAAGGAAGCGATGTCTAGAAATTGTCTGGAAATGTCTTTAACTCCTACGTTTACAATTTCAGATTGATACCTTTGTAAATTACAGGACAATGCTGCACATATGCACATATACATTAAACAGAATGAGCTTTTCTACGGAAGCGTATCGGGGCCTACACTTGTTGTGTTTTAACTTTTAAATTGTCCTTCTTTTTATTGTATTGTCATCATATAAAGTATTGTGACTTCTTATTTATGTAAATGAATTGAATTGTATCTTGTGATTTCTGTATAATTTGAATCACCTTAGTGAATTTTACCAGTTTTATTACTATCTGCGTTATCGACTTTAAAAAATATGAAGTTTGAAATGTTGATTAATGAATGTGAACTAATTATAATGAGATAGAAAATTAGACAAAGAACAATAAAATAAAAACTTTATAGCCATGTCGATATCAATATGCTTTCATTTTTAGGGAACATATTGCGAAAATATTATCGAATGAACTTCGCGGGCGCGGGAGTTCTGAAGGTGACGTCACTGAATTCTGAATATAGCTGTAGACGGCACATCTAGACTGACATTGACATTTTGATATAAATCAGAAACAAAGAACAGTCATTACTTTATAATAATTGCAATTAGTATAAGTATTTGTTATCGTAGTTAGAGGATATTTAAGCAGTTCGTTATGATCTTCTATGTTTGGGTTACTCTCCAATAAACATGTGATATGAGATTTGAGACAGATACATGTAATTGAACATTTAAACTACATGAACCCCTTTACTTACACGTATTATATTTCCACCCCCACCACAACCACCACCATCACCACCACCAACAAAAATAAACGTTTTATTTACCAAAGCGTCGAAACAAAATATACAATAATTGTATTTGCTCTTAAATAATATTATGCATGAACTGATAGCAGGAGCGTTGCGTGTTCTCATCATTATGATTTGATGCGAGTCTTTTTACCACGCGAATAAAGACTACACTCACATCAAATCATGGCAATGAGAAAATGCAACGCTCATATAGTTCATGCAGGATAGTATTTTGTATCGTAGTTACATGTAGATTACATTGTAGTTGAGAGGATGAGTGATTTATAAAGAAAATTGCTTTGAGGTCGTGTAATATCAATTGGAAGACGAAGACAGATGGGTGAAACATTGTTTAACCTCATCGATGGAAAACCGTTGTAACAACGTGATTATTGAATCATGATCATAATTTGGGTGTAGGACTGCTCATGTCTACCACCTTTAACTACGATTACAAATGCAGATATTTGGATGTTTGACATTAAAAGAAACATCTTAATTTCAGAGTTTAAATTCCTTTATTGTGGATTGAATTTCATGGAGTCAATATTCGTAGATTGGTATTTTTTTAAATAGGTTAATGGTAACATTTCGTGGAAATACTTGTATTATAAATAATAAATATATTAATACTATTATTCATAATTTGTTGTGGATTTAAATTCATGGAAGACGAAAATTAGCATTAACGAGATCCATGAAAAATAAGCATACACGAATTCCAATGATTCCACAAATATCATTCTACATGTGTATCCTACCGCTAGATTCAGAGTGAGGTGACGCACCATCAGAACTCCCGCCCCCGCGAAATTCATTCGATAACAATATTTTCGCATTATGTTCCCAAGAAATGTAAACATATTTATGTCGATATACCTATAATGTATAGATTTTCATTGTTCTATGTCAGCATTTTTTTCTCGATATGACTAAAACCCATTTTTAAATTATTTTTTTTAACTCCATATTTTGTTAAGTCGATATAGCAGATATCAATAAAACTGATCAATTACAATAAGGTGATTTAAATTATGTTAAATCATCTCAATACAATACAATATGTTTGCATAAATAAAACGACATAATAGTTTATATGTTGATAAGACGATAAAAAGTATGACAATGTATAAGTTATAACACAACAAGTGTAGGCCCCGATACGCTTCCGTACTTTTCAGGGGGAATACAACCTCCTTAATGGTAATGTAATAATATCTTAAAATAGGAAATTTCATGAAAAATACATTTATATGTATACATGCAACGCTCTATATTCTTCTTAAAAAATAAACGGCATTTTATTAAATTTGATCAATTTCTCAAAATTGTCATCCTATTTAGCTAATGCGACTAAATTAAAGTATTTTATCAAAAAATCAATGCATTTACTATCTGTCAATTAATGTACTGACTCTAACCGGATGAACTCATACTACCTTACCCTAATGACCAGGAAAGGGATTTCTGTACATTGATGAACCCTTGTTGGATTACTAATGAACAGGAATGAATGAATTATAGTCAATAGAATCTACTGGGTATGGTTAAGTGAAGTATGATACGTAATATCTTAGAGAGTCGACAATTGAATTTGCGCCCTAATGTATTGGAGATTGGATTTTGTTATAAATTTCCACATATTATATCATATTACATATTCATTCATTAAAAAATCATATAGCAAGAATATAATCGATGGTTCTTCAGATTAATTTCGTTGAAACATTATTTCAATTTTTCTTAATACCTATGTTTGTAAAACATTAAATGTAGTATACTGTAGTAAACCTGTGTTAACTTATACGAAATAGAACTTGATGGAGTACGAAAAACGTAAAGGAGCTGTTTACAGCGAGGCATGCTGTCCAGTAAAAGAAAATAAATACATCATATGTTTGATATATCAACGAAACTAGAGGTGGAATATCACATTTCTTGTTTGACGTAATAAAAATTCATATATTTGATATAATATCATCAAAATTAGAGATAAACTATATCACATTACTTATCTGATGTAAGAGATCTAAAATGAAAAAAGCATAAAGCATTGGATTACATTAGAGATTGAATCAAACACAGAAGCCGGATTGAAATATAATGTCTATGATATATAGTGCGTAGAGTGTTCTGCTCCTATTGAACTGACTCCGGGAAACAACAGCTAGTAATTGAAATAGTTATTGTTATAGCGTATGGAACAACTTGAAAGTAACATATTATTAGGCATGGACACATAAATATATTTTATTAAGTTGCCTATATCAAACAAGGCATGAAAGAATATTAATTACAAATATGTACAAGACTTACCTTTAAGAAAAAATAGCCGTCTTACTCATCATTTGAAGTTAATATGGATTGTATGAATCAATGAAATATTTAGCATTTTGCAAGGTACGAAAAAAATGTACTCTTTATTTTACAATTGCAAGAAATTATGCAAACTGTCTTTGATTACATTCAAAGTTAATCGAGTTGATTAATACTTATCTGTTCTAATGATGAATTGATTAAACTGACAATTAATCCTGATTCAGTGGATGACCAGAATTCGTGGCAATCAAACCCATAACAAAAATATCCAAATATTTCAGAACTATTATAGCAAAAAATTGAAACATGTGATCAAATTGTGATTTGAACAAAACCTCCATAATAACTTTTCTCAGCTGGCAATTAATACTGATTCGATTCCGATTGAGTATGTAACAGATTTATGGTTAATAGGTATTACAGACTGATTCAATTTATCTGTATTGTTTGAGAGGTCATTATAAATTATGATAATTTTTGCAGAATAAAAAGCAACGAAAAGATAAACAAAAGACAAACTGGATTAAAACATTTGATCAACAAAAGTTGAAAATAATTTAAACGTTTCCTCGGACAGCTTTGCTTAGCTGCAGAACTATAGGGCCACGGGAATTCGGGTTGACAGACCGTGGAGCTACAGTTCTATTAATACAAAATACTGTATATTTATTGCGCACTAAAAGTTGCGCACGTTTTTAGACTTATTAAACTAATTTAGGAATATATTCTGTAAATATTTCATACCAAAAAATTAAAAAAAAAATTTAATACTGATTCATCCTTTTCCTTGCCTCAAACAATTTCCTAAACACCCTAACCGACCTCGGAAAGTGAAGTATGTTAATTTCACGTCGGAATTTTACAAAGCACACCGTTTCACTTTACGGGGCTGGTAAGGGAGTTTAAAAGATATTCAGAGCCAAGTAAACTAATAACATCTAAAGTAGAATGCCTTAGAAATACTTTGGTATTGAAATTTTTACATATTCCTAAAATAGTTTAATAAGACTAAAACCGTGAGCAACAAATATGCAGTTTTTTGAATTGTTGGAACTGTAGCTCCACAGTCCATCATCCGAATTGTCCGTGTATCTACAGTTCTGCAGCTAAGCTGGGCTATATATTGACTTTCACCGTTGTTACCCAAGGAATGAATTCAAGGTTTGCCGCTTTAGACGAACCGTGTTCAATAACGAGACCCGAATTCTCATACAGTAAAACACGGTTATAGCGAACACGATTATAATGAATTGACGGTTACAGCGAAGTGATTTTCATTCCCCATGACTTTATAACATGTTGTAAACTTGAGGGATATAACGAATTACGCTTATAACGAAGCAAAATCGCCAGTCCCTGGCATATCGTTATAAGCGTGTTTTACTGTATTTGGTCAATCCATATACTAGTATGTTGCTGACTGGTAGTGTGTATACTAAATACATTTTGATTTTAACATTATGATCAATATTTAAAAATATATGCTTCCTCATTTAGAGCATATTTCAGACAAGTCAGTTGCAGTCAAACTGTGTTTTCATAAAGTCCCAACAATAAAATTATTCTATTTATTATGCTTACTTTCCAACAAACCACTTCTTAATTTTTTTTTTACAAATATTGACAAGTGAACAGACCTCTATCTATCTATCTATCTATCTATCTATCTATCTATCTATCTATCTATCTATCTATCTATCTATCTATCTATCTATCTATCTATCCAATCTGTCAATACATGCATTGTACTCACATGTCCCATGCTCCTTATTAAGACAGTTTATATTGACAACACCTGCTATCCAAAATTAAATATTCAAAAATCAGTGTTTAATTGTTATCACGAAGGAACAGATATCAATAAAGAAGAATAGAGAGGAACATATTAAAAAAAATGGCATCATGGTAAAGTCAATCATTTTACACAAATATATGTCAATGTCAAAATGCTTAATAATTGAATTTTAAAATACATGGAAAAACAACTTATATAATTAATTGAACATTTCAAACTCTAGAAACTGGTTGAAATATTTGTATTTCAAAGCAACATATGTTTTATGACTTTTTGATTTATCTATTTTAACAATGACATCGACTACAACATACAATTTTTTGTGACTTATGAATTTATATATTAGTGCTTCATTTTTTTTTTTACATTTTAAACCAAAAGACATTCATTATTGTTTTTGGTTGAGAAATAATATGCAAGATAAAATGTGACCAAAGTTCCAATTAAACATCAAAGTAGAGACCAGGAAACGTGATATTTTAAGGCAGACGTATCTTGTATTATAACCATTAAACGGCATATTAGTTGTATTTAATTTGATTTTAAATGGATTTATCCATAATATAAAATAATGTGAATTGGTAAATAATTTGATGGTCAAACCAGGAAGCATTTCTTTTCAATGACAGAAAAAAAGTTATGAGAAATAAATCGAGTATCTGAGAGTCATTAAGTTGCTAAGATTTTTTTTTTCTAAAACGTCTACGCAGAATCTTTGCCTAGGCAAGAGTGGAAATGGTTTGTATTCACTGTAACTTATAATTGTTAAGTCGACAATAGTAAATATTTTTATGTAATATTGGTGATCTGGCTGGTACTATCAAGAACATAACACATGTTTGAGTGAATATTGTCAATTTATTTGACAATAAGAAAAAGAGACTAAAGGGGAGGTCTTAACAATATTAAGATCATCCGACATTGGATGTAAGATCAAATAGAGTACGAAATGTGACCTCCCCTGCACACAACTAAAATGTATAATTTATATGCAACATATGCATACAACAAAATATTGCTAAAACAAAACAAACAGCTTAAAATGTATAAATTATATACAACATATGCATACAACCAAATTTTAATAAAACAAAAAACAGCTAAAACAAAAATTTAGCAGCTCTTATTCCTGCTACCCTGTAGGTGATGAAGGGGAAGGAGGGTGGGTAGATTTAAAATAAACGATCCTCTGTTTACAAAACGTTTTTCAAAGTGGCGCTAAATATACATCACGTGACATGTTAGTACGTTCTGATTGGTTGATACATATAAGTAACAAAAGGTAGTGCTAAAGACCCAAATGCATGGCTTAATTTTTCTAAAAATCAAAATGCCTAAAATATCGTTTTGACAGAACATATCACAAATTACATAAATGCTATTATTTACAATAATGCTGTATTATGTAATATTGGTGATCTGGCTGGTACTATCAAGAACATAACACATGTTTGAGTGAATATTGTCAATTTATTTGACAATAAGAAAAAGAGACTAAAGGGGAGGTCTTAACAATATTAAGATCATCCGACATTGGATGTAAGATCAAATAGAGTACGAAATGTGACCTCCCCTGCACACAACTAAAATGTATAATTTATATGCAACATATGCATACAACAAAATATTGCTAAAACAAAACAAACAGCCATCAAAAGCAAACAGCATGTTTGCAGAAGGGCCCACACAAGGTGGACTAGCCAGATCATGGCAGGAAACAAAAATATATGTATAGTCAGAAATGGGAGGAACAAAAAACAAAAAACAAAAAAAACCAAAAACAAAAAACTAGCACCTGTCATATAATAAACATACATATTCCAACTATCATGCAAAGTCCACCCATGCTGAGGAACCAGTAGGCACAGATTAGTAAAAGAAACATGCAGTGACTAAAGAGAAAAATAATTCATTTGTACATAATTTGACATAAACACACCAGTTTACTTCTGACTTGTGTTTATGCGATCAGCAACAAAAATGGAATAACAATAGTTACCAATAAATCACACCGCAGTTGACTTCTGACCTGTGTGATTCCTGATTGTAAGTTAGAAAGGGACTAGAAAATGAAAACAGTCTGTGGATATTGATTTAAAACCCTCAATTGACATCATACAGGTAGATACTATGAGAGCACAGCAGTTGACATCTGACCTATGTCTCAAATGTTAGATGGGGGGAGGGGGGGGGGTAGGAAAAACTGGATTTGGCACCAGGAACATAATACTGGGGAATAAAGGACTAGAAAACAATTAAGTAAACTATGTGTAAACAAATACAGATTTGACTTCTGACCTGTGACTAACATTAATGTCACAATTTTTGTATATATGTTCAATTAAAGTGTCATTAGTTTTATTTATTTGTGTGAGTAACGGCGCTCCATAGAGTGCTACGGTCAGCTAGTCATTGGGTGTTAGACCGGTTTTCGTGCACGAGTTAGTTCTGGCCAGGTCGTTGAAGAGAGAAGGTGTGTCCTTCAATAAGAACCTTCGTGGTGTTTGACAAAGGACCTGTGTGGCCTATGTCTATGTCTGTGTGAGGTGAAATCCTGTGTGGAGTGTTTGAAAAGAATTCTTGTGTGGTAAAAGTACGATAAGCCGTGTTGAGAAAGAATAGCAGTAAGTGAAAAGTATTTTCATTATCATTTCAATTTAGAATACGCATACGTAAGAATATACATATTTTTGTCTTTTTAATAAGTGTGTTATGCTATTTTTGTTTGTTTGAATAAGAATATAAAGTATGGTAGCCCGACGGTTGAAATTTGAACAGTATAGTGTTGTAATTTTCACTGAGGACCCGACAATGAATTTTAGGTGACTAGCTGAGTGGGTGTGGTCGACGGTTATATGGTTGTATTATCCGTGGGTGAACAACAACTACAGACAACTCAAAGTCGATGCGGGAAAAGAGACGCACGTGGAGGCGCAGGCACATGGTGACGCTGGTGTCCAGTTACAACCGTAGTGAAAGGTTCATACTCCAAGGCAGTGTGTCCACGAAAGTGTACCTGAATATGCTTTAAACATGTACATGTACGACGTATCCTTATCGCCGTGATTGACATAAATGGTGGTTCCAAATATGCATGTACTGAATGCGTGTGCAATCCTTATATAATTTAGAACACAGCGTACCAAAAGCAAAACATTGTCCGGACTGAGTGTTACTAAGGGTCATCAGCCAAAGTCGGGTTATTCATTCTGTTTATATATATGTTGGGGGGTATTTAGGGGGTTAGTTTATTTTTTGTTTATATTGTTTGTGCGTGTGTGTTGTGTGATTTTTCAGTGTGTGTGAATTGCGTGTATTGAGTGTTTGAGAGAGTGTGAGTAGAGCGTGTTGTATGCAGTAGCTATATTTTTTCTTCTTTACACTGTAAATAAAGTTATTTTCACGGTTCTGCCTCTTTATTTATTCAAAGTTCAGTTTATAAACGAGGGAATTTCCAGGCCTTATTACACAAATTGTGACATTTGGGGGCTCGTCCGGGATCTGGAATTATTTTTAAATCCTTACGTTGACTAAACTGAGCTTTGAAATGGAGGAAGAATTAGAAAAGTTAGTCGAAATTGGAAAGAAACTTAATTTGAAAGGGGAACAGTTGCTTGAGTATGTAAGGGAAAAAGAGAAAGCTCAGAGAAAATCTGAGGATGACAGACTGCAAAGAGAGGAGAGAGCTGCAGAGAGAGATGCCAAGAAAATAGAGAAAGAGCTAAGCTTGAGAATGATAGAGAGAGAACAGGAAGCAAAGAAAGTAGAGAAAGAGTTGAGTTTGGAATTTGCTATGAAAGAGTCGGAGAGTCAGTTGGCCTTGTTAGATAGACAGATTCAGTTAGAAAAGATAAAGGCCGAAGCTTTCAAATTAGAGCTTAGTTCGAAACAGGGGGCTCCAATAGAGTTAGGTGTTGTCCAAAATCAGGCAAAGTTACCAAAACTCCCACCTTTTAGTGATCAAAAGGATTGTATTGATGCTTATTTGCAAAGGTTCGAGAGGTTTGCTGAAAATGCTAAATGGGGTAGGAATACTTGGTCAATAAATCTCAGTGCACTACTAACGGGTACTTCTCTCGAAGTGTACTCTCGATTGTCTCCCGAAGATGCATTAGATTATGATAAGCTCAAGTTTTCTTTGTTGCAGAGGTTTAGATTGTCTGAAGAAGGTTTCCATGATAAATTCAGAAGTAGTAAACCAGATAAAGGTGAGAATCCCCCGCAGTTTCTGGCGCGTTTAGAAAACTATTTGACTAGATGGATGGAATTGGCTAAATCACCGCCTACTTATGAAGGTTTAAGAGATCTTTTGTTACGCGAACAATTTATCGCGAGTTGCAGTAAGTCTCTAGCTACATTCATACGCGAACGTCATCCGGTAGATGTCAAAGAAATGACGCGGCTTGCCGAACAATTTATCGAGGCACACGGTAGCTCTTCATTTACTTATGATCGCACGAATCAGCGTCAGTCTAATCTATCAGAAGATGTGAAGCAACCTACTGGAAATCAACGAAATTCTGGCATGGGTCAGGGTAGGAATGATAGAAAATGTTACAAGTGTGGACATGTAGGTCACATAGCAAAGGACTGTTTTAATAGATTTAATCAGGGAAATCGTACTCACAAAGGTGCTATGTTAATGACTTCCTCTAATCCTAGGGACAATTCGTACAGGTCGCAGAGAACAACGGCTGATACTACCAAAAACAATTTTCAAGGGAATCCTAGATACAACACAGGTAATCATGTTGGTTCTTTGTGCATTCTTTCAGAGAAGCTGAAAGAGTGTTGCATGCAAAACAATGAAGTAACGTTACGCTGTGGGCATATTTTACCTGTTATAGGAGGTGCATGTCGTATTTGTCACAAGATGCCTGTATTAGAGGGATATGTGAATTCAAGTGTCGTTGAAGTATTGCGTGATAGTGGTTGTAGTGGTGTGGTAGTTAAAAGTGAGCTAGTTTCTAAAGACCAGTTTACAGGCAGAGTTATCGAATGTGTTCTCATAGACGGTACTGTCAGAAAAGTTTCCGAGGCAATTATCAGTATCCAGACGCCATTTTTATCAGGTAAGGTCAAAGCTCTATGTATGACTAATCCGGTGTATGACCTCATTATAGGCAACATTGATGGTGCAAGAGACCCATCAAATCCTGATCCAGACTGGGGAAAACAAAGGAAAACCAAGAGTGATGAGGTAACTGTCGAGAGTTTAGCTGTGCAAACTAGAGGCCAAGTAAAGCAAGAAAAGGAGAAATTCAAGACACTTAACGTACCAAGTATTTCTGGAAATTTTATTACAGTTGATGACATGAGAACTGCCCAAAGGAATGACATCACATTGGAAAGATATCGTGAGTATGCAAAATCTGGTACTCGGAAATTTACAGGACAACAAAATGTTTCATGGTTTGTCATGGAGGATGATTTGCTATTCAGATACTTTCAGTCCCCCAAGGTGAGTGACAACAAAATCTTCAAACAGTTGGTAGTTCCTTTGCCGCACCGTATTTCTGTTATGAAAATTGCACATGATTGTGTTCTAGCTGGTCACTTAGGCATTAAGAAAACGACTGATAGGGTATTGTCAAACTTTTACTGGCCAGGGGTACAGGGAGATGTAGGTAGATTCTGTAGGTCATGTGACGTTTGCCAACGAACTTTGCCCAAAGGTAAGGTAACTCCAATTCCATTAGAGTCAATGCCTCTCATTGATACTCCATTTGAGCGAGTTGCTGTTGACTTAGTTGGTCCTATATTCCCAGCAACAGATCGTGGAAACAGGTATATTCTTACCATGGTAGATTACAGTACACGATATCCAGAGGCAACCGCACTTAAAGGTATCGAGACTGAACGTGTTGCTGAAGCTCTTTTTGAATTTTTCACCAGGTTAGGTATTCCTAAAGAAATACTATCAGATATGGGAACCCAGTTCACATCAAATCTTATGAAAGAGGTAGGTCGTTTACTATCACTTGCTCAACTTACAACAACTCCTTACCATCCAGCTTGCAATGGTCTGGTTGAGAAATTTAACGGAACACTCAAACAAATGTTACGACGCATGGCTGCTGAGAGACCCAAAGACTGGGACAGGTACATTGCTCCTTTGCTTTTTGCTTATAGGGAAGTTCCGCAAGAGAGTATGGGTTTTTCTCCCTTCGAGTTGTTATATGGTCGAACTGTACGTGGACCGATGTCAATTTTGCGAGAAATGTGGACTAGTGAGCTGAAAGATCCGGAAGTCAAGAGTACCTACCAATACGTTATAGACTTGAAAGAGCGCATCGCAGAAACGTGTGACTTAGCCAAGGAAAAATTTGCAGAAATCGAGTCAACGCTACAAGAAATACTATGACCGGAAAACAAAGCGTCGATCATTTAACTTGCAGGACAAAGTGTTGATCCTTCTTCCCACAGACAACAATAAACTACTCATGCAGTGGAAAGGTCCTTTTACTGTTGTTGGAAAGGTTGGTATATCCGATTACAGGGTAGATGTACAGGGCAAAACAAAGACTTTCCACGCCAACCTATTAAAGAGGTACCTGGAAAGAGATCCTCCTACAATCATCAGCTCGTGTGCTGTCATCGAGGAAGAAATAACGGAGAGTGAGGATTTTGAAAGTGATTTCCCACTGGAATCTCCTCCATCAATAGCCACAGAAACTTTTCAAGATGTGAACATTGACAACGATCTATCAGATTCGCAGAAAGACGAAGTTCGCAGACTCCTACTAGACTTTAAGGATGTTCTATCTGATATTCCTAGTCGTACAAATCTTGCTCAGCATGAGATTCATTTGACAACAACAGATCCGATCCGAAATAAGCCATATCAAATTCCGTTTGCTCTGCGCGACGCGGTTCGAGATGAAATAAAGAAAATGATTGAAATGGGTATTATAGAATCTTCGGAATCTCCATACGCGAGTTCTATTGTCGTGGCGAAAAAGTCAGATGGCTCAAAAAGAATATGTATTGATTTCAGAAAGCTTAATAAAGTGACGGTATTTGACGCCGAACCGATGCCCGACCCTGAAGAAATTTTTGCTAAGATCGGTAAAAGTAAATTTTTCACGAAAGTAGACCTTTGCAAAGGCTACTGGCAAATCCCCATGCGAGATGAAGACAAAGATCTCACTTCATTTGTTACACCTGACGGTTTGTTTAGATTCACGGTAATGCCGTTCGGTTTATCGAACGCGGCTGCTACTTTCAATCGTATGATGCGGGTTTTGTTGAAGGGGTTGAAAAACACAGATAGCTTTATTGATGATATATTGGTTCACACTGAATCTTGGGATGATCATATCATTGCATTGAGGTGTTTGTTAGAAAGACTTAGATCAGGAAAGTTGAGTGCAAAACCATCCAAATGTTTTGTAGGTTTTAACTCCCTTGATTTTTTAGGTCACTCCATTGGAAATGGTGTTTTGCGTCCAAACAATGACAAACTTGAAGCAATTAAGAATGCTCCTCGCCCAGAGACCAAGAAACAGGTACGATCGTTTCTCGGACTCATCGGTTACTATCGTAAATTTGTGCCCAATTTTGCATCTGTTGCTTGTCCTTTGACAGATTTAACGAAAAAAGGTGTCCAAAACAAAATAGATTGGCAAGATCATCATGAAAGAGCTTTTAGTTCGTTGAAATCTTTGCTTTTGTATGCCCCTATTCTTAGATTGCCCGATTTTTAGAAAGATTTCTATTTGAGAACGGATGCGTCAGAGTATGGTATAGGTGCAGTTTTGTTGCAAGAGCATGAGCGAAAGTTCCCAATTGCGTACGCAAGTCGCAAGTTGAGTGAAAGAGAAAGAGGTTATTCAGTCATTGAGAAAGAGTATTTGGCTATCGTATGGGCAGTCAAAAAATTCCAAGCATACCTGTACGGTAGAACATTTGTTCTTGAGACTGATCATCAACCTTTGGTGTATCTCAATAGATCAAAGATTTCAAATGGAAGGTTGATGCGTTGGGCAATATTTTTGCAGTCATACAATTTCACGATACAAGCTATCAAAGGCATTGACAATGTAGGTGCCGATTTTTTGAATCGTCACGTGAAGTAGCCTGTTTGTGTAATTTTGTCAAAATATGGTTTCCCAATTTTTAAACTTGAAAGGGGAGGTATGTCACAATTTTTGTATATATGTTCAATTAAAGTGTCATTAGTTTTATTTATTTGTGTGAGTAACGGCGCTCCATAGAGTGCTACGGTCAGCTAGTCATTGGGTGTTAGACCGGTTTTCGTGCACGAGTTAGTTCTGGCCAGGTCGTTGAAGAGAGAAGGTGTGTCCTTCATTAAGAACCTTCGTGGTGTTTGACAAAGGACCTGTGTGGCCTATGTCTATGTCTGTGTGAGGTGAAATCCTGTGTGGAGTGTTTGAAAAGAATTCTTGTGTGGTAAAAGTACGATAAGCCGTGTTGAGAAAGAATAGCAGTAAGTGAAAAGTATTTTCATTATCATTTCAATTTAGAATACGCATACGTAAGAATATACATATTTTTGTCTTTTTAATAAGTGTGTTATGCTATTTTTGTTTGTTTGAATAAGAATATAAAGTATGGTAGCCCGACGGTTGAAATTTGAACAGTATAGTGTTGTAATTTTCACTGAGGACCCGACAATGAATTTTAGGTGACTAGCTGAGTGGGTGTGGTCGACGGTTATATGGTTGTATTATCCGTGGGTGAACAACAACTACAGACAACTCAAAGTCGATGCGGGAAAAGAGACGCACGTGGAGGCGCAGGCACATGGTGACGCTGGTGTCCAGTTACAACCGTAGTGAAAGGTTCATACTCCAAGGCAGTGTGTCCACGAAAGTGTACCTGAATATGCTTTAAACATGTACATGTACGACGTATCCTTATCGCCGTGATTGACATAAATGGTGGTTCCAAATATGCATGTACTGAATGCGTGTGCAATCCTTATATAATTTAGAACACAGCGTACCAAAAGCAAAACATTGTCCGGACTGAGTGTTACTAAGGGTCATCAGCCAAAGTCGGGTTATTCATTCTGTTTATATATATGTTGGGGGGTATTTAGGGGGTTAGTTTATTTTTTGTTTATATTGTTTGTGCGTGTGTGTTGTGTGATTTTTCAGTGTGTGTGAATTGCGTGTATTGAGTGTTTGAGAGAGTGTGAGTAGAGCGTGTTGTATGCAGTAGCTATATTTTTTCTTCTTTACACTGTAAATAAAGTTATTTTCACGGTTCTGCCTCTTTATTTATTCAAAGTTCAGTTTATAAACGAGGGAATTTCCAGGCCTTATTACACAAATTGTGACATTTGGGGGCTCGTCCGGGATCTGGAATTATTTTTAAATCCTTACGTTGACTAAACTGAGCTTTGAAATGGAGGAAGAATTAGAAAAGTTAGTCGAAATTGGAAAGAAACTTAATTTGAAAGGGGAACAGTTGCTTGAGTATGTAAGGGAAAAAGAGAAAGCTCAGAGAAAATCTGAGGATGACAGACTGCAAAGAGAGGAGAGAGCTGCAGAGAGAGATGCCAAGAAAATAGAGAAAGAGCTAAGCTTGAGAATGATAGAGAGAGAACAGGAAGCAAAGAAAGTAGAGAAAGAGTTGAGTTTGGAATTTGCTATGAAAGAGTCGGAGAGTCAGTTGGCCTTGTTAGATAGACAGATTCAGTTAGAAAAGATAAAGGCCGAAGCTTTCAAATTAGAGCTTAGTTCGAAACAGGGGGCTCCAATAGAGTTAGGTGTTGTCCAAAATCAGGCAAAGTTACCAAAACTCCCACCTTTTAGTGATCAAAAGGATTGTATTGATGCTTATTTGCAAAGGTTCGAGAGGTTTGCTGAAAATGCTAAATGGGGTAGGAATACTTGGTCAATAAATCTCAGTGCACTACTAACGGGTACTTCTCTCGAAGTGTACTCTCGATTGTCTCCCGAAGATGCATTAGATTATGATAAGCTCAAGTTTTCTTTGTTGCAGAGGTTTAGATTGTCTGAAGAAGGTTTCCATGATAAATTCAGAAGTAGTAAACCAGATAAAGGTGAGAATCCCCCGCAGTTTCTGGCGCGTTTAGAAAACTATTTGACTAGATGGATGGAATTGGCTAAATCACCGCCTACTTATGAAGGTTTAAGAGATCTTTTGTTACGCGAACAATTTATCGCGAGTTGCAGTAAGTCTCTAGCTACATTCATACGCGAACGTCATCCGGTAGATGTCAAAGAAATGACGCGGCTTGCCGAACAATTTATCGAGGCACACGGTAGCTCTTCATTTACTTATGATCGCACGAATCAGCGTCAGTCTAATCTATCAGAAGATGTGAAGCAACCTACTGGAAATCAACGAAATTCTGGCATGGGTCAGGGTAGGAATGATAGAAAATGTTACAAGTGTGGACATGTAGGTCACATAGCAAAGGACTGTTTTAATAGATTTAATCAGGGAAATCGTACTCACAAAGGTGCTATGTTAATGACTTCCTCTAATCCTAGGGACAATTCGTACAGGTCGCAGAGAACAACGGCTGATACTACCAAAAACAATTTTCAAGGGAATCCTAGATACAACACAGGTAATCATGTTGGTTCTTTGTGCATTCTTTCAGAGAAGCTGAAAGAGTGTTGCATGCAAAACAATGAAGTAACGTTACGCTGTGGGCATATTTTACCTGTTATAGGAGGTGCATGTCGTATTTGTCACAAGATGCCTGTATTAGAGGGATATGTGAATTCAAGTGTCGTTGAAGTATTGCGTGATAGTGGTTGTAGTGGTGTGGTAGTTAAAAGTGAGCTAGTTTCTAAAGACCAGTTTACAGGCAGAGTTATCGAATGTGTTCTCATAGACGGTACTGTCAGAAAAGTTTCCGAGGCAATTATCAGTATCCAGACGCCATTTTTATCAGGTAAGGTCAAAGCTCTATGTATGACTAATCCGGTGTATGACCTCATTATAGGCAACATTGATGGTGCAAGAGACCCATCAAATCCTGATCCAGACTGGGGAAAACAAAGGAAAACCAAGAGTGATGAGGTAACTGTCGAGAGTTTAGCTGTGCAAACTAGAGGCCAAGTAAAGCAAGAAAAGGAGAAATTCAAGACACTTAACGTACCAAGTATTTCTGGAAATTTTATTACAGTTGATGACATGAGAACTGCCCAAAGGAATGACATCACATTGGAAAGATATCGTGAGTATGCAAAATCTGGTACTCGGAAATTTACAGGACAACAAAATGTTTCATGGTTTGTCATGGAGGATGATTTGCTATTCAGATACTTTCAGTCCCCCAAGGTGAGTGACAACAAAATCTTCAAACAGTTGGTAGTTCCTTTGCCGCACCGTATTTCTGTTATGAAAATTGCACATGATTGTGTTCTAGCTGGTCACTTAGGCATTAAGAAAACGACTGATAGGGTATTGTCAAACTTTTACTGGCCAGGGGTACAGGGAGATGTAGGTAGATTCTGTAGGTCATGTGACGTTTGCCAACGAACTTTGCCCAAAGGTAAGGTAACTCCAATTCCATTAGAGTCAATGCCTCTCATTGATACTCCATTTGAGCGAGTTGCTGTTGACTTAGTTGGTCCTATATTCCCAGCAACAGATCGTGGAAACAGGTATATTCTTACCATGGTAGATTACAGTACACGATATCCAGAGGCAACCGCACTTAAAGGTATCGAGACTGAACGTGTTGCTGAAGCTCTTTTTGAATTTTTCACCAGGTTAGGTATTCCTAAAGAAATACTATCAGATATGGGAACCCAGTTCACATCAAATCTTATGAAAGAGGTAGGTCGTTTACTATCACTTGCTCAACTTACAACAACTCCTTACCATCCAGCTTGCAATGGTCTGGTTGAGAAATTTAACGGAACACTCAAACAAATGTTACGACGCATGGCTGCTGAGAGACCCAAAGACTGGGACAGGTACATTGCTCCTTTGCTTTTTGCTTATAGGGAAGTTCCGCAAGAGAGTATGGGTTTTTCTCCCTTCGAGTTGTTATATGGTCGAACTGTACGTGGACCGATGTCAATTTTGCGAGAAATGTGGACTAGTGAGCTGAAAGATCCGGAAGTCAAGAGTACCTACCAATACGTTATAGACTTGAAAGAGCGCATCGCAGAAACGTGTGACTTAGCCAAGGAAAAATTTGCAGAAATCGAGTCAACGCTACAAGAAATACTATGACCGGAAAACAAAGCGTCGATCATTTAACTTGCAGGACAAAGTGTTGATCCTTCTTCCCACAGACAACAATAAACTACTCATGCAGTGGAAAGGTCCTTTTACTGTTGTTGGAAAGGTTGGTATATCCGATTACAGGGTAGATGTACAGGGCAAAACAAAGACTTTCCACGCCAACCTATTA
This sequence comes from Magallana ariakensis, assembly GCA_020458035.1. Classification (NCBI taxonomy): domain Eukaryota; kingdom Metazoa; phylum Mollusca; class Bivalvia; order Ostreida; family Ostreidae; genus Magallana; species Magallana ariakensis. The sequence continues at coordinate 68,108,133 of CM035812.1, read as the reverse complement.
AAGAGGTACCTGGAAAGAGATCCTCCTACAATCATCAGCTCGTGTGCTGTCATCGAGGAAGAAATAACGGAGAGTGAGGATTTTGAAAGTGATTTCCCACTGGAATCTCCTCCATCAATAGCCACAGAAACTTTTCAAGATGTGAACATTGACAACGATCTATCAGATTCGCAGAAAGACGAAGTTCGCAGACTCCTACTAGACTTTAAGGATGTTCTATCTGATATTCCTAGTCGTACAAATCTTGCTCAGCATGAGATTCATTTGACAACAACAGATCCGATCCGAAATAAGCCATATCAAATTCCGTTTGCTCTGCGCGACGCGGTTCGAGATGAAATAAAGAAAATGATTGAAATGGGTATTATAGAATCTTCGGAATCTCCATACGCGAGTTCTATTGTCGTGGCGAAAAAGTCAGATGGCTCAAAAAGAATATGTATTGATTTCAGAAAGCTTAATAAAGTGACGGTATTTGACGCCGAACCGATGCCCGACCCTGAAGAAATTTTTGCTAAGATCGGTAAAAGTAAATTTTTCACGAAAGTAGACCTTTGCAAAGGCTACTGGCAAATCCCCATGCGAGATGAAGACAAAGATCTCACTTCATTTGTTACACCTGACGGTTTGTTTAGATTCACGGTAATGCCGTTCGGTTTATCGAACGCGGCTGCTACTTTCAATCGTATGATGCGGGTTTTGTTGAAGGGGTTGAAAAACACAGATAGCTTTATTGATGATATATTGGTTCACACTGAATCTTGGGATGATCATATCATTGCATTGAGGTGTTTGTTAGAAAGACTTAGATCAGGAAAGTTGAGTGCAAAACCATCCAAATGTTTTGTAGGTTTTAACTCCCTTGATTTTTTAGGTCACTCCATTGGAAATGGTGTTTTGCGTCCAAACAATGACAAACTTGAAGCAATTAAGAATGCTCCTCGCCCAGAGACCAAGAAACAGGTACGATCGTTTCTCGGACTCATCGGTTACTATCGTAAATTTGTGCCCAATTTTGCATCTGTTGCTTGTCCTTTGACAGATTTAACGAAAAAAGGTGTCCAAAACAAAATAGATTGGCAAGATCATCATGAAAGAGCTTTTAGTTCGTTGAAATCTTTGCTTTTGTATGCCCCTATTCTTAGATTGCCCGATTTTTAGAAAGATTTCTATTTGAGAACGGATGCGTCAGAGTATGGTATAGGTGCAGTTTTGTTGCAAGAGCATGAGCGAAAGTTCCCAATTGCGTACGCAAGTCGCAAGTTGAGTGAAAGAGAAAGAGGTTATTCAGTCATTGAGAAAGAGTATTTGGCTATCGTATGGGCAGTCAAAAAATTCCAAGCATACCTGTACGGTAGAACATTTGTTCTTGAGACTGATCATCAACCTTTGGTGTATCTCAATAGATCAAAGATTTCAAATGGAAGGTTGATGCGTTGGGCAATATTTTTGCAGTCATACAATTTCACGATACAAGCTATCAAAGGCATTGACAATGTAGGTGCCGATTTTTTGAATCGTCACGTGAAGTAGCCTGTTTGTGTAATTTTGTCAAAATATGGTTTCCCAATTTTTAAACTTGAAAGGGGAGGTATGTCACAATTTTTGTATATATGTTCAATTAAAGTGTCATTAGTTTTATTTATTTGTGTGAGTAACGGCGCTCCATAGAGTGCTACGGTCAGCTAGTCATTGGGTGTTAGACCGGTTTTCGTGCACGAGTTAGTTCTGGCCAGGTCGTTGAAGAGAGAAGGTGTGTCCTTCATTAAGAACCTTCGTGGTGTTTGACAAAGGACCTGTGTGGCCTATGTCTATGTCTGTGTGAGGTGAAATCCTGTGTGGAGTGTTTGAAAAGAATTCTTGTGTGGTAAAAGTACGATAAGCCGTGTTGAGAAAGAATAGCAGTAAGTGAAAAGTATTTTCATTATCATTTCAATTTAGAATACGCATACGTAAGAATATACATATTTTTGTCTTTTTAATAAGTGTGTTATGCTATTTTTGTTTGTTTGAATAAGAATATAAAGTATGGTAGCCCGACGGTTGAAATTTGAACAGTATAGTGTTGTAATTTTCACTGAGGACCCGACAATGAATTTTAGGTGACTAGCTGAGTGGGTGTGGTCGACGGTTATATGGTTGTATTATCCGTGGGTGAACAACAACTACAGACAACTCAAAGTCGATGCGGGAAAAGAGACGCACGTGGAGGCGCAGGCACATGGTGACGCTGGTGTCCAGTTACAACCGTAGTGAAAGGTTCATACTCCAAGGCAGTGTGTCCACGAAAGTGTACCTGAATATGCTTTAAACATGTACATGTACGACGTATCCTTATCGCCGTGATTGACATAAATGGTGGTTCCAAATATGCATGTACTGAATGCGTGTGCAATCCTTATATAATTTAGAACACAGCGTACCAAAAGCAAAACATTGTCCGGACTGAGTGTTACTAAGGGTCATCAGCCAAAGTCGGGTTATTCATTCTGTTTATATATATGTTGGGGGGTATTTAGGGGGTTAGTTTATTTTTTGTTTATATTGTTTGTGCGTGTGTGTTGTGTGATTTTTCAGTGTGTGTGAATTGCGTGTATTGAGTGTTTGAGAGAGTGTGAGTAGAGCGTGTTGTATGCAGTAGCTATATTTTTTCTTCTTTACACTGTAAATAAAGTTATTTTCACGGTTCTGCCTCTTTATTTATTCAAAGTTCAGTTTATAAACGAGGGAATTTCCAGGCCTTATTACACAAATTGTGACAATTAAGAATACCTACATTGCACTTAAACGCAATAGTAATTGCATATTTTGAGAGGGTGGAATTAAAATGTGAAACTTGACAACCGAATGTATCTGCAAATTGCGTCCGATTTCCATCTGCCCATATTTTGAATGCAGTTTTCAAAATAACCTAATTGTGCCGCATGAGTGGCTGCCCCTATTCTGAAACTGTGGCCCTTGTAAAGGGCAGGGTTCAAGCCAATGAAACGGATTATGTTCTGAAGATGTTTTGATACAAATGCATAGGTTACTGGCTCACCTCCCATGAATTGAAACAAGGGACCAGACTTATGACCAAAGGTTTGAACGTACGTGTAGAGTGTTTTAACTGGGCACATGTCTTCGTTACCTGAAGCCTTAAGATGGATTTGAAAAAGGTCATGCGTTTTATTTGTTTTGAAATTTCTTAACACAATTACAACAGCCACTGGTGTTGCATGCGACATTTCAAATGTAATATCACTTCTCTGTATTACTTTATATTGATCAGTTTTTGTTTTTACAACAATCTCTCCCAACCGTAGGAAGGCATTGAAGGCCAACAGAAAAATTGATTTGAGTAGCCATTTTGTATACAAATTTTGTATTGAAGTATTTATACCCCTCAGCATGTTTGCTAAGATGGGACCAGTAACAGGTAATCTGGAATCTTTACTAGGTGCTGAATGGTGACACCCTTGTAGAATTTTCTTGACTAAGAATGCTTCAGCAGGATCCTGCAGATTGAGGATCTTGTGTACATAACTTATGGCTGAAACATGGGAAGATATACTACTTGGAGAGTAGCCAAGTGAAAAAAGTTTTGCAATAAAATTGCATAATACTGTGGGTGATAGAGGTATGGAAGTTATACATGGAAAGTATTGTATAAAGAGACCCCATGTTCTTTTGTAAGCAGCCTTTGTATTATCTGATAAAGCTGCGGCTAAAAGATTCTGTGCCTCAGTAGTCAGAGTTCCAACAGGGTTTCTGGAATTGGCGTTTGGGATGAACATTTAAGCTTTGAGTGTTGGCCGCTACATATTTGGCAGGAATGGGAGTAAGGGCATGGGGTGTTTTTGCATTCCCCCCCCCTGATTGAAAGCAAAGCAGAAGCGGACTTTGGCCGCTGTTTTCCCTCGAAAGGGCTGACCATAGTTTTGCTTCTGGGACATTGAAATACATTTCCCCCTTAATTCCTCTACTGGCTTTTGCCATGCTAATTCTAGAGATTCCCTGAGCTTCCTAAATGATTCATCGTAAGTTCTCCAAGCGGTGTCGCCGTGGAGCATTTGCATCTCCCTAATAAAACTTATGTACTTTAACAAATGGGGAGCTTCTGATGGGTGCTTTTGTATCCTTATATTGATAAAAATCAGGAAGGCATCAGTCCATTGACTGATGAACATAGGGGACTTAGACTTCATGGTATGCTGAACCTTAATAACACCCGAATTAAGGGACAGCATGAGAGGTTCTTCCTCCTGGTGAGACAGTAGCACTCTTAAATCAAAAAACTCATTGGACCAGATTTTGGCCTTTATCTTTTGTGATACTGTGGCACCAAGGGGGATACCCTCTGACAATGAAATGACATGGTTAGAATTAACACAAACATTAGTTGTGCCTACTGGCTCACCTGCAGTATTTTCTAAGAGTTGTGTTATTACAGAAGCAATTTGATTTTCCTGTGTCGTTTCATTTCTTGTATGAGTGGCCGAAGCATCATCTTGAACGTTTCGTGAAGGATGTTCGATTGGCACGTCATGGTTGGTGGGTAGGTCAGTTACATTTGCAGGAATTGCTCTTTGTAACTTGACAATTTCTTGGGCCAGACGTTCATACTCAATATTGTTCGCCACTGGCTTATTGGTACCTACACTGTTGTTCGCCACTGATTTTGACTTTTTGGTACTACTGGGTTGAACAATCCCCTGCGGCTCTTCTGCTCTCTTGCGTCGTGGCATGGTTGTGTCTACAATGTAACTAAATATGTGTGAATATGGACAATGTATTTCAAGCTCCTAAAGTTTGACAGTCATATAGTAAAGCCGATTCACTCCCAAGTGCAAAGTGCCCTAAATTAAAATTATCCTCATATGAGAACTTGATCATGGAAACACTTGCATCGAGTAGTAGATAAGGCTAATGAAAAAATATATGCTAGAAAATCACTTGCCACCAAGACTTCAAGAATGACTTAAAATTTGAATGCTATTTCTACTAAACTTTGCTCCAAGCACTTTTTTATTTGCAATAAAATTTTTATGACTATGCATTTGAAAAAGGAAAAATAGACACAAATTAGACCATTACATACGTCTCTGCGTGTGCAATAGTAAACTCACACGACTCTTCATGTGAACATGAAAAATACACACGACTCTGCGTGAGCAATAATCAACTCACACGGCTCTGCATGTGAACATGAAAATACATGACTCTGCATGTGATAATAAAGAATACACACGACTCTGCGTGATCAATAGTAAACTCACATGACTCTGCATGTGAACATGAAAAATACACACGACTCTGCGTGAGCAATAATCAACTCACACGGCTCTGCATGTGAACATGAAAATACATGACTCTGCATGTGATAATAAAGAATACACACGACTCTGCGTGAGCAATAGTAAACTCACATGACTCTGCATGTGAACGTGAAAAATACACACAACTCTGCATGAGCAATAATTAACTCCACAAGGCTCTGCATGTGGACATGAAAAATACACACAACTCTGTGTGTGCAATAATAAAATCTCAAGAATGAATGACAAACAAAACTCGGCATGTGCAAATGAAAATACCCATTTTCTGCATGTATCAAACTTTCACAGCTCTGCGTAATGAGAGGAAAAGATAAAAATTTTAAAAAACGATGAACATTACATAAAACTTCGCCAGTGTGATAATTAATCACGTGTAAGCAAATCTGATGGGTAAGCTTGTGGCAGTCTAGTGAACCAAGTCAATTTTCAAGACTACCTTTTTGTAACATTTTTATATCTCTTAATTTGTGCAGTGTATCTGGGTATTTACATATGTTGACAGACCATATACGTATATACATATTCTTATCTTGAATGATGGAGAACAGCTATTCTTATGCTGTGAAGATATTTCTTCATGTGGCGAGAGGCAGCATCAATGTGAACCCCATTCCTTCCCAGGTAGGTCAGGTCCGTCCAAAACCCACGATGTGTCCAGAAATGGATTCCCTGGCGTTTTTTCACCTCTGACTTGAGCTGTCTGTTGACATTCACTACATCGACGTTGTACGATGCACGTGAGGCCCAGGGTTGTCGAAGGAGCTGTCCTATTACCACATTCCGAATACCAACACCATCCTTTAGATACTGAGCATATGACAAAATGTCCGTGGTCACCTTTCCTGGCTTTGCGTGGCACAAGTCATTTCCACCAAATTGTATAAAACACACAGCGGGGGAATTTGAAAGTACAAGAATTCCGCACTGTGGTTGTGAAATCCCTCAGACGACGAATGTACGAATGTCCGATTATGCACACATCAGTCGCCATTGTCGATGGTTTGGACGGAGCCTGCCTGGATTCGGGGAATTACAATGATCACATCACATACACTTACTTTTTTGTGTTAGATTTAAAATAAACGATCCTCTGTTTACAAAACGTTTTTCAAAGTGGCGCTAAATATACATCACGTGACATGTTAGTACGTTCTGATTGGTTGATACATATAAGTAACAAAAGGTAGTGCTAAAGACCCAAATGCATGGCTTAATTTTTCTAAAAATCAAAATGCCTAAAATATCGTTTTGACAGAACATATCACAAATTACATAAATGCTATTATTTACAATAATGCTGTAACTTATATTCATAACAAGGCATACCCTTATTATTCTTATCTATTAAAAGGTTACTGTCTCACAAACTCATTATTTCTGTGCTTGGGATATTGTTTTATTTGGTGAACATACCAAAAAAACATATAGAATTTACCTTTAATTGAATAAAATAAATGCACTTATATTAAAATTATGAAAATTAGTTATCTTAAATTCACTTATATTCATTTATATACTAATTTCTTATCTCCTAAAATAAATAAGAAGTAATCCCTCGTTTGAAAGCTTTTCCCAAAACTCAGCAACGTAACTATGCATGGCCCATGAAATGGTATTGTGTTTAAAATATTCATGTTAAAAGTATTTTCACATATTGATATATGAATCACAATTTATACATTAATATTTTATAATTAGAAAAAGCTACAGTCTGATGGAACCAGGCGTTTAATTCCTTAATTACACTTTATTATCCCTATTCATAATATGTCACCTGTAACCCCCTTAATTTAATGTAGAACACCTTTATATTAGCCTTGTCATTTTATCTATCCGCTTTTTGCCAAAAAAAAAAAAAAAATTAATCTCTTATGGAAACTGATATGATTTATTCTAAAATTGATTGCTCTTACTTGTAACATTGATACTAAAACATTGGTGCAAGATTAAAAAGAAACGATAAACGTGTTTTTTAAAAGAATCTCTTTTATCATATGAAATTCTAGAATTATCACGAATGTGGAGGTAATGATAGAAATCTTTATCAAAGTCAACATATCATGTTTTATACGTATAATCATCTTACAAAAGAGCGAATAGGTGATATTTATAAAATTCCAAAGAATTTTTTTCCTCGATAGACACAATTATAAATGACGGTTACCCACTGACGACAGATATAGCCATTAAACGTTTGCAATGAGATATAATATTTTTTAGAGACTTTAATCAAAAGCTTGTTTGACTGGGTGCTTAGGAAGCTACGGATTTTAAAATCTTGAGACATATATTAGAAAATAAAGTTGAAATACTTTCAGCATAAAACGATAAAATGGAGTACAACTTTTAATATTTTCAATGAAATAAAACAATAGGTAAATATACATGTTGAGCCATTGTGAAAATATAGAATATTTATTTACTTAAAAATGACGGGACATAAGTCACATGTCAACAAAATTATATTGCATCTTGCATGTCAAACTCTGGTGATGGTAAAGAAATTAACCCAAGTACTAAAATCTAATGAATAAATAAGTTATAAACTTATCTACTCTATAAAAAGTTCAAACCAATGGACGAAAATGGTTACAATGAGCTTGTGACAGGGATTAATAAAAAATGCGCATATAGGAAACTTTGAGAAATGAAATTTGTATAAAAAAAACCGATTTTGTATTCTCGTGCATGTAATATAGCATGTATCTTTCCTCTTTTTAAACCAAGCTTAGCTTATTTTTTCTAAATGTTTAATTTGAATGTCATGTCTCATATCTCTAACTATTCACCGATAGAAGAATATCTAAGTTTCAGCGATGGTAAGGTGTTCGAGCAGTGTTGTTTTTAGGTTCTTGCAATGTTAAATTGATCTTCTGTGTATTTTATTTTTACGTTGTATCACTGCCTTCTTGAAAATGATCATTATATAGCTAGATAAAAGTTGGACAAATCATTTATATGTATATAGATGTATAAGAACGTTTATCTATTCAAACATTCTAAATACTAATACAATTTCAATGAATGGACTATGTTTGATTTGGTCAAACATATGCCCCTAGTTTTAATCACATTTTTAATAGTATCGAATAAAAATTAAATCTTCATAAAACATTATACAGAGCAGGTATATCACTTTAAATTTGATATTAGTCATCATTGACCATTAGCTGTTTATCTATGACGTCACCTAAATGAGCTAATTCCCGCAATTTTGCAAACAAATAAAAATATTGTAATTTTTTCTTTATATTTTGCATTTGAAGGTTTAGAGCACAGGTCTGCTCATATTTGATTTTTACATATGTTTTTGTTCATATAGTTATACTTATCATACTTAAAAATGGTACTTGAGCAAGGATGCGCTTTATGTTTCTCATCCGAAAAACTATCGGAAAACACCCATATTTTGCTCCAAAACATTAATTTATCAAAATTAGACAATCTTCATGACGTCATTTCTACATTATGACGTCACTATGGTGATAACCCTTTACTCTCTTATTTTCATTACGATTTCAACTATCTTCCACCTTATTTTTAAAGATTTTTATAAACTTTGATTTTGGGGGCGAGAAATGCATATAGTCCTTTAAAAAAATACTGAAGCACTTGTTCAAATCATGATCAGATGATGTTTATTCTAGTGTTCAATCCCTCAAAAGGTGAATTGTATTTCATTGATTTATTTGAAAACATTTTTATTGTACCAATTTACAAGTCGTAACTCGTTAAATAGTACCTATTTTACAACGCTTTAAAAAACGGTGTCACAGCCGTTTATATTTACCTGCGTTTGATGGTGATTAGAAACAGACGTCAAAACAGGTAATCATAATATAAGCCATTGCAGATTAAATCTCGTTTGTCAATATAGATAAGACATTGAATAAAAATCACAAACAGTTTTCTCATGTTTTGCGTTTTTTTTAAATCTTGTCGTCATTTGCATTATTGAAGTACTGCGTAGATAGTCGTTAAGATAAAAAACACAGAATCATTCCCTCTTTTTACAATTTTAACATCAACAGATATATTGATAAAATATAAAATGAAGAATGCTAATAACAATTCATCGTTCATTCCTTGTTCTTTTATGACGTCGTAGAAATAACACATTTTCCACCCTTTTCAAAATCATCAAACAATTTTTTTTTTGATATTACAGAGTAGAAAGTTTAGAACGCAAAGTTGCCCCAGTACTATCTTTTTTATATAAGTTGCTGTTTATAATGTTTTGCATATAGAAGTAAAACAATGGTGCTTAAGCATGCATGCGCTCGATGTTTATTTTCATAAAAAGAATACAAGAATACCAACGTAATTGCCTATTAAGACAGTTGATTGATTCTATAGTTTAAAAATTTGAATTTTCCTTGTTTACATTAAATCTTAACAGAGAACAAAACTTAAGTATTTTCTTGACAAGAAAAATGTGTTCACAGGCATAGCACACATTCACTTTCAGAACATGCATTTATGCAATATGGCATAAATATAGATTACTTTCACTGTTAGCAAGGCTTTGCCTCATTGCCTCAATAGTATTTCCTCGTTTTTTCCATCTCTAAAAATGACCTTACATTAATGTCATTGTTTCACAATGAAAACAAACATGGGCACACTGGTTCAGTTTTTCTAAAAACCAGGTTTTGAGATTAAAGGCATATATTTGGTCACAGAAAACTCACAGAAAACTCGCATGTTAATTCGATAAAGTCACCCTGGTCGGGACAACTCGTCGGTAATCCTCGCAATGAAAAATGTTAGCTTTTCTTAGAAAAATGATATATTTATTTTTAAGATTCATTTAATACAAAAAAACAAAAACAACATTCACTGTACAACATGGATGTTTATAATTACAGTCAAACGCAATACTTAATTAACACGAACACTGCCATTATCTAGAGGTCTTATTCTGACATCGTTTAGATTTTTCTCGTTGACCATCTTGACTTTTCTAGGTATGGTACTGGCTAAGTTGAAGAGTAAGTTTTCAGATAAAATAGAAGGTAGCATATCTTCGCTCTTCTCTTGAGACGATGGTGCCATTCTTTGAATTCCACGTAGTTTGTTCGCTTGACGAGCAGGAACATGTTCAATTATTCAAATTGCTCATTTGTTCAATTGGCCTAGTTGATGAAGTTCATGTTTTGTTGACCATCCAGGTTCTGTCGAGCAATTTTGTTAGCTGGTGGTATCTTCTTTTATGCATAAAATGTCAATGGATTCTCTCGCAGAAGGGTACAGTTAACTAGGATGACTTAAGCAAATATAAAAATGTCTTTTTAAGTTAAAACTTAGACATATGAATATAATGATTATGCAACACTAAAGAAAATCAGTACCGTTCATATGCCTCTAAAAACACAATTCATTTAAAGCTCAAGAATATATAGAACATATAGAACAACAAATGACAAATTTTTTTATCAAACATGATGAACAGATTGTAGAGTTTAACTATTCTTTACGGCTGTTTCCGTGTGTAAATTTATTTTTTCTTGAATTGTGAACAAGAGTAATAAAAATTAGAAACTTTGAACTTTTATGAAAAAAAAATGATAATGTCAAATATTTTCCAAATATACATTTTCAATAACTGAAATGATCACTGTTAAATGTTGAATACTTTACACTTTACACTGCATCGATTTTCTTAAGTGCAACTTATATGCTTATCTTGAATAATTTTGAAATGCTAACAATTGCTTTTACAAATGAAATTAATATTTCAACTTAACACTGTTAAATACGATCGAAGACACATATACACCTTTAAGAAATGTGTATCATTATCAAAATCATTAAAACGCGAGGCATTAAACATGAATTATAAGTACCATCACTTGAACACAAAAAATGCTATCCATAAAAAGTTTGAAAATTCTTTGATTTAACGTATTACATTTACATAGAGATCGTATTGATTTCATATGAAGCGGTTTGTTGGTTGTGTTTCTGGTCAATCATTTCTACCCAATGTTTGTTCCAAAAGCAAAACAACTTTTTAAAATGATACCTTGCTTCCTGGAATCGCCAAACATACATCACAGGATTGCAAGCACTATTAAGAAGCAACAGAAAAGCTGTTAATAAGTAAATGCTTTTTCCCAATCCCTCTTTTAAGTCAAAAATTGGGAACGTAATAATGGTAATAAATGGGAAAAAACCTGCTAAAAAAAACCCAACAATTAATGATATTTTTCGTACAGTCGTTGATTGTTTTTCTGAAAAATTTACTGCCGTGTTTAAATGAACTTGAAACGATCGTTTACGAATTTCGTGTAAAAAATATCCAAAAATAACAAAATTTAAAATACCTAAACTTAACAAAGTACACTTAAAAGTGGTATTGATTCCATTTCTTGTACAATTAACTATTACCTCACAAGTAAGTACATACTTGGTATTATAGCTGAAAAACATACCATAAGTCAGAAAAAAACTAAGCATCCAAGCCACAATACATAGTCCGGTGATCAGTTTCCGTGTGATAAAAGAATAATATCTCATGGCAAAAGCAAAAGCAAAATAACGGTCTAAGCTCATCATAGTGATAATCAAGAGAGACACGTTTATGCATAAAAAGGTTAAGTATTTTTTTAAATCACATTGAGATGAGCTCATAAATACGGAATTTGGTAAAGCAAGGATAAATCCGGTAAGAAAGTCAGAGATGGCCAAGTTCAAAGATAGAATTCTGATTTGGAACAATAATCTAGTGCACCTCCTGAGTATAATAACTGATATGAAATTTTCTAGTAGCATGACACACCCAAATGAAACTAAAAGGTCATCTGTTAAAATCACTGCTTGCTCTGAATTGTTAGAAAATGAATTCTCTGTATCTTCTTCAACGGAAAAATTTTCCACAATTCCCATTCTTATGATATACCAAATATATCTAATAGTCAAACTTGAAAAGTGCTGATGGAAATAGAAGCTTTTAAGAAATCATTATCTGTATACCATGTTTATCATTTATATACAAATGCTTCTACTCCCCGTGACGATGAAGGATAGTTACCCTCGGCTTCTGATTGACAGCGCAAAAAAAGTATATAGACAGGTAAAAAGGATTGAGATTATGAAAAGGAAGTAACTGAATCAATCAATTTTTATTTGTAGAGGAACTGGTAAAAAGTATTATCGAAACAAATTCGGCATTAATAAAAAATAAAGGTATACGAGGGTTGTCCCAAAATTGCGTAAACTAAGGACAATACTTAAATTCTGTTCACTGTAATTTCATCAGACAACTGTATTTTGATCATTGAGCCTTTGTCAAACAGGACCCCATAATTCAAATGCGTGCTTAATATATTCTTTGAGAAACAAAACAATTTAAACTAGATGCTGTCATTAGACAGTAATACCCGCACTAAGTGTTTGCCTCTAAATAACACTGTTTTGTACCAGTTTGAGTAAAAATGAAGGCCGCATGCAATTTCCGGTAATTTTTCATAATTACAATTTTCATAAAGGATAAGATTCCATCCCATAATACACGTGAGCAGCCCTTTGTTTACAATTTGGGATTGAACTGTTTGCATGTGAATTTTAAGTTAATCAATAATCTTAACATTTCATGTCATAGAGAGTATGGTCTATATGATTATTACAAACAAAATTGAATTATGTCCCCTCCCCTCGACGGCTGCCGGCTTTAGATTTGCTTCGATCTGTGTGCCAACATCATCGTGTGCACGGATTTAAGAAGGAGTGGGAGTGAGGGGTCCAGACCCTCCACCCCCTTGAAAAATTCATTTATATTAATAGTAAAATTACCAAAAATACATCTCGTACCCCCTTTCCCCTCCCCCCAAACACAATAACATGTATTACTCTGACCCCCCCCCCCCTTACACACACATACTCCTCATGGATAAATAAACATCAGAATATTTTGAGAACAACGAAAGCCTCTACATGTAGTACGTTGTAACAAAGAAGATTGTAAACAATGCAAAATAAATGACATCATTATATTTCGCAATGAATTTCAATGCAGAACTGCCAGGACAGAAGATATACTTACTGATTTAATTTAAGGTGGTATAAGACACAACACATGTCGATATTAATGTGGATAAAAGTGCGTTATAATTAACATTTTTTCACGGTGACGTTTTAGAATTTTAAAATTTTAAAATACATGTATTTGGCAAAAAAATAAATAATAAGTTTTTAACATTTTTGGAAATTTAAGTAAGAAATAGAAAAACCCAAGCAGGATTTGAATTCTCTACTTACAGACACGTAGTTAATGCTCTAACCCATTGCGCTTTACTGTCAAGTAACATTATTTTGGGGGAAAATATTATATTTATACTTTATTGTTTATTTCAATAGGAAGTACATCACAATATACAATAGGCAGGTGTCGTGTACCACCTTAAATCTGATTGTGTGCTTACATAGTTATTTACCTAATATAATAGTGCAAGGGGTTTTAAAAAATAAAGACATGAAAATATATGCATGTTACAAATAACTCATCTTTGTCTGAAGCTACAGGTCGCATTAGCGGGTACTAGTTTTACCCTGACCTCTTCGGTTAGATGGGTTTCATGAGGTGTACATACCGGTATGTGTTTTCTATATACAGAATAGGATTTATTAACATGCATTAACGTTTCTTTTGTGATGATCAGCTAAATGGATTCATATTGTGCTTATATGGATTATCATTATGATGTTGACCAATATAGGTAAGCATAATACATCTATAGTAGCACAATATTATGAGACACCGATAAACATAAGTTTTACTTTCACTTTCTAAATAAGTGATCCCCCTTTGCAAGCATACTATATCATCATCGTTTGATATTTAAATAAGCTTACCATCGTTACCTATCCTATCGCATTTGTACAGTTTGTGTAATTTTAATTGCAAAAGTCATTTTTTCATTTGTCAGACTTACACTATTAAGTTGACCCCATATTGGCCCTTTGACATTTGATTTGTATTAAATCTGTGTATTACATGTAAGTAAGTGTGAAGACGTATCATGTTTATATGAGTTATAATAGGAAGGAAGGGGTCTTTTTTTTCTTAATGTATTATCATGCATCAAATGTTATAAAGGCCATGACCCTATGGGATTGTTCTGACCACAAAAACAGGAAAATACCAAATATCTTGAAAACTGTTGAGATCCCCACCACTAAATCATATATATTCTTGTTTCTATTAATGTCATTATGATGCCTGAAATGATGTAAAGTACAAGACCCCCAGGAGTTGTCTTTAAACCACCCCCCCCCCCCGAAATAGGAAATAATGATATATTTTGATAACTTTTGAGTTTGCGTCCGTCCGTCCGTCTGTCCTTCTCTCTGTCGCGTTTTACTTTCTGAAACTGCTCTTACATCTTAAAAACCAGCAAACTGAACTCTTGGAGATTTATTTGGGGTGTCATGTTGTTTTGTAAAAAGGTTTCAAAAATTCTCTGGTAGTCCTGGGGTGAATAAATTGGTAAAAAATAACGTTTTTTCACAAAAAAACCTTCTTCCTCAAAGTCCTCCAACATTTTCAAGAATAGACAAATCATCTCTTGGAATTTTTTTGGGGTGTCCTATAGATGCGCAATAATGTTACGGAAATTTCAATTTTGTCATGGGGGCCATTTGGTGGCTGAAAAATGACTTTTTTTTTTTTTTTTTTTTTTTTTTTTTTTACAAAAAATTAATTCAAAATTAAAATTAATTAATTCAATAAAAAAACGTCAACATTTTTTATGCAGTAGCCAAATGATGTTCTAGAATATGATGGGGGTGTCATTTTGAAGTGTGATAAGGCTTCAGAATTTTTTTTATTCATTACGGGGATCGGGTGGCAACAAAAAAGCACGTTTTTTTGCAAAAAAGTATGGTTCCCAGAACTCCTCTTACAACTTTTGGAGTAGCTTCGTCATCTCTTGGGATATGATTGGGGCTGTCCTATAGATGTCCAATAAGGTTTTAAAAATTTAAATTTCATCCAGGGAGTCAAATAGTAGCAGAAATTGACATTTATCACTCCTAAAAAAACCTAGATCCCAGGGGCCCGTTTCACTAAAAGGCGTAAGATACGACGAAACTTAAGTTAGGCCTCAGGGCGTACGCCAAAATTTAGTCCGGCGTAAATTGCGTTTCACTAAGAGGCGTACGCCTGGCCGTAAATACTAGTATCGGACTAAGTTAAGGCCAGACTTACGTACTTTGGAACGAGCTTATGCACATGCGCATACAGACAGACAGATAGATAGATAGATAGATAGATAGATAGATAGATAGATAGATAGATAAAAACCTTTACATGTATCAGTGTAGATAGATAGAAAGTTGTCATTTATATTTTTATGAGAGAGAGAGAGAGAGAGAGAGAGAGAGAGAGAGAGCAAAAGTATTTACGCACATTGGTTTCATTTAATATGTTCAGTACATTGTTGTTAAATATTAATCCTGTTTAGTGACACAATCATACGGAAGCTCATTGAGGCCAGTTCAGTAGAAAAATTAATTTTCATTGCGTTTAAACGCAATGATTTTTTGCGTTTAAACGCAATCTTTTGCGTTTAATCGCAATGTGGTTTGCGTTTAAATGCAAAAGATTGCGATTTAACGCAAAGGGCTTTGCGTTTTAACGCAAAGTTTTGCGTTTAAACATTTTGCGTTTAATCGCAAAAGTATTGCGTTAAATCGCAAAAATTATTGCGTTTAATTGCAAAAAACTATTGCAAAAGGTATTGGGTTTAAACGCAATAGTTATTGCGTTTAATTGCAAAACTGTTTTAATTTGAACATGACTTTTTTTATTCAGACCAAAAGAAGAGGTTAATGTTGTTAGGACATACTTTTGTTATGCCACAATCATCCGTCAATCTGTCCATCAAACGTAATGTTAGACATTTCTCGCTTTTCTCGTCGTGCTCTCTCCTCTATTTCTAACGGTTTTTCATATTGTTTCTCATAAATCGAATCTTAATTATCCAATAAAATCAAATAGTCCGCACCTATACTGTACAACTGCGTCCATAATGCTTCAAGTCATTGTCAAATGAAAGTAAAAATGTTTATTCAATATTACGGACTGATTTGGCACTTTTTGTAATTGAGTTATATCACTGATTTGAATTAGTGATATCACCTGTTCAAAAAGTGATAACATTTATTAGAATAATTAGTGTTATCACCTATTAATCACCTATTTATCTTGTGATTTGAATGAGGGATATCACATATTTGAATAAGTGATACATGTATCACTCTTTGAGTTTGAATAGATGAAATCACCTATTCAAATAGATGATTTTACTTTTTGAAAAGGTGATATCACATATTCAATTTGGTAATATCTTGGAGACAATATCTACTAAAAAGGGCACTTCATAGTTCAATTACATGCACCTATAATAATATAATTTTCATAGTTTAGCCATCAATGCAACTGTTTATGCAAGTTCCATTTGTTTTAATTTATCACACGAATCGACATGCCTCCATTAATAAGACCCCTTGGCATAATGCTCTTTGCGAAGAAGTCTTTTCTGGTTTTTTAATTCAACTGTTTCTCACAGTCTAGATACCCAGTATCCGGCCAGCAAACATCACTGGTGCATCCATCAACAGCCATTCTGCATGCCATCTTTAAGGAAGAATTTGGAAACAAATATAAGCAAAGACTTATTCTTTCTTTGTATTTATTCCTTCTTTTCAGTATGCGTTTGCTTAGAAGTACCTGATGCTTGCAAGTTATGACTTATAACTTACTATTTCATTATAAGTTAATCCAAGTGAAAACCAGAAATTGATCAGAGTCTTTGTGATGTGTCAGATGTTGTCATCAAATCAAGGACTTGGTACATATACTAAGTGTATATAAGTAAAGGAAATAATTGCGATTTAACGCAAAAATCATTGCGTTTAATCGCAGAAATCATTGCATTTAATCGCAAAATTATTGCGTTTAATCGCAAAAATTATTGCGTTTAATCGCAAAAACTTTTGCGTTTATTTGCAAAATACATTGCGTTTAAACGCAATAATAGCTTTGCGTTTAAACGCAATATTTTTTTGCGATTAAACGCAATCATTTTGCGATTAAACGCAATACTTTGCGTTTAAACGCAAAACTTTGCGTTTAAACGCAATCCACTTTGCGTTTAATCGCAATACTTTTTGCGTATTATCGCAATCTTTTGCGTTTAAACGCAAAATACATTGCGAATAAACGCAAAAGATTGCATTAAAACGCAATAAATATTGCGATTTAACGCAATATAAATTAATTTATTTACTGAACTGGCCTTAATGAGCTTCCGTACAATCACACTTGCTGAAATGTTTTATTTGAAGAATATATTTCATCAAGCCAATAGGATATGTTCGAAATTATTATGTTAAATTTTCTGGTTTCCTCTAGTTTAATCATTGAAAGAAAATTTGTGAATTTTTTTAAACATATTATATATAAAAAATAAAGCGAATTAATTGAGTAAGGAGCTATTTAACGAGGTATCGGATAATATGAAGCAAACATCGAACAACCATACGAGATAGACATATTATATATTATCGTATATTATATATTTAAAAATAACGAACTTTTCTTATTTCTCGCACCCCACCCCCCCCCACCCCCCCAAAAAACAACAACAACAGAGGATCGGATAAATATATTTAGTAATTCGATATTTATATAGATTTGTGTCGATGTAATATGTGGAACAAAAATTACCTAGGAAATAATTGATGAAATTCCAAGGCATATTTTTTATCACAATCTGTTTTAGAAATTATTTTTTCGAATTATTTAAGTAAGAGGGTACATTTTTATTTAGGACATTCAAATGCCGAACATTGAAATTAAACTTTTGTGTAAA
Organism: Magallana ariakensis; assembly: GCA_020458035.1. Classification (NCBI taxonomy): domain Eukaryota; kingdom Metazoa; phylum Mollusca; class Bivalvia; order Ostreida; family Ostreidae; genus Magallana; species Magallana ariakensis. The sequence continues at coordinate 68,089,940 of CM035812.1, read as the reverse complement.
ATGTGTGTAACCAAGTTTCTAATGATGGCGTATTTTACGATGCCTATATTGCTATTTTTTTGACAATGTGATTGTCAAATTCTGGACGATAATTTTTATCAGTTCTAATTCAGGAATAAATGGAACAATACAAAAGTGCATGCACGTTTATTTGTAAATGTTTAACCAAAATTGTCCGAGCCAAGGTAAAGATGTATGTGTCCGATGTATGGTGAACTCAACATAAACTGCCGAAGTACACTTACATGTATATTAAGTATATTGAATAAGACTTCATATAAATTTTAAAGTAATATAGGTGTATGTAACCTACGAAAATTCTATTGAAACTGAAGTCGGTGTTTGTTTTGCATTGGTTGTATAATAAAGACTTTTGACAAGTCTGAAATACAGTTGTGATTTACTTTTAACTACCTGTACATGACACCTTTCACTCATCAAACATGAAATAAAAAAGGGAAAAAATAAAAGCCAAAAAATTCATTTAGTGAGTTTGTAAATTTCAAAAAATCCCGATCACCCGATCACATTTATTTTGCGTGGAAGTTGGGGAGAAAAATGAAATGCTACTAATTTCTTATACAAATACATGTATATTTTCTGCATTATTCATTTGCTCAGTCTACTAAAAAAATATGAAACGTAAATCAAATGATTGAATACAAATAATTGAATGAAAACTATTGATTATTTGTCTAAATATGTCGTTTTAACATGTATACGAAAAGTGCAAATATAGATTATGTGTATAAAGCATGGTAAGAAAGTTTCTATACGAGAATTGATACCGCCTATCAAAACGCCCTATTTTATTAATTTCATATGAATTTAATCAAATTTACATGACAAAATGTACAATTAAACATTACATTCAGCACCGATATTCTCAGCAACAGAATTAACTATCATTTTATGCTTACGCCAAAAGTTACGACTACCCATGGCTAGGCGTAGACTTTAAGCTTAACTTAGGTCGGGCGCAAAGTTACGCCATTTAGTGAAACGGACCTTAGTCCAAATATTTGACTTAAGTCCGGATTTACGGCAGGCGTAAGGTTACGCCGGGCGTACGCCTTTTAGTGAAACGGGCCCCAGAACTCCTCTTATGATTTAATTAATAGACACATCATATCTTAGGATATTGTCACAATTATGTTCCAAAGATACTCCCATACTTTTGGTTGAGTTCTAGTATTTTAATTTTGTTTGAAATGTATTTCCATACTTTTGAGCTATTTATATATTTTTGCTTGCATGAGTGGTCACTGGGTGTAGTAGTAGTACTAGAAGGTATGATTTATTTTTAAATTAACTTGCTTAGTGGTTTGAAGAGTGAGGTTAGAGGTATTCTGGGCGACAAGCTGTGTGGACGTGTCTGTGCTCTTGCTGAGATATCTTGGGCGTTTCCCATGCTGAGTGATCTTGGGAACGGCATCCCTGTGTGGGTTTATTTGTGTGAGAGAGATACAACCCAGTAAGTGTCATATTTTTCTCTATTTTTATGATTTATATTAGTTCTGCATTGTGAGTAGAGTTATAATATAGGTACATATATAGGTATAGTGAATTGTAATTTAAATAGCTGTTATGTTACGGTAGCCCAGAATTGTAATATACTGTGTGTCTAATGTGTCAATATTTAAAATCAAATATGTGTATAAGAAAACTTATTATGCCACGTTGTTCGATATTTAAATAGGTGACCACGGAGCGGGCACGTGGTGAACTTATAATATCCGTGGAAGGACGTATGCTTTTCCAGTCCCACGGAGCGGGCACGTGGTGAACTTATAATATCCGTGGAAGGACGTATGCTTTTCCAGTCCTACGGATCGGGCACGTGGTGAACTTATAATATCCGTGGAAGGACGTATGCTTTTCCAGTCCTACGAAGTGGGCACGTGGTGGAACATACATGTACAATATCCGTGCAGAGACTTATGCTTATCCAGTCATACGGAACCAACATAACTGAGACGTTTTGCCGAATGCCAGTCCATCCAAAAAGAGCTTACTTCACCAATCTCAATTTGTTCTATTGTGTAATTGTAAATAAAGTGTTTTGTTTTTGTAAATATTGTCTTGTTTGACTTACAAAGACCATCCTCTCACCAGATTGGTGAAATGTTTAAAGAACCTTACACAATTTGAATGTAATTGTGACAGATATAATTGGAGCTGTCCTATAGATGTGCATTAAGGTTATAAAAATTTAAATTTCATCCAGGGAGTCAATTAGTAGCAGAAAACTGACCGTTATCACTCCCAATTTTTTTTTTCTTGATTTCATGTTTTCCTGTTTCATGGAGTCAGAACAATCCCATAGGGTCATGGCCTACATTATATTTGATGCATCTACAAACATTAAGAAAAAAAAGACCCCTTCCTTCCTATTATATGCAGCTCATATAAACATGATAAGTCTCTACACTTACTATACTCTGTCCCGAGTTTTTGCTTCCACCACTTTTTGCTTGATATTTCGATAATCATAAATACCTTTGTGCTCAAACCATGTTCATCCACTAATATGAAAAATGTCCAGATTATCTGTTTTGAAACGCCCCCTCTACCGCTTCAGGTTTCAATACACATCCCAAAATAGAAAGTCTACGGAGATTTAGCATTGCATCAGCCATTATTAAGCCCGGATGATAACGTTGAAAAATTGTGCGAGGTGTCCCGAGAACTTCCGAATGGAGAAAAGATGTAAACATTTCCCATTATAAATCTCCGTAAGAAATTTGTTTTCGTTCCTGTGAACTTTTATGAGTGAAAAATGATAATTTGTCAATGAAGATATCTTGGATATTTTCCCTTTTATTGATTTCAACAGCATTTCTTTCACAGGTATGTGTATTTTTATTAAAAATGATCAAAAAGTGGTGGAAGCAATAACTAGGGACAGACTATAACATATAATACACAAATTTAATACAAAATGTCACAGTGTCAATATATATGGGGTCAACTCAATAGTGTAAGTCTGACAAATGAAAAAAAAATGCTTTTGCAACTGAACAAATGTGATAGGATAGGTAACGATGATAAGCTTATTTAAATATTAAAAGATGATGATACAGTATGCAGGCAAAGGAGATCACTTATTTAGAAAGTGAAAGTAAAACTTATGTATACCGATGTCTCATAATATTGTGATACATGTTTTATGCTTACCTATATTGGTCAACATCATAATTATAATCCAATTAGAGCACAATATAAATCCCTTTAGCTGATCATCACAAAAGAAAGGTTTATGCATGTTAATTAATCCTATTCTGCATATCGAAAACACATATGCATGTACACCACGTGAAAGGTTCCCATCTAACCAAAGAGGTAGGTAAATCTAGAACCCGCTAATTCAACCTGTAGACCCGTGTTGTGTACCTAGCTTCAGACAAAGATAATTTACTTGTCTTATAACATGCATGTATTTTCTCATCTTTATTCTTTAAAACCCCTTGCACAATTTTATTAGGTAATTAACAATGTAAAGAACAAATTTTAGCCTTAAGGTGGTACAGGACACCTGCATATTGTGATGTACTCCCCATTGAACTAAACAAATAAAGTATAAAATGTAATATTTTCCCCCCAAATACTGTTACCTAACAGCATAGCGCAATTGGCTAGAGCGTTAACTATGTGTCTGTAAGTAGAGAGTTCGAATCCTGCTGGGGTTTATCTAAATTGCACCTTAAGTTTCGAAAAAATTTAAAAACTTATTTTTGGGGGCCAAATATTGTACAATTTTAAAATTTTAAAAAAGTGAAAGTATTTTAATTTTAATATACCTATATATTATAAATAACGCACTTTAATCCACATAAATATATACATGACTGTGTCCGATACTACTTTTATCAATAATTATATCTTCAGTCCTAGCAGTCCTGCAGTGAAAATCATGTGTCATATGTCATTTATTTTGCACTGTTTGCAATTTTCTTTATTGCAACTACATGTACAGGCTTTCATTGTTATCAAAATATTCTGATGTTTATATATCCATGGGTAGTGGGGAGGGGGGGTTAAAGTAATAAATGTTTGCGGGGGTGGGGGAGGGGACTGTGGTCCGAGGTTTATTTTTGGTAATTTTACTACGTAAATGAATTTTTCAACGTAGGGGTGTAGACCCCTCACTCCCCCCTTTCTCTAAATCCACACACTCGATGATGTTGGCACACAAAAGCATATCTACAGCAGGAAACCTCCGAGGGGTGGGGGTATCATTTAATTTTATTTGGAATAATTATATAGACCATACTTCCTATGGCATGAAATGTTTAGATTATTGATAAATTTAAAATTCACTTGCAATAAACAGTTCAATCCCAAATTGTACATAAAGGGCAATACATGTATGTGTATTATAGAATGTGATCTCATCCCCTATGAAAATTATAATTTTAAAAAGTATCGGAAATTGCATGTGTCCTTCTTCTTGACTAAAACTGGTACAAGAGAGTGTTATTTTGGGGCAAACACTCGGTGCGGGTATTACTGTCTAGTGACAGCATCTAGTTTGAGTTTGCCGGGGGGGGGGGGGGATGGGGTTCCGAGGCATATTTTTGGCAATTTTATAATGTAATTTAAAGAAATTTGAATTTTGGAGGGGGGATCTGGCCCCCCCCCCCGACCCCCCCCCCTAGATCCGTGTATGGAATAAATGTTAATTTTCTGCTTCTATTTCACCACCAGGATTAAATTTTTATTATTTCAAAACCTTATTGCCCATCTATAGGACAGCCGCTATCATATCCCAATATATGATGTGTCTATTCATTAAATCATAAGAAGAGTTCTGGGATCTATTTTTTTTTGGGGGGGGGAGTGATAAACCTCAATTTACTGCTATTTTTCTGCTATTTTTTGACTCCCTGGATGAAATTTAAATTTTTAAAGCCTTATTGCACATCTATAGGACAGCCCCTATCATATCCCAAAATATGATATCGATGTATCTATTCATAAAATCATAAGAGTAGTTCTGGGATCTAGGTTTTTTTGAAAGGAGTGATAAACGTCAACTTTCTGCTATTTTTTGACTCCCTTGATGAAATTTAAATTTTTATAACCTTATTGCACATATAAAGGACAGCCCCTATCATATCCCAAGATATGATGTGTCTATTCATAAAATCATAAGAGGAGTTCTGGGATCTAGGTTTTTTTTTAAGGAGTGATAAACGTCACTTTTCTGCTATTTATTGACTCCCTTGATGAAATTTAAATTTTTATAACCTTATTGCACATCTATACGACAGCCCCTATCATATCCCAACATATGATATCGATGTGTCTATTCATAAAATCATAAGAGGAGTTCTGGGATCTAGGTTTTTTAAAGGAGTGATAAACGTCAACTTTCTGCTATTTTTTGACTCCCTTGATGAAATTGAAATTTTTATAACCTTATTGCACATCTATAGGACAGCCCCTATCATATCCCAAGATATGATGTGTCTATTCATAAAATCATAAGAGGAGTTCTGGGATCTAGGTTTTTTTTTAGGAGTGATAAACGTCAATTCTCTGCTATTTTTTGACTCCCTTGATGAAATTGAAATTTTTATAACCTTATTGCACATCTATAGGACAGCCCCTATCATATCCCAAGATATGATGTGTCTATTCATAAAATCATAAGAGGAGTTCTGGGATCTAGGTTTTTTTTTAGGAGTGATAAACGTCAATTCTCTGCTGTTTTTTGACTCCCTGGAGGAAATTTAGATTTTTAAAACCTTATTGCACATCTATAGGACAGCCCCAATCATATCCCAAGAGAAGCTACTTCAAAAGTTGTAAGAGGAGTTCTGGGAATCATACTTTTTTTGCGAAAGAACGTCTTTTTTGTTGCCCACCGTTTCAGGTAAAAAAAAAATTCTGAAACCTGATCACTCTTCAAAATGACACCCCAATCTTATTCTAGAAGATAATTTGGCTACTCAATAAAATGTTGACGTTTTTTAAACCAGATTTTTTGTAAAAGAAAACGTCATTTTTCATCCACCAAATGACCCCCAGGACAAAAATGAAATTTCCGAAACCTTATTGCGCATCTATAGGACACCCCAATACATATTCCAAAATATAATTTCTCTACTATTAAAAATGTAGGAGGAGTTCGAGGAAGAAGGTTTTTAGGGAAAAAAAACACGTCATTTTTTACCTATTATTTGACCCCCAGGACTACCAGATAATTTTTGAAACCGTTTTACAAAACAACATGACACCCCAAATAAAACTCCAAGAGTGCAGTTTCCTGGTTTTTAAGATGTAAGAGCAGTTTGAGAAAGTAAAACGTGACAGACGGACGGACAGACGGGCGGACGAACGGAACAGGGTAGCAACAATATACCCGAACTTTTTTTAGAAAGTGCGGGTATAATCAGCGGCTTTTGCCAGGCGGCGCAATGTGCGACGTCGAAAATAGCCGCCTCTACGTCGTTGTTAAACCCTTCACATCGTTCCCGATAACATTCACGTTCTATTTCCGAAAATGTCTTGAAAAATAATATTTCTTTGAACATATTCCCTGAGTGTTCATTCACTATGCATTTCTAGTTTTGTTTTTTAGATTCTCTCGAAGAACGATCTGCCGACTCCAAACATGCCTTCTATTTCTTGTTGCCTGACGATTGTCTTCCCGAAATGTTTCGTTCAGCATTTTGTCGTCCATTTCTATCGGTCGGGGTTTCTTTTTCACTTGATGTCATTATACTCGTCCGAATATTTTCGATGTTGTTAGACAACTTATTGACAAAATGCATTTTTGGGATTTTGGTAGTTTTATTTACTTTAAAATCATCTTAGTATTTGTTTCAAGGTCTTTACCAAATTTAATTTGTTATCGATGCGCCGCCTCAAACGCTGACGTCATCATTTTACTACGAGTTCACACTTCAACTTGTCACAAAACGCTCCATAAAATCTTTAAGAATTTCGTTATAACAAAATTATCTATTGGGTTATTGGGTTATTATAGAATAATAACCAAATCTTAAATTGTGTTGCTTTTGTGAATAAAGAGTTATCTTTCTTTTCATTTCGATCATATATGAATTTAGGCTATCTTCTGATTTAACCTTTTGTATGCAGAGTGTCTAAATTCTGCAAAATAACTGTTAAATGTTTTTATACACATGTATTCCTCGTGGTTGATAGGTCTATATTTAGCGATGTTTAGATTATAGAAATTTAGGAAAGATTTGGTTATAAATTCTTTCTTCCATTTTTGTAAGTGATTGAACTATTGTCTATAGGTAATTTAGCAAGATATTTCTAGGAAATTTGTATTATTTACACACCACTCCTATTTGTTCTTAAAAAGTATGGAACACTGTTCATGTTATAAGTCATTTTATTTTGTACTCTATTGTCACATTGCTGTAATTGTAATTTGTAATTTTTTTTAGCTTTTTACCACACACAATAAAGGGTTATACTACTGTCTCTGGGACAGCACATAAATGCATGTTTTATTTGAATTTTGTTTATTCGAAAAATACTCATCCTCGCGATTTTCATTTCTCTATGTTGATTTTAACTTTTCATTTTTGACATTGCGCCGCATGTTGAATTTATGAACGAGTAGGCTTTCATTTTACTAATTTCATCTCATACAATATTTAATATTGAAACAAATTTAATGCAAATTACTTGAACAATTTTACGTTTCAAATATCTTAACACATGCTACTGAATTAATGTTGTTAAAAATAAGCAATTACGAATATATGAACAAAAGCATAAAACTTATTTTGCAAGTTAAAATGGTAAAATCTTATCTTTTACATGTGATTGCGTCATTTTAGTTTGTTGTTTAGCCTCCTTTATAATAAACATACATTATTTCTTGTAAAACGATATATGGTATTATTGTTGCGACAAAATATGAAAAATAACTCATATAACCGAATGCAGGGTCAGTGAGAGATTTTCTAGCTTTGTCAATAATCTGTGGTTTAAAATTTTTGGTTTATATCAAATCACAATATAATAAAATATCAAATATATTTTTTTAGTGCTTCTTAGTACATAAAGCTAATTAAATTGAGTCATGCATATATCGTTGATCTTCCGAGTTAATGATTGTTTGCTTAGTCAATAATATGTGGGCCTACTCGTATTAGGTTTTATCATTTTGCCATACGAGAAAATATCAAAGATTTTTTTAGTATTTTCTCACAAATAAATTGAATTCAATTTGTTCATGCATATTTATGTATTTTTTATGTATCGTTTAAATATTATGTATCATGTTTTTTACTATGATGGTATGTGGGCTTGAAGGGTCTTAATTTTCGGGTTTTGTACACTCTTTCCACAAAGAGTATTTTCAGGCTATTAGCATAATCTTAAATAAATCTAGTTTGGCTCCGAATCGTAATTTTATAAGGTTCACTCCGCAAGTTTTGGCAAGTTTTATTCTCTTTTGTGAGAATCATGTTATTGGTGTCATGCAGAATACAATTTTGTTTTTCCGACATTCATTTGCGTATACCAAATTCTACACAGGAAGCCCCCTACCCTTCAACTAATCTAGGCAGATTTTCAATTGACGAGGAGTAGTTCAATACGAGGATTGATTTGATTAACAGGCTTTTGGATAAAATGTTAGGCACAAATTTTTGTCAGGGGTCAGATTCTGGCGTCATGCTTGTTTTTGGTTACCTGAAAATAAAGCCAAGATGTATTGTGAGGACTTTGTGCATTTCAATGAGAAACAGGGATATACCTTAGGTATTACAACAATGTCAGGTCATCAATTGTGTCTGGGCTTAATAGTTTACGACTGGTGAAATTTAAAGTTCATGGTATGTAGCTGGAGGTGCAATGGTATATTTTCAGTAACAGAAATTGTTCAAGTAGTCAAATATATCATGACATACATGGATAAAACTCTAGTGACTGTATTACTATAATTGATACAAACTTGATTAATCTCCACAGATTACAAATTAATTTTACTATAGAAATCCTTTATGGTTGGGTTTTATGTACCATAAGCTTGAGTGTAGGATAATTGATTTAGTCAATAGTATGGCTTATGATAATACAATGTATGGTTTACGGAATAACTTTTATATAGATGGGGGCTCTGTTGTTCTATTGTATCCCTTATAGTTGGAAAACGATACTTGGTAAACCCATTAGCACCAGTATGTTTGGATGCTATGTTGTAATATCCGGTATGCTTGGATCATAAGGTAACTGTTTAGCCCCTATATGGTTGGGTGCTATGTTTAACCAGTATGGTTGGATTAAGATAAATCGCTTACCAGATAGCCTTTGTCAGCTATTGTGGCTGATTTATTTTATCAAGTGCCATTGCCTTTGGTATAGATGTCTCACATATTAAGTTTAGGTAGCACGCTGCAAACTTTTTCTACTGGCCAGATGAGAGTTCTCATCGTTCGATCCGAGGGCTTGGTTTTGGCTTGGTCCATATTTTCTCTAGAGGTTTGTGGTCTGTAATTAATGTGAACTCAGGGGATCAATAGATATATGGACTGAGATGTTCACAGACCCAAACAACTGCAAGCGCACCCCTCTCTGTCTGGCTGTATCTACTTTCGACTGTTGTTAGTGCTCTCCTGGAGTAATGGATAACTATATCGCAATGTGTTAGGACGGCTCCGATGCTTACAGGGCTGGCATCCACTATTACTTCTGTTGGTATATTGGGGTCGAAATATACAACTGTTGTTTTGTCTGATTGAATTTTCTTTCAGATTTTTGAATGTCGTTTCAAGATTCTCGGTCCATTCCCAAGAAACATCCTTGTGTGTAAGCATCTAAAGGGGTTCACAGACAGTCGCATAATTTTGGAAAAATCGAGAACTGTAGCTAGTCATGCCAAGAAATCTACATATACCAAATTCTTTTACTATTCTGGGTGAATTTACTTCTAATATTGCTATGACCTTCTCTGGGTCTGGGGAGATTCCGTTTGAGCCGAATACTACTCCAAAAAATGATTTTTTATTTCCTGATTAAACTGACACTTTGTTTTTTTTTTTATTATGTGTTAGTCCAACCTTCTTGACGGCCTCAAATGTCTGCTCAAGGGCATTATCATGCTCTTCATTTATTTTGCTATAACAGTTATGTTACAATGTCATCTGATATGTTTTTGCTCCATAAATGCGTTGAATGACACTGCGTATTGATTCTTGAAAAACTTAAGATGCTGACGATATTCCAAAATTTTGTCGCTTGTATTGATTAATTCCAACATTGGTTTTAAAGGTGGTGATGTATCTTGATTCTTCACCAGTTCTAGCTGATGATAACCTGGTGTCAGATCACGTTTGTTGAAAATTTTAGCGATGTTTAGATCTTGAATGATTTCATCGAATGTCGGCAAAATGTTACGGCTTTTAACAATTGCTATATTTTCATTGGTTTCCTTATGTCCACACTCAGCCGGATTTCCTGTCCTTCTTTTTAGGTGGCGATGGGTGACAATAAGGGATATGCATGGAGTAGGCTGATCCTCAACATTTTCGATGATTTTTTTTATCTAGGCTTCTACTTTGTCACATTCATGTAGATGAAAGGGAGTTCTCCTGTGGTGGAGTGCAATTAGCTTGACGGCTTTGTTTATATGCAGTTTGACTATCTTGTTTTTGGTAGTATTCCTATGCTATTGAAGAGGGCGTGGTACACTTCTTAAGGATCAGTGACTTTGCTGATTTTGTTTATTACTTGAATCAGTCCCAGGTTCCATATGTTTTCAGTGAATCACCTCCTCCATATGAAAGTGGTCTTGGCCCCTTTACTTTTTTTACTTTGGGTAACCAAATTCTTTTATATGTTTCTAGACTTTGACCCGTGCGTGCACGGGATGAAATTGCATATGATATCGGAACTTTACGAAATAGATACATCGACATACCGTATTGTTGACATTTACATAACCAAGCTTTAGGCCTAAAATAATGCTATTAATAATTGCACTACACTTTGCTTAATTAGAATAATCTGTGTCTCGGGACAGGCCTTCACCACAGTTAAAATGCCTCCCATATACCCGTAATGTAGGCCTAGCAAAAAATTGCAGAATCGCTCCGAAACGATTTTGGAGAAAATTAATGAAGCTGCATTGAAAATAACAGTCAAATTATGCAAACCATTCTGAGGCTGTAAATACCTTTCATCTGCAATTCATATTAATGAAGAATTCAACACTTTTTCACCAACTTATTTTTCACACCATGTTGACATTCGGAACTAATGAGAATTTTCATATGAAATGAACTGAGTTAGAGTTATCGCCCGTATTTTCTTTGATGAACAGAATATATAGAAAATGTCCAATGAAAATTTACACGTATTTGTATTATCGTTTCTGAGTTTATCCATGCAAATGTGATATTGTGGAAACATGAACTAAAGAGCCTCCCGTGATTAAGAGTGAATGTAATGCGCATGCGCAAGATTGTAAAATAAAAAAAATACAGGTGATTTCCGGATTTTTTAAAGGAATTTTTGTTAATTATTAATTAGCGAAGCTTGATTGTGGAAAAATAAAAACAAATTGGTAATCTTCAAGTACCAATGATGTTTGAAAAATATAAAACAAAAGACAGTACTTCTCCGATTTCTCGGTATTAAAGCCCAAAAATTCGAGTCTATTATTTTAATATAGTAGTATAGATTCGGTCAATTCGGTCAATTTTGTTGATCGATGCACCCGTGACAACTAGTAATTCAAATGTTATGTCGTTAAGATTTACATGAACCCTTGGTGTTTTTAGAGTCTTTGGATTTTATGTTGCTGTTTCGATGCTGTATGCATATTCTTCACTGTCGCTGTTCGTTTCTTGTTCATGATCCGACTCGTAGTCCGCCTCATAGTTCACAACTCTGCCTGGTCTTGGTGGTTTTACTCTCCTGTTTAATTTTTTGGAACAAATTCTCTCAAAATTATTTTCTTTTCCACATTAGTTGCAAATGACACCCATAGCCTTATATATGTATCTTCTCTGTGACCTTCCTCTTTCTCCTTTGTGTTTTGTGCCTTTGGTGGTGTTTGCTTTGGCAAACCCCAAGTTAAAATGTGATACTGTAAAATTGACACTGAAAATGTGTGAAGACTACATTTGCCACCAGCGTCCATGAAGTCCCCACATCACATACAACTTTTTAAAATTTTGTGTATAATGTGTAGATGTGGCGACAAAGTGGTGATTTTGCACTTGTTGCTTTTACTCTGATTGGATTTTGTAAGGCTATGAGTTATGCAGTTAAGTCCACAGATCTTGCAGTGCATGCTTACATCTTTAGAGTTTCTTCAAACAAATTACGTGTATGATTTCAATGCAATTGTAAATTTTGGCGGGAGTTTGGGAATTCGGAACCATAGTAAGATTTAGCTAAGGTTTGATACATATGCATATTCTCCAACGTGTTTGAATCCGGTGATTTAGATAAGACTGATGAATGTATTTATATAATATGCTATGAATGATTAATGATTAACTTGAAACTAAAACTAAAACAAGTCAATATATATACTCATTTATAAGGATTACCTATCCCTAGAGGTCTCGAGCTCTTTCCCTATACGGCTTTATGCCTATAGAGCTGTATTCCTGCAGCCGACAAAGGCTGCAGCAAGGTACAGACATTTAATATAATTCGTAAATAACGAAGCGCTTATAAACTTTCACTCAATACAACACTGTGCAGTTGTATTACACTTTTCACCATATCTGCTACTTTGACAGCCGAACACAGAATGTCCGCTAAGGTCACAAAGAGAAGTGCATCGCGATCATTCAGTTGTTTATATTTAACGTTGTTGGACTTATTTGACTACAAAATTGCACGCAGAGGTAATGTTTAATGTAGTTTAATGTGTTCGTACCCATAACAATCGGGAATTACTTTATTTTTTAGCATTTTTGATGACTTGTTGTTTTGTGTGATGTCATAGTTAACATTTCCCGTACTTTCTGGTCGGCGCGACCACAAAGTAGACCTTAACAGTGCTGCGTAATGATAATATTTCTATTTAAACATTGTACTTTACGCATGACGTCTAAATAAGGCATCTGCTTTCTCAATTCGATCTTGCATTAATCATACCCATTGACTTCTAGGTACTTTTTCGCAATACGATGGCATATCAGACATATCTATAGGTTCCTAACCTAAGCATGTTACATGTATGACTGTAGCCAGTGGATTCATGTTGAGACGCTATATAAGCAATCATCACATACGGAATGCTGTTATCCCAATCTCGATGGTTCTCATCCACGTAGGCACTCAACATAGTAGCTAATGTTTTGTTGGACCGTTCAAATATACCATCAAACTGCGGATGATATTGTGTGGTTCTTGTCTTGCTGGTCTGGACAAGCCTGTATACCTCGGCTAAGACAACTCTCTAGTATTGTTTTCCCTGGTCCTAATGGATTGTAGTTGCCTGGCAACTAGTAAGACTGCAGATTACTTCATTGGTGATAATCTTAGCTACTGTTTGTGCTTCCATATTTTGCATCGGAATTGCCTCTGTCCATTTTGTGAAGTAATCTGAGATAACAATAATGTATCGATGTTTATTTTCTGCCTCGGTAAGGGGATGCATATAGGCTCGTTTCGTTTGAAGAGAAGCTTTTGTTCTGGAGCATGCAACACTGCTTGAGCTATAGCTTTTTACATCACTTTGCAGCACTTGCCAGTAGTAGTTCTACCTGATCTCATTCATGGTCTTTGTCACATCTAAGTGAGCAGACGTTTTTGCATCATTTATGTGTTGTAAGATAGGTCTTCGTTGGGATAGTGGAACAACTATCTTACGTCATGTTACTGTCCTCGACTTTCCTAAATAAAAATCATCCCTTATGGTAGGTCTACTCCATTAGGCCTAAAGTGACTTAACTACATAGCTCTTAAAGGATAAATCAATGTAGTTGGTGCGTGTCTTATCCTGCAACCAAGATTTAACAAGTTTTATGTCCCTATATTCATCTTGTATTGAAGCTAAATCCGATTCAGTACTTTCTGATATTGGTCCTAAATTACTCTAACGTGTCCTTAAGACACATATGTCTTGTCCCAGTCATCGAAATACCTGCATTGACCACATGGTATTCTGTGAGTCCGTCTACATTCCTGTGTAGTTTACCAGCCCGACGCTCTATTTACATGTCATATGTCGATGTAACCTCGAGCCAACAATCTAACTGTCCCTCTGGGTCTTTGAATCATAGCAGCCATTTCAACGAACTGGGATCTGTTCTGGCCAAGAACTTGTGTCCATACAAGAAATGTCTTAAATGCTTAATAAAAGTGACAAAAGCCAGGAGCCCTTTTTTTGACGCATGCACTTCTTTTTGACTTGCAAAAATCTTTACTTACATACACCACAACCCTTTTCTCGGCCATCTTGCAGTTGTGAAATAATAGCACCTAGAGCTCACTGACTTGCGTCTGTATCTAATATGAACGGTATTGTAAAGTCTGGGTGCGTGAGAATGGGTACTGATGTCAACCTATCTTTAAGAAGCTTAAACGAATCCTTATCAGTCCATTTAAATAAACAGATGCCTCCGTAAGTTTGTGTAATGGTTGAGCAATTCGTGCAAAGTAAGGGATAAACGTTCTGTTGGAACTACAAAGACCAATAAAAGATCGCACTTCTGTCTTTTTCTGTCTTGTCAATGTTTTACAATGTCTACCTTCTCGGGGTCAGTGTCGATACCCTTTTCCGAGATTATATGTCCCAAGTATGTTACTTGTCAGGTAAACAAGGAACACTGTATAGTCTTCAGTCTCAGTCCAGCTGCAAGCAAGTTTTCAAAATCTCGTTCTAAGTTATATGCAGCATGTCATCGAATGTCTTCCCAAAAACGATTAAATCATCAAGGTATATGAGACAAACCTGCCATTTTAAGCCAGTCAGCACAGTCTTAATCAATCGTTCAAACGTGCCTGGGGCATTGACCAATTCGAAAGGCATAACATTAAATTCTTATAGACCCTGGCGGGTGACAATGCCGTCTTTTTCTTATCATCTGGATCTACCTCAACCTGCCAATATCCAGCATTTAGATCAAAAGTACTGAACCATTTTTATCACGTAGTTGATGCAGCGCTGATCAATACGAAGTAACGGGTATGCATCTTTCATTGTTATAATATTTAAATGTCTGTAGTCAACGCAGAACGTTGTGGATTCGTCTTTCTTCTTTACCAGCACGAGTGCTGATGAACACGGGCACTGAGATGGTTTTATGATACCTCTGCGTAGCATGTCAGATACGTGATTTTGAACCTCTTCCTGCATATGAAACGGCAGACGCCTGGGTGCCTGTTTGATGTGTGCATTATTACCAGTTTCTATCTTGTGCCTGAACTTAGCAGTTCGACCTACATCTTCATCTGTCTTTGAGAATTGAGCTGCATTCTTCAAAAGAAGATTCATTGCCTTGACGCTATAAGCGTTATCTGTATATTTAGTGCTTTTGAGGACTTGTAAAAGGCGTGACAATTCACTGTCAACATTTGAGAGTTTATTTCCCTCTGGCGTCAAAGACAGCACCTTTCTCATTGTGTTTTGTCTGATAGCGAAAACAATTTAGATTCATAAAGGGGAACTGTTTTTATTTTCATCCAGCGAATAAACATAATAGTTTAACATGTTATTTACAGTACACACTGATAAAGTTTAATTATAGAGATATAACAAAAAATTACTATCAAGACATGTACGGATGCAAACAACCATTTAATCATAAAGGCATTAATGACACTGTTGTAATGATCATTATGAATAAAAGTGTGAACAGTAGTTTCACTGTATAGAATGTTCTTATATCTGCCTTATAAACAATCAGACCCTCTTCTACAGGCATATACCCAAATGTATATATATACAACTTTCACATTTGAATCATTAATCTCTCGCTTTGTCATAGTTGTAATGTTTGCTTAGACGTTTAATTCAAAGTTTTACTTAAGTCTAAATTGTATATTACATTCTAATTTTAAAACCTTTTCGGATGCAGCGATTGCTTTTATAAACGAATGTGATATTCCAGCTTTAACATACATCGCAAAACAATGTTGTAATATCAAAAAAAAAATATTTACTTAAAAACCGCGAAACATTAAGATAAGGGTTATGTACAAGTCCCATTTTAATACAAAAGTTGTAATGGATTAAAAAAGTTTTTATATTCATGATTAAATTATTGACATTTTTAAAAAAAATCCTTTTTTTCATATTAATCGGTGTGTTGGCTGTGTTTCTATCTTGGAAGGGAAGCTGTTAATAAGTAAACATTAGCTGCCATGTTTAAACGAACTTGGAACGATCGTTTACGGATCTTGTAAAAAATATCCAAAAATAAAATTCAAAATACCTAAACTTAACAACATTCACTTACATGTGGTATTGACGTCACTTTTTAGAAAATTAACTATTACTTCACATGTAAGTACAGAATTGGCATGATAATTGAAAAGCATACCATATGTCAGAAAAAAGGTAAGAATCCAAGCCAAAACGTTATAAATTTCTTTGTTGTGAAAGAGAAGTAACTCATGAAAAAGGCAAAAGCAAAATAACGGTCCAAGTTCATCATGATGATAATCAAGAGAAACATGCCTATAAATAAAAAAGTTAGGTACTTTTTTAAATCACATTAAAATGAGCTCATTAATACGGAATTTGGTAAAGCAAGGAAAAACCCGGTATGAAAGTCAGAGATGTCAGAGAGTTCAAAGATAGAATTCTGATTTGTACAATAATCTAGTGCATCTCCTGAGTAAAATAAATGATATTTTCGATCAGCATAATACATAATGAATTCTATTTATCTTTTTCAATGGAAAAATTCTCTAAAATTCCCATGCTTATGATAAGTGAAAAAAGAACTCTATCGGTCAAACTTTAAAAGTGTGATTGAAACGGCAGCTTTCGACAAATTATAATCTACGTTTCATATATATCATTTATATTCGTTTATTTCTACTCCACGTGACGATTAAGGATAGTGACCCAGAATGTTAGAGGACGCAAATTATATGGACATAAGAGAAAAAGAAAAAGTTCTCATTTAGTTATAAAAAGGCAGTCTTACATCAATCGATTTTGTTGTCTTTTGTCTGAAACAATCTTTGGAAAAAAGACGAAAAAAATATTAATGCAATAATTTTGATTTGCCTGATATCTTGAATTTCAAAAACAAAACAACAAATGTATTGTGATTTTATTTATTTTAATGAAACGTTAATAAATACTTAAACCGTTGTCGAAGATTTTTTGAACACAATGTTATACCTATTTAAAACAAAATTCGTATACACAGATATAATCTTTCTTGTTATGAAAGAACAAAACAGTATAAAATGTTAAAATGTAAAACAACCCCTGTATGTAAAAATCCAATTCCATCCCAAAAGTTGACGTATTACCAAAAACATGTCATACGGGCACGATGAAGATACAATAGATAAAATGGCCTAACTGTAATTGTATGACCATTAATTAATCACTCGATGATTGACCCATGAATGTTTATCTTGTGAATGCAGCCACAGATGACTATTGTATTAAGCACAGTTTATGGACAAGTGTTGCTTTGATGGAAACAGACGTTTTGATTGTATACTTATCGTTAAAATATGTAACAAGAAAAGCTTTATAAGCGTTATAACCTAATTCAAAACAATTCAATTATTATATGTTTTTCCTGATGGAAAAGTATTATGGCCGTTTGCAGGTACCCCATTATATTTTTTATGTTTCATTGGAGGTAACTCTTAACTTTCCGGAATTATGAAATCCGGAGCATTCTAAATAATATGTGTGCCTGCTGTAAATAAACGTGCCGAGCCTGACACTCTCTCCTCTGTTCTTTTAGGTAAGAACTAATTTTATTACATATTTGTGTTGGACATCTATTATATTTTGTGTAAGGTGACTTGCGCCATTTGTTTGTGGTTGTGTTTTGTATGCAAAGAAGCTTAAACTCGTTTATTTTATAGTTTTATGCGAGGTGCAGCCGGGTCACATGTTGGTATTTCCCTCCATAGTTGAAATGTATTAAGCTATGAACAATGATCATCGATTCGACATAATAGTATGATATATGTATTTTCTTGTATTGAAAACATTTAGAAAAGAACTAGTCAGTAGAATTCTATTGTTTCAACTCGCAGTATTAGTTTTCATATTGCCTAGTCATTATCCGGGATTACAAGGTGCGGATCGTTGTTGGTTTTAGATTTAGTGTGCTCTTCATATTTCCGGTTTGCGTTATCATGTGAACATTGTCAATTAGAACGTGTTGCAGTTTGTAATTGGTAAAGTCATAATATCATTACACTATTATAACATCAAGTTTATTTAATAACCTGTGAATAATCTAGTCAACATTACTATGTATGTTTTCAACAATTAATTTGTTTACCCCTAGACAAGTTAAAGCTGACATGAATTCATAAAAACATTTGGTCGCCATATTAGTTTCGATCGCTCCTCTACTGCCACTGGGGTTTATATACCGGTCGAGAGAGTTACGGTCGGTTGCTTTCCGTTCGAGGCATTCAGGTTGCACGGACCTCTAAATGCATGAACTACACATTGTAGTAAAATGTTTGTAAAAAAGAATAAAGGAAACTACAATCAATAAAACACAAAATATATTTATTCTTTGAAAGAATATCCAAGGTATCCTTATCATTTTGCACAGATAGTGCTGCCATACTTCGCATGCATATCGAACACGTGTGTCTTTCATACAGAGTGCACAACGTCTGCTTCTTTTTGAAGACCCCCGCGGTACTACATCCAACACAGTAGATAAATGACAGTAAATCCAAGAAAGTAACAACGTAACATCGTTTCCATAGGTTTCTACAAAACACTCCGTTTCTAAAATCCATATGATCATAGACTTTGCTCGATCGGCCACAGTGTGTAGTTTGCGCATGTGCGATGTTATAACTTACACAGAAAAATGTTCTACACTTATCGAGGATTTTGAAATTTGTGTTTCTGGGATTTCAGTCTGCCTTGTTTCGTTGTTCTTTGGATATTCCTTACCAGTGCAGCGGTAGTCATAATATTTTTTTTTCAAAACGCGTTACTTCAAGTCTTTTCGTCCAATGTAACGTGCTATCGGCCTTATATAGGGGGTGTGTAGCGATAAACAGAACAATAGAAATCGACAACTAATATGGCGGTAGTCCGAGATAAAAGGGAAATAATGCGTATTTATGAATTCATGTCAGCTTTAATATTGGGCCAATGTATTGTAATGTTTACATATTATTATTCTGAATAATATGAGTGCCTGCTGTAAATAAACGTGCCGAACCTGACACCCTCTCCTCTGTTCTTTTAGGGATAACAGAAATATAGCTGCTTTTTATAACTGGCAATGCGTTTTAAGTCTATTTATTTTGTTTACCTAAGAAAACGATGAAACGAATAATCAAATGCTGAGATCAACAATTCAATTCGGTAAATTACTGTTAAAACAACATTTCGTTGGCGTGTCTGCTCGGTTTTATTTAATCATAAATGAATTATATTAAAATTACTGTTGAGTACTGGTATAACCATTATTATTGTTCCTTCTTTCAACGTGTTAATTTGCATTTTTAATACAATTAAATCGACATTTATTTATTACATAGCAAATATTTCTGTCTATATTGGACACAAAGATGTAACTACTATCACAAAAGATTAATATTTCAAACGGAAGATCTAGAGCTTATCATAGGAAAACTTCACCCCGATCTAGAGCTTATCATAGGAAAACTTCAATTGACCCATGCCGATCACCTTTTCCTTGATACATGTAAGTTGAACTGACTACGAGATTGCAAGGAGTGAAATTTTGTTACGACTGTTTGCTCGTTGTTTAAGATTTTTTCTTTGAATTCTTATGAAAAAACATTTTCCTATGATATCAGGACATATCTACAGATATCTATTTTTTTATCGCGATCTCTGTGGCATAACTGGAGGTAATTTTAAAAAAAATTGATATGGGAGTATACGTAGACACCGGTTAATTGGTCGGAAAATATTGCTATTAACAGATTAGCAATTCTGCAACCTGATTGCCATACTTATATATATATATATATATATATATATATATATATATATATATATATATATATATATATATATATATATATATGTGTGTGTGTGGATTTAATAATTCCCTGAAAAGACTCTTATTACACAATGACGTCATAGTTAAATGACTTAAAGAAGACATTGAAACGGGATCTCAAGGATGACTTTAATATGTGTCATCATATTAATAAAAGTATCAAAATCGACCTGATATTAACGTGTAAATTAATATAAAATGACGAGAAGGTACAATATGTTAGACAGTTTGTTTTACAACTATCTCGTATTTTCTATTAATTGTCTTGCAGTGGAACTTATTTTGACAGTTAGTTTTGCGCTTAAGCCACAGGGGAATTTTTTTTAATGCAGGCGTTAGTATCTGCTTGATGCTTGCATTTAGATGTTTGTTTCCAATGAAACTTTTTATAATTTGGATTGAAGGTTTCTTAAAAACAAATGAATTAATATTGCAGAAACGTCTGTAGAATCCTTAATCTAGAAACATACATTAATAAATGTTCAATGTAAAAAGATACAACAACAATAAAAAGAGAAATCGATCAGATTTAATCTTTTAATAGAGTAAGATAAATGTTATCATCGCAATAAAATTTGGAAAGAACAATAGTCCGAACGCGTATATGATTCAACACCTTGATTTAGACAATCGGACAATTTTTAATGTTCTTTTTAAAACACAAACAACCAGTCAAATTTCAGTTACAATACCAACGGCCGGTGGCATTTTGTCAGGAAAATGGAAACATTCATATTAATTTTATCATATACGTTTGTTTACGTCAGCACTGGACATTGAAATTAAAAAAATCTTCCAATAAAAATGTTGTCTTTTCCGACATTAATTTACGGGGCCACCCTTTGCCAGATTTGACAAGTTTTATTGTTTAAAGGATGACAGACATAACGACTCCGTAATATGTTTGATTTTTTTGTAATTGGTTTGCTAAATGTACTACAAAGCACCATATGAATCGGCATATGACGTCTTCAACTTATCAAATTTGCTTGATCCCTTCTTCCAATCCTTCATCTACGTTATGACAAACAAAAGTTAACCTTACTTTTTGTTTAATGCTGTCATACGTTTATTTTAGGAATGTAAAATATAGTCGTATAATAAAAGTTTTTGAGCAAAAGATGACTCGCATAATTTTTACTGACATTCAAGGTGGTATTAGTTCAAATAAATAAATATCCAGTATTGTAAAATTTAAAAACGAAAAAGAAATTGTTTATTTTGGTAACCTGAACCATAAGGTATGAATAGTAGTTAAATATTAAATGAAATGTTTTTTCCCCTCGGATGATTAAAAATTGACAAATGTAGCCGAAATTTTAATAACAAAATGCAAACAAAATTATAAATCTACTTTTTTAAATGAAATGTAATGGAAAAAACTTATACAAAAAAGTACAAAACGCATGGCACGATGGGCAAGTGTCTTATAGAGGTGAGATTGTTATTTTTTATTAATCATACCGATTAGGTGCATTGTATCTCAATGAAGCTGAACCTACCAAGTAAAAATCTAAAATTGTTATCTTAATGATAGAAAAATGTTTTAATAATCAGATAATAAAATCAATGAATTCTCTAAATACTTCTTCTCGAACATAAAATTCTTTGTCTTGAAGAAATAGGGAGCAAATTCAATCATATTTAAATTGTATTTCTGTTATTTTTTTAAAATAATGTTGTGGACAATGACTGTGCGCGTTTTTTTCATGAAAAATATGCCAAATATGTCACTTATCATCGTTTTTCACCGTATCTTAAAGGGACATGGTCACGATTTTGATCAAAAAATATTTTTCCGATTTTAATTTTTACAATGCTTCAGTAAGACATTTTTAATAGGCAACCAAAATATGAGTGTCATTCGTTGAGTTTTAAGCGAGTTACGGAGCTTACAATTCTTTGCTATGTAAACAAAGCTTTTGTTTACATTTTTTTATGTTGAAGCAAAAATTCCAGTTTTATACCTAAAATGGATGTGCTAAACGTTAGAAACTGCTTATTTATGCTTAAAATGGATAAGAACGTAATCAAACCAGCTGGAAAAAGATTTTTTACTGGTATATTGAACCTATGTAAACAAAAACAAGGCACGAGCCTTGTTTACATGTCAAATAATTGTAAGCGCTGTATATTGCTTATAACTCAACAACTGACTCTCAAATTTCATTTGATCATTAGAAATGCATTCCTAAAGCATTGTAAATAATAAAAACAGAAAAATAGAATTTGACCAAAATCGTGACCATGCCCCTTTAATAAATGGCATGTTGTTAAAACCATTATTCCTTAATTAGAACAGCATTGAGGTGCATAACATTGTCTTGTTGACACACCTATGTTCAAGATGCGAAAAGTGTATTCTCAGGATTGTTTAGCATTTAATAAAAAGAAAAAAAAGTCATCTGTTTTATTTTTTATTAATACACTACAAAATAGATTTACTATATTTCATAGACAAACACTGTTGAACATAATTAAACACAACACGAAGTATTGTTCGAAAACACATAGTAAATTTAGAGTAGTCTTCCTGTATAATCTTTGTAGTCTTCTTCATTGATCATCTTAAGATACGTAGGAAAGGGTTCACAATTAATTTAGGGCCAAGAATATAATTCACACATGTAGGACTTTACATTACATGAATAACTTTTTTCAAACATGATAATGATACAAATACACAATAGATACAAAATAGAGTATGTGAATAATATCAGATACCAAACACAATAAATACAAATATACAGTATGTGATTATTTACGTTTATCAAAAATGATATAAAAATACACAAAAGATACACAAATAAAGTGTGTGAATACTCCCTACAACTACAGTTATTTCATAGGCACTTGTTTTTGTGATAAAGTTAACCCCATAGTATAATAATGACACACGCTATCCAACTCTGGGTTACGTTAAGTACACTTCCGCGAATTGCAACCATTTTCACTTTTAACGAAAAAGCATTACTATTCTTTTTTACAATAACTTATTTTCAAAATCGTATGTGGAATGTATTTATTTACCTATATTTGTATGAACAGCGTCCAAACATTGTTTGCTGAATAGAAAAGTCGTTTCACTTCATGATCCTCTATGTACTGGTCTTGGGCAGAATGCAATAATTAAAAATAAACTGTTTATATATATATATATATATATATATATATATATATATATATATATATATATAT
Organism: Magallana ariakensis; assembly: GCA_020458035.1. Lineage (NCBI taxonomy): Eukaryota > Metazoa > Mollusca > Bivalvia > Ostreida > Ostreidae > Magallana > Magallana ariakensis. Next base: position 68,066,580 of record CM035812.1, on the reverse strand, counting down.
ATATATGCTGTGTTAAAATATTGCAAAAATTAATCATGGTATTCCTCAAATAAAAATTCAGAAAACGTCACTTTATTTAACAGATAAAAGCTTTGTTTCACAAATCGTTGCCATCGATATTTTTATCCTTTCCAAAACCCCATACGTGATACGTATTCAAATGACGCGCACTTGTTCGGTCCAAAACCAATACATAGGGGGTTTAGGGTCTAAAATAACTAATTCAGTAAGCGAGCAATTTTTGGACGATAGTTATGCAGATAGCAGTAAATGAATGGAAGCATGCCATATAAAATTTGTAGGTAAGGGAAAAAGAATACCAATCCAAAAAATCATTTAGTACTTTAACGGCATGAAAGACACCACTTAAAAAACATTTGGAATTAGTAAGTAGTTTGACTGTATAGAACGTTCTAGTATTCGTCTTATATACAATCAGACGCTCTGTTACAGCCAAATACACCAATATATATATGTCACATATAAATTATAATCTCTGACTTTGTTAAATGTATTCACAGGCGCTTGAGGACAGGACCCCCTCCCCCCACCCCAGATTTTGACTCCCCAGAGTAGTTGACTCTCCTATTGATAGAAATTCCTTTAAAGTAAGGTACACATCATGTTCCTCTACAAATATCTGAAAATTAAAGGAAAATAATAGATATATGCCCCCCCGGATATAAAAAGAGGAAAGGTACGCCACTCCGTTTGTTTTTTTTACATTACTACCCATTCGTCAAAATGGGACTATAAAACGTGTATCCGCTTTATTTATTCAACAAGCATCACTCTTATTACGGTTTTAAAATGAACTTGCATTCTTCTATAATCTTACTATACCATGTCAAGTAAGTGAGACGGAAGTCAACATTTTTCAGGGACTTACACTCTTACGCTGTTATAGGATAAATTTCGAGGCGTCTTTTTGCGCGCCAATACATGTAAACCGGTTTTCTAGGATGTTATCGTCCCATAGCGACAGCAAGATGTTTACCTCCGTCACAGTTACTTAGCGGAATGGCAAACCTTTCTTTTTTTAATGCAGGTTGGAGATAGTTTTACATAAATCGTTTATTCTTAGTCAATCTTAAGATATTTGAAATAGGATATGTTGTGTACATGACAAAAGGAATTTCTATCAAAAGGAGAGTCAACTACCTCGGGGTTAAAAATTGGGGTTTGGGGGTTTAGGGGGTCCTTTCCTCAAGCATCTGTGACATATAGTGTATTTGTTCACAGTTTTATCTAAAGTTTTACTCAAGTCTAAGTTGTATGCTTCATTGTAATACTAAAAAAATACTTGAGATGCGGACGATTGCTTTTACAGATGGATTTTATATTTTAACTTTAACATACACATCGCAATAAATAATAGATGTTGTATCATTAGATACAATTAGAGTCATTTATTAAAAACCCGCGAAATATTGTGCTAAAGTTTATGTACAAGTTCCTTTTTTGAACACAAAAATTGGCATCGTAAAACAAATTTAAAATGATTGATTTAAGTGTTGGCATTCACCTTGAAATCGCCTTTATTTCATAAGAAGCGGTCTGTTGGTTGTGTTTCTGGTCAATCATTTCTACCCAATGTTTGTTCCAAAAGCAAAAAAGCTTTTTAAAATGATATCTTGCTTCCTGAAATCGCCAAACATACATCACAGGATTGCAAGCACTATTCAGTAGCAACAGGAAAGCTGTCAATACGTAAATGCTTTTTCCCAAACCCTCTTTTAGATCAAATAATGGGAAGGTAATTAATGTTATATATGGGAAAAAACCTGCCAAAAACAAACCAACAATTAAAGATACCTTTCTTACAGTCGTTGATTGCTTCTTTGAAAAATTAACTGCCTTGTTCAAATGAACTTGAAAGGATCGTTTACGAATTTCGTGCAAAAAATACCCCAAAATAACTACATTCAAAATACTTAAACTTAACAATATACACTTAAAAGTGGTATTGACTTCAGTTTTTGGACAATTAACTATTATTTCACAAGTAAGTACATACTTGGCATCATAGCTGAAAAACATACCATATGTCAGAAAGAGACTAAGAATCCAAGCCAAAACGCAGAGTCTCGTTATTAATTTTTTTGTGATGAAAGTGTAGTATCTCATTGCAAAAGCAAAAGCAAAGTAGCGGTCCAAGTTCATCATGGTGATAATCAAGAGAGACACGTTGATGCATAGAAAAGTAAAGTATTTTTTAAAATCACACTGAAATGGGGTTCTTAATACAGAATTCGGTAAAGCAAGGATAAATCCGGTGAAAAAGTCAGAAATGGCCAAGTTCAAAGACAGAATCCTAATTTGGAACAATAATCTAGTGCACCTCCTGAGTATAATAATTGATATGAAATTTTCGATCAGCATAATACATCCAAAAGAAACCAAAAGGTCATCTGTAAGAATCACTGCTTGCTCTGAGTAGTTAGAAAATGAATTTTCTATCTCTTTTTCAATGGAAAAATTCTCCAAAATTCCCATTCTTATGATAAGTGAAAAAATAACTCTATCGGTCAAATTTTAAGAGTATTGATTGAAACGACAGTTTCCGACAAATCATAATCTATGTAGTACATTCATCATTTATATACGTTCATTTCTACTCCACGTGACGACTAGGGATAGTAACCTATGAAACAACTTGTCAGTGGACACAAATTATATGGACAGGAAAGAAAAATGACAAAAGGCAGTTTATACATCAATCGATTTTTTTTTTGTCTTTTGTAGAGAAACTGACCAATGAATGTTTATCTTGTGAATTCAGCCACAAAATAACTCTTAAGCACATTCTGTTGACAAGTGTTGCTTTGTTGCAAGCTGACGTTTCGATTGTACATAAATATTTTAAAAAATTGTTACAAGACAAGCGTTATAACCTATTTCAAAAGAGTTCAATTTTTACATGTTTTTTTCTAATGGAAATGTTCCTGCTTTTTGTCACTGTCAATGCGTTTTATATTTATTTATTTATTTTGTTTACGGAAGAAATGATTTTCAGATACATTATTATGAAAATCAATAAATGCATTTGAGAACTATTAAATTCTACAAACACACAAATTTTGGTATCTTTTAAGTTATAAATTAATTTATATTTTGCATATGTTATTTACAAATGTGAAAAGGCTATTGAGACGGCCACGTCATCAAATCGATATACAGGTAGCTGTTTAATCAAGAACACAATAATAATATTGTCTCGGACTAGGTAATTGATTATTGGCTCCAGCTATTTTGTTGTCATGTCCTGTCGGATTTATGCTGAGAACGTGCGCAAAACTGTATCCTTTTCTAACCCATTAAATAATATTTAATTAAATTTATATAAAGATATACAATAATTGACGCAAAATCTTGCAATCGGATATTCTGATCAGCAGAAAATTCTAATATCTAACTCGGTGGGACGGGGAACATTAAAGCTTATGCAATACTCTCCGAATTGTTGTTTTTAGTTTTATTTTGTATTTCTGCTCGTTATGCATTCAATAACGTATGTATGCTTTATTGATTGTGTCAAAAAAGCGTTTACAGGTTCAAAATTACATTAACAGATATTTTGAGGGGAAAAAATATAAAGAGAATCATCATTTAAATGTGTAGGACTAGATGATATCACGCGCAAGCGCGGGAATTAACACTTTAAACATTTTAAAATATGAAAACAATACTTCATGCACATGGCCTTTATTTTTTTTAATTTGTTGCAGATGACTGGAAAAATTTACAAACTTTTTTATTTTATTTCAAACCAGGGAGTGGCTGTATAGTGCGTCGTATATCTTTTCTAAATTTTGTTTTTAAGTCTTAGTTTAGGTCTTTAAATCAAATCTCACTTTAACTATTATCACTGTCTCAAAAAAGAATTTCAGATAAAAGACTGTAACCCACCCAATTCAACTTCCCCGTTTAAGGTGGTATTGGACACCTGTCAATATTAATGTGGATTAAAGTACACAATAATCAAAATACTTTCACCGTTTTAGAATTTTTAAATTTAACAACTTTTAACAAAAAATATGTTTTTGGAAAAGTAAAAATTATTAAAGATCCCACCGGGATTCGAACTCATGACTAAAGGATGTGTAGTTTACGCTCTACCCTATTGCGCTACGCTATTTGGTAACAACTTTGGGAAAGAAAAGACTAATGAAATTATGCTAGATTTTTATTGTTAATTTGATCGGATATTGTCACAATATGGAGGTGTCCCATACATCATCTATTCATACTTACTAAGAGTTGTTAACACAATTTGTTCATAGTTCACAAGTTAATGTATAAGGTTTACTACGCATCTGTATTGGTTTAAAAATGTATATAATCAAAAACGCTAAATTTAAGTATATACATATATTTTTTGGCATATATTAAACCAAAGTTGTCAGATCCAAGGTAACTGACCGATGATTAACTCGCCCTACACTTTCCGCCATGACGTTGATTAGTCAACCCGCGTTCTTGATTACCCCGTTCTGGAAAGTTCTATCCATCAAAACTAAAGCGCGCATTCAAGAAACGAATTGGCTCATTTTATTTATTCAACATTTGTTATATCTTAATTGCTATGTAAACCCTAATTAAGTTCCCAGTAGATATACTCTCTCTTTACATAATCATTCAATATTATTTCATTGCAAGCATATATTTTGATGCGAATTCCAACTGATTTGGATCCGCCAAAGCGTGTCCACCACCTTACTCTCATTTTTGCTATTTCGGGCTGGTTTATCGAAAATGAAAGTAGGTTTTTAGTTTTTTTCTTAATGATAACTTATTAGTTAAAAATCAATTATAGCTTACGGACATCAACTCACACGTGATGAAATACTAAAGGTGCAAGCATTTACTCTGGTGCAGGCATTTTGTTGTTTATTGGCAAAATGTCTTAATTTATAAGTATAGATTATTGGCTGATGGTAGGGAACACAGCTCATGCCCTCAGTAGTAGAAGGATAATGTGTATGTTTTATAGGTCTACATCAACACGAATAATCTAAATAAAGGCTCTTTATTTAATTTGTATTTGTATCTAAACAATTAATCAGTTACAAGTAAGTCAAGAGAAATATTTAAATTTTAAGATCGCTGACCCTTCCAAAAAAAATTCTTAGTTAATTATTTTAAAATCTGCGTACACAAAAATATCTTTTAATGAAGAACAATAATAATACAAAACTAAATGTTAACGTCTGCCATAAAATGGCTTTTATTTGAGAAAAAACACCCTAGAATACTGCAAAATATTGTATTTTGAACAGAAAATTTAATATGAATTACGCATGTATTACTTTTTTCCTTTAAAATGTTTCATAAATAATGACATCCAAAATGCGTTCTGTATGACATTTTCCGTAAATTGTGTCTGTAATTCATAATGACAACCAAGAACAAAATGATGTGTGATAAAATAAATACCTAAAATAATCACACACCTTTTATTCTAATTTGTTTTTGTAGTGATTATTATTAATTTAAGCTATGCAAAACCAAGCCCTGAACAAAATGTCTTGTATATTGATAGGTTTACGTATAGTATGACGTAAAGAAAGCTGGGTAATCCATTGAGATCTTACCTTGATATACTCCGACCAATGAAATTGCTTGTTACTGTAGTAAGGCCGTTTGCAGGTACCCCATTATATTTTTTAATGTTTCATGGGAGGTAACTCTTAACTTTCCCGAATTATGAAACCCGGAGCATTCTGAATAATATGTGTGCCTGCTGTAAATAAATAAACGTCCCGAGGCTGACACTCTTTCCTTAGTTCTTTTAGGTACGAAGTAATGTTATTACATATTTGTGTAGGACATCTATTGCATTTTGTGTAAGGCGACTTGCGCCATTTGTTTGTGGTTGTGTTTTGTATGCAAAGAAGCTTAAACTCTTTTATTTTATATGTTTATGCGAGGTGCAGCCGGGTCACATGTTGGTATTTCCCTCCATAGTATTAAGCTATCGACAATGATCATTTACTCGACATAATATTATGATATATGTATTTTCTTGTAATGTATATAGAGAATAATACATACCCTTTTACATATCACAGCCAGTATCAGCCCGAGACTCCAATATCAGCCCGAGGGTCGAAGGCCCGAGGGATGATATTGGTCGAGGGCTAATACAGGCTGTGATATGGAAAAAGGGCATCTATACTACTATATTAAAATAATAGACTCGAATTTTTGGGCTTTAATACCGAGAAATCGGAAGAGTACTGTCTTTTGTTTTATATATTTTAAACATCATTGGTACTTGAAGATTACCAATTTGTTTTTATTTTTTCTCAATCAAGCTTCGCTAATTAATAATCAACGAAAATTCCTTTTAAAAATCCGGAAATCATCTGGATTTTTTGGATTTTACAATCTTGCGCATGCGCATTACATTCACGCTAAATCACGGGAGGCTCTTTTTCCACAATATCACATTTGCATGGATTAACTCAGAAACGATAATACAAATACGTGTAAATTTTCATTGAAAGTTTGCTACATGTATCTATTCTGTTCATCAAAGAAAATACGGGAGATAACTCTAACTCAGTGCATTTGATATGAAAAATCCCGAGAGTTCCGAATGTCGACATGGTGTGTAAATTTGAAGCGAGTAAAAAAGTGTTGAATTTTTCATTTATATGAATAAAAATTTTAGATGAAACGTATGTACAGCATCAAAATGGTTTGTTATGAATAATTTGACTGTTATTTTCAATAAAGCTTCATTAATTTTCTCAAAATCAAAGCGATTCTGCAGTTTTTTGCTACATTACGGGTATATGAGAGGCATTTTAACTGTGTTGAAGGCCTGTCCCGAGACACAGATTATTCTATTAGAAGAATACTAGATGATATCCCGCGCAAGCGCGGGAATTAGCATTTACACATTAATGATTATGACACAATGCTAAAATGTTGAACCATATTGTTTTTTCATTTTTGTATATACTGTGTCCAAATTTTTTTCTAAATTGTTTTCTTATCATATTCTTCATATCATTAGGTCAAATTTCGCTACAATTTTTATCACTGTCTTAATGAGAATTTCAGATTAAAGACTGATCTGAAAAAAAAAACCCCACAATTTAACTTCATAGTTACGTATACATTATTTATTCATACAGACTTAGAAATAATGTCTAACGTTTACTACCAATCTGTCGTGGTATAAAAAGTATGAAATTCAAAAAACGCTAGTGTATGCATATTAATTTGCATTTTTTAAAACCAAAGTTGTCATATCCAAAGTATTTGCCCGATGGCTAACTCGCCCTACACTTTCTTTCATGTGTAAATTAGTCAAACCGCTTTCCTGGGCACCCCATTTTAGAAAATAAATTCTTCCGATCAAAACCAAAATTGCATCAAAATGTTCCATTTTATTTATTAACTTTTTTGTATTAACCAAAGAAGTCCCATCTAAGGTATGAATATCTGCCCGCGATACGTGATGAACCCTTCCTTCACGTTTCGCCATGACGTTAATTAGTCAAACCGCGTTCTTGATTACCCCGTTCTGGAAAATTCTATTCCATATCAAAACTAAAATCGCGCATTCAAGAAACGAATTAACTTATTTTATTTATTCAGCATTTGTCAAATCTTAACTTCTATGTATAATCCAAGTAAGTTCCTACTAAATATATTCACTGTTTACGTAATCATTTGATATTATTTCATTGCAATGATATATTTTAATGCTAACTCCCATTGACTTGGATCCGCCAAAGCGTGTCCGCCACCTTACTCTCATTTTTGCTATTTCGAGCTGGTTTATCGAAAATGAAAGTAGGTTTTTAATTTAATTCTCAATAATTACTCATCAGGTTAAAATTTATTATAGCTTACGGACATCATATTACACGTGTTGAAATACCAAAGGTATAAGCAGTTACTCTGGTGTAGGCGTTTCGTAGTTTATTTGCGAAATGTCTTAATTTATAAGTATAGATTAGATTATTCCGATATTATATGCAATGTCAACCCGTGCACGCACGGGTCAAAGTCTAGTTTATTATTATATTTATTACATACTTAGTAATAAAATTAAAAAAAAACAAATCCCAAACTTGAACAAATTGATTTTGAATATTATTTGAAAGTATTTTGTACATGTATTGAATAAAAATATGAGGTCTAATTGTTTTAACAAACAGCTAGTCATGTAGCTACAGAACCGGAATTTCCTCAGGTTTTAAAAGTTCATCGCTCCAAAACATTTGTAAGCATTTGAAGTTTTCAACTGCACTTAAAAATGACGACTGTAACAAATGTTTTATTTTCTTCTGTAAACATGCACAAATGCCGAAACGAAAAAAGGCAGAGGTGTTCCTCAAGGGGTGTGATACGGATCCGTATCAGCCCTAGAGGGCCGATAACCTGTATCAGCCCCGGAGGCCGGTACGAGTTGTGTGATGTCATCTGTATCACATATGCAAAAAACCTGTATTTATTACTAAGTATATAATAAACATTTAGAAACGAAGTAGTCAGTAGAATTCTATTGCCTCAACTTGCAGTATTAGTTTTCATATTGCCTAGTCATTATCCGGGATTCCAAGGTGCGGATCGTTGTTGGTTTTAGATTTAGTGTGCTCTTCATTTTTCCGGTTTGCGTTATAATGTAAACATTGTCAATTAGAACGTGTTGCAGTTTGTAATTGGTAAAGTCATAATATCATTTAATAACCTGTGAATAATCTAGTCAACATTACTATGTATGTTTTCAACAATTATTTTGTTTACCCCTAGACAAGTTAATACTGAGCCAATGTATTGTAATGTTTACATATTATTATTCTGAATAATATGTGTGCCTGCTGTAAATAAACGTGCCGAGTCTGACACTCTCTCCTGTTCTTTTAGGGATAACATTACATTTATTGATTTTCATTTCATGTTATCGGGTACTTACAAATGCAATGTACAACGAATCAAATCCTACCTCACGCCTTTACAGACACCCTTTATGTTGCCATAGTGACCTACAAGGAAGTTATACTCATGGGTAGTGGCAACATAGATCATCAAGTATGTAATCGGATATGTATTTTTCTGTGGATGACCTTAATGAACTCAATATCAGGTAATAGAAATTTTTAGAAACATTTTCTTCTGTAGAATAAGAATACTAATGTACAATATCAATGTACAATGGAATTGTTTATTAAAAAATCAACTTTCATTTTCACGTTCTATTTTTAATGCTCGTAGATAAATAAACCTATCGTTGACAGGTGCTCGATGTATTTCTGTACCTTGGTAATACGAAGTAGATTATGTATATTTGAGAAGCACTAAAGGCATTTAAACGGGACATCGCGGATGACTTTGATATGTGGTTCATATTGAAAAAGAGTATCGAAATATACATGTAAACTGACATAGGGGTACATTCAATTTGACAGTGTGCTTTACAACTACATTTGTAACTTGTATTAATTTTTCCTTATCATTGTTTTAATATGAATCTTTTTTTGTTACAGTTAGTTCCGTGTATAAACCACAGGGGATTTTTTGTAAGTATTTGCTATATGCATGCATTTAAAAGTATGTTTAGTATTAACCTTTTTTATAATTTGTGTTGAGCGCTTATTTAAACAAACGATTTTATATTGCAGAAACATATGTGTTAATTCTTCGGTTAGAAACATACTTTGATAAATCTTAAATTTAAAAAAGATACAACAACAATTCAAAGAGAAACTAGATCACATTTAATTTTTTCAACCATGAGTGAAATAGAAGTTATCATGGCAATAAAATTGGGAACGAACTACAGTACGAATGCTTATATGATTAAACACGTTGATCCAGACGATCGGAAAATGCTAAATGTTCCTTTCAAAACACAAACAACCAGTCAAATGTCAGTAACAACACCAACGGTGGCACTGTTCGACGACAATGGAACCATATCTTCATATGGATCTGAAGCTGAACTTCAATATATTCATCTTGCCGACAGAAGTAACCACCTTCTTTTCCGTGAATTTATTTGGCATTTATTTTGTGCAGATGACACGGTAGGTTCTATTTTATAATTAAGATATATACGATTACCATTTGTTTTTAATGTTTTTCTATCATTTTGTTGGACACAGAAAGCACTGAAAATATCTCTCTAGATTCCAGAAGACCTGAGTGATGTGAATGGAAAACGGATGAATTCGGTTGATGTATTGTCATCTGTCATTGAATATATGGTCAGCCATGTAAAATCTGAGACAGGGGAGGACGTACGTGGTATACCGATTACATTTAAGTACGTCTTTACTATCCCGACTTGCTCGTGTGAAGACGCCAAGAGGTTCATGTCAGAAGCAGCAGTTAAAGTAATTTGCATATTATTAGTGTGTGTGAGTTTGTGCTTTTAATTGTTAATTAGATAATTCAAAGGTAACTGAAACTTAACACAAATACATGTAAATATATATTATATAAAGTATTAAAAAGGTGCATAAAATGTAAATGAACACCAATGATATAGGAAAAATAGTGCATGAATCCAAAAAAAAAGTCTTAAAGCCCTTTGTTAAAGGTTTTAGAGAAATGCGTTTGAATATACGTATGCCAAAGAAATCTGCAAAACATAACCTTTCATTCAGATGGTTCATTCTTGTTAATGATAATAAGCAGCTCAAAAGACCTAAAATTCACAATATTTGTGTTATTGCACTCATGAAATATTACATATGCTTTAAAAACATCGTATCTGGAATGGCAAAGAAAGTACATGGAGAATGAAAATGATGCTTAGTGCTAATTAATATATAAATAAGATTGTCTAAAGAGTACTTATGAATCCAAGTATAAGATATGAAATAAAGTGAGTGTATGGGATAATTTAGGCAGGTTGTTCTCCAAACGATGTCATAGTTGTTGAGGAAGCCGCTGCAGCATTACAGTTTTACATGAACAGTCAATATGATGGAAAACTCCAAGTGTTGGATGTCAGCCATAGATGTTACTTAGTTGTGGAATTAGAAGGTAAATATCAATATAGATATTAAATCTAAAACTCCTATCTTAATTCACAATATTTCTTCCATATACTTTCGTCATTTGCTTAAAGTGAAGTAAATTAGAATAAATAAGAAAGTAAACTAAGGATTAAATACAATATAGGTAGCATGATTATTTTTTTTAGATTAATGCTAATTTGCATAAATTAATCACTCCACACATTTTCAATGAATAAAAACGACTTAGGAGGAATCTTGCTAGATTTTTTTCACCCTACTTATTTCTTCTATTAGCTTTTTTTTTACCAAACAAACTTAACGGTAAAACTTTAGATAAACTAGATAATGTAATATCTTTAGTTCAAAATTGAATGATTCAGTTCCCTGTATCTGTTTGGAACTTATTTAGTACATGTATTTGTTCTCAGTGTACATCTCTTTTATTTCGTTAATAATTTACCTGTACATAAAATTACATTTTTAGATGATAACGTCACCATTTCAATCTTAAATCACATCAACGAAGAGCGCATTGGAATCCTGTACAGGAATACCGCTGAAGTTTGGGGAAGCTGTCAAATTCAAAAGGACATGGTTGAAATGCTTAGTTGTGAAACTAGCGAAACATTATTAGACGGCTTTTTCGAAAAATACCCCTTGGAACGTTTTGAACTTATCCAAGAAATTAAGAAGAAAATTAAATATACATTACCCGAAACCTCAAGAGTAGTAATAAAAATGTCAGCCTTAATGCTTGAAAAGAATGAAAGTTTTGAAGACATGCAGAAAGCCGTTCTTAAAACAGGACTAAAGGACAAACTTAATTTTAAATTAGACAAATGCATCATTTCTCCAGAAGCGTTTCAAAGTCTGTTTACCGATGCTGGGAAACAAATCGTGCAGTATCTAAAGAAAGAATTACCAACCGATTTGTCAGACATTAATTCTATTATTCTTATTGGAGAATTTGCACAGTCACCGATTCTGCAAAATATAATAATGAGGTCTTTTCCAAACATAAATATTCACGTCCCAGGAGAAGCAAACATGGCAGCAGTAAAAGGGTCGGTGCTCGTTGAAGAAAACAATTTACACGTGGATACAAGCGTGAGTTATTTTATTGAATATTGTTTTTATATCAAAGTATTCTGCCCTTTTATTATATTGTTTATTCGTTTTATTTGTCTATTTTTAACTCTTATCATTGTCACATCTTAATTTGATCTCTTGATTGATAAAAAATTAAAAAACGAAATTAAAAAAAAATTATTTACTTTGTGAACAGATTAAATACTAATTTAGAGAATAAAAAACAGTGAAAACTGCAATGAAGCATAATTGGTACATGTTTCACACCTCAAACAATGGATTTTAGCTGATACCAAATGACTTAGTACACACCAAGTCCAAGCTATGTAACATCTAATATAACATGCATAGATTAATGGGGAAAACTAAAACTAGCTGGTAACCGGACCTTGAAACAGAAAACTGCTCCTAAAAACGACAATACGAAACCTATCACACATACAGAGAATGATAATCGCTTCAAAGGCAGACCAAATACTAGTAATCCCAGCATTTTAGTTTTCAGTATAAAAGACAAATGTACAATTGACATTTTATTACCAAACCTGAACTGTCTCTTCTGAATTTTTAATAACTATGAGATACAAAAGCTTGTTCCCATCATTTTCTTATTTGTTTGTTTGTTGCGTTTTCCTATCCATTGTTCCGAAAGACATGTCAACTTGAAAATGACAAAATCTGAAAAAGGTACTATACTTGGAATTTGAATGCTACTTACATCAATATCCTGTTTTGGATACAGGTAAATTTGCCAGAGAGAATAATTTTACCATCACCATTCCCACAATAAGTTGTGGAAAAAATTGCCCTTCTTTTGATTTAAATAAGATAATCTTGAACTAAGGATAACTAACACAAAATGATAAAAATACAGATAGAATCACACAGAGTTTAATTTCTCGAGTGAAACATGTATGTACTAAGTATGTCGTTAAACGTTTTCCTCGCCATTCGATTTGGTCTCTCGTTTCGCTCGGTACCAAATCCCATGGTATTTGGAAAAAGTTTATCAAAATATATGTATTCAATGAAGAAATGAATAACAATTTAAAAACGCTTTCTTCAATATGATCACGTGGTCAAGCAAGCTTACCTGAAGATTTGGCCAAATATCAACCAAGTCAATTCTCTTGAGAACGTTTTGATATTGTTAGTAATTTAAAACATTCATGATTGAGAAGGACCAAAAATTCAAAAGCTAAATATATTTGTCTTGCTTTCTTTATCCCCTTGCATCTAGCATCATGAGCTATTGCGATGCAATGTAGATTCAAATTGCAATACATACTTAGTTATTATGTCCTGCATAAGTCAATTGATTTATAGAAAATTTAAGAAAAAAAGAGATTAAGACAATTTTTTATATTTTAGGAAACAACAGCTAACATACATGGAAACATGTTGAAACATTTTATTTTCTCTGTTGTGTTTTTGGTACAGGAATGTATCTGTGGAAGCAAAGTGTCCATCACTGAAAATGTTTGTCCATCCGAGGGAAATGTTCAACAATCAAGCACTAAAGAACCCGACTCAAAGCCAACAAGTATCATCCAGTCTAAAAAACGAAACCAAAGCCGTCTTTGCGTCATTCAATAAAAAGATAATTTTTTTTAAATATAAAAAACAGAAGCATGTCATTTGTATGATATACTGTATATCAATCTTTGTTCACGGATCAAAAAGAAATTGCGAAAAAGGGGTAAATCTGTAACCCTAAAAAAAGTCTAATTTCTGCTTATTGTATTTCTTGCGATATGAAAGTAATTGTGAAAAAAGCGAAAAATGGATCATTGTGAAATAACCGAAAAAAACAGTATCTCATGCACATAATTTTCATGGTTGTCATCAAAATTTACAATATATTGAAGATGTTACTGGGGACGAGTGAAGAATGAAAGATGGAGAAGTATTTGCCCAAAAAAGATTTCATCAAAATTACAAAAATATGATTTTAGTCATCACATGATCAAGCTCGAAACAATATGCCAAAATTAAAAAAAAAATAATTGTATTAATGAATTAGTACGACAAGAATGTTTTTTCTTTAATTTTCATTTACACGTATTTTGACATTTATTTTTTCGATGAGTTGTTTGTTGTAACCAACCAAACAACATGCTACTTATTTATTTCAAAGATATGGTGCTATCGAGGATCGAAGATATATTAATGTTTATCTTTGCACATTATATATCATCATCATCATCATAACTATCATCATTATCATCATCGTTTATTGAAATTCTGGTTATAATTCTAATACAGTACTCTTAATTCATTATGTTCACAAAAGTGGTCTTACTTAAGAAAAAAGGCCACGTAATACTATCAAATAATAAAAAAGTGAAATTAAGAGCATTTTGTGTTCGTTTGTGCCTGACAAAATACATGTATGAAAGTTGAAATATTCGTTCATAGATATTAGCTAGCCCCTTTATTTGTTATAACAAGTAATAACCGTACTATATGAAAATCGCTTATTTCATTAAGCTACATATGCATATTAATGGATATCAGGTCTGTTCCAGGACCTCAACCTGACCAAAGATGTGGGATCCTGGATGTCAGCTAGCCTCCTTGTAATATAATTCAAAAATACCGGAATATGTTGTATTACATGTATTTACATTTTTTGCGATGCTGAAAACCAGACCAAAATTTTGTCAGCATGACTAGATATATATAAAAGAAGGTTTATAGAAATTTCTCGATTTTTTGATAAGTATTAACGAGTTACTAGCCATAATTTGTAAATGAATAACGGCAATTTACCTATACATATTCATAAACGATTGACGTTAGAGGTTGATTTGCGCGGAAATAGTAATTCAGAAAAGCAGCACAGAGAACGAGGTAATACGGCAAGTTTGTTTACAATTGTTTGAATTCATATAAACAGGATTATTGTGCTGTAAACAGAAAAATATCAGATATCAGACATTGCCATCTGCAATTCATGAGGATGACTGCGTATCGGTGTCGATGACAATCGATGAGAGTTCTTTTGCAATTGACCATTATTTTCATACCTTTGACAACATATAATTATAAACTAAAACGTCAAAATTACCCCTTCTGAGGCCCCAAGACTCAAAACATATATGTACAACTTATAGATTTTAAGTATTCAGGTGATAGCTATGCAAGTTTTTATTTCATATTCAGACAATGAATATTCTACCATACATATGAGCTTCTTTTCCTTATGAGTAAATATCTTATTAAAAAAAGAAAACACACTCACATGTCTAGCAAGAAGCCGGTGTAAAGTAGAATAATGACCCCCGTAGAATAATAACCGGTCATTATTTCACGCAGAAAAATGACCCCCCGGTCATTATTTTACGTAGAAAATGACCCTTTTGCCTGAAGAATAAGTGTCATTTTCATAAAAATGAGCACACTCTACATGAAGAAAAGTGACCCCTGTAGAATAATGACCCTCTTATAGATTAAAGTTTTATAGTATAGTTTTTTATTATTTGTGAAATAGTCTTTACAATATAGTAATTTTTACTGCAGTTTACAGAAAGTAACAGAAATTAAAATTCATATTTCAAATAAACTTAAAGTGAAAAAAGGGGTATATCTTAGAAAATAAAATCCTTCCGTTATAACAAGATACTGACGTATTGTATCGGGGTATGGTTGTCATCAACGAGTTACATTTACATGTATATCTTATTATTACGAGCGTCAACACATTAAAATTATTTCGAGATACAAGACACTATAAAACAATTTGTTTACTGAGGATGAAAGAGTAGACTCAATATTGTTCATGAATTATACTTGCATTGACGATATTCCTCTACTACAAACTACTGTGTATGCAAGTGCATCACTCAGAACTAATGATGAAACCAAAGTTATGAAAAGTTCACTCCATTGTTAGGCATTATAACCATGCTGAAGCTAGCAGACACAGCAGCAGCCATTAAGCCAGTAGAAGCTAACGGCCAATAAGGAAAATTATCAAAGTACTGAGAGCACTCGAACAGAAAATATATATTTTATTTTATCATCGGCATACTTTAATTAGTATCAAGATGATTAATGCATCAATAATTTGTAGGAGCATTGACAACTTCGGAGGCAGTAAAGATCGCCTGGATAAGAAATATAAATGCGTCTTGTGATCAAAATTAAGGGAGATATAAACCCCTCGGAACCACCTGGTGGTACCCTTACAACCCAAATTTGAGACCTGGAAATAATATCCGTTTAGGTCTCCTGCACTGTCCTGTAATTCGTTTGATGTACACTTTAAAGAAAAGGGAGATAACGGCCATCCATTCACCACAATATCGTTGTGAAAAGTTAAAAAAAAATTGACAAAGTTCTGGTGAGCTTAATGGACACATTTAGATATGATAGAAGCCCTTAGACGCTTGTTATAAATATTAAGAAAGTTCCTCTACATATCAAAATCAAGGGGGATATAAACCCCTAAAATGAGCCCGAACCCCGTATCAACGCTTTTAGAAATAATCTCTTTTAATTATATTCGATCAGTGTTTATTATCTATTTAATATTTATTATAGTCAGGTACTCTTCACACAATTGCTCTAAAAAAAAGTATATTCATGATCATAAATACAACATTACAACAAATATTTAGAATATCGATGTATATGTATTACGCAGAAGAAAACAAAACTAACGTAAAATGATTTTAAAAAAAAAATCACTTTCCCCCAGAAATGTAAATAAGAAGTATTCATATTCCTTCGTTACCTGCCTCCTTAGTCTTTTTCACGAAAATATGTATCATTCTTCGATTGACAATTCATTCACCAATGAATATTGCTTATATTATTACAACAATTATTCTTTCATGATTATTGTTCGTTAATCATCACACAATTTTCTCTGAGAGAGAATGTTAATTACTCATTGTGTATAAATTTGTTTTTCCTTTGTTTTCTTTTTTTAATTTCTAAACACACACGTGTAGACCTGGCAATTTGTTGCCGATGCAATTGTAAAATCGCGATAAAATAAGGTTTAGCAAGCTGTGCATAAATTTTGTAAATAAAATATCGTTTTTTGAATAATAAAACTATATAAAATGTTGTTAAGAATTATTCATGGTAAAGTATCAAGTACAGTTCAGCAGATTTCTACACAAGTGCAGCGTCATTTCCCGCCATATGTCGACGAGAGAAGAGACGTAACTGTTAACAATCAATTTGTGGCAATGAAAGTGTGTTTGTGTGTGTTTGCTACGGATATGAAAAACTATATACAGCTATTTCTTTACAAGTTCGGTGTTTATAACTTCAAAATCAGCTGACCAAAGTGAAAATTCAAGTACTTTCAAAGTCAGATATCTTGGATACGGGGTAATATAACCCATTTCTATTCTTGTTTACAGCGGGTGTCATTTTTCTATGGGGGTCATTTCTTTTCATGTTTAACACGAAGAAAAATAAACCCTGGGTCTTTTTTCTTCAGAAAAATCCAATTATTCTACAGCAAGGGGGGTCATTATTCTACGTCGAAAAATGACCCCTGGTCATTATTCTACGGGGGTCATTATTCTTCATTGTTATATTCAGTAGTATATTCTCACTATTTAACTCTATATAGACGAATAGTCAATAATTGTAATGTTAGTTCGTCCAAAATATATTGACCGGTCAATATTTTTTTAATGTTGACCGGCTAGGAATAATATCTAGAGAATATTCCCTCTATTTCAATTATTCGCCTCTGATTTGTTGATTCGTAAACGGTGACGTAAATAAACCTTCGCGACTCCAAAAACAAGGTGACGTCATAATAGGCAATCAGTCAAGGCAAGTAAACAACGGACGCGCAATGCGATGGTTTGTT
Organism: Magallana ariakensis; assembly: GCA_020458035.1. Classification (NCBI taxonomy): domain Eukaryota; kingdom Metazoa; phylum Mollusca; class Bivalvia; order Ostreida; family Ostreidae; genus Magallana; species Magallana ariakensis. The sequence goes on along the minus strand of CM035812.1, from coordinate 68,048,667 downwards.
ATCATAACGGGAATATGGATTTGCGAATTATTGTGAAGTAAAATCAGGTAAAATATCTTTAGCCTAGTTCCTACAGACAGTGGAATATCACCACTGACCTTTTGATGCCGACGATATTTTGGAAATGAACTTTGCGCAAAACTGAATTCGTGAACTCTATGTTGAGCCAAGAAAATTACGGCGATCTGTTTTCAAATCCTTTCTTGATTTTTTGTTTGTTTCTTCATATAACAAAACAAATGTTGACTGTGTTTTCGGGCAACATTGATTATATTAGCCCCCTTGGGACGAATATATTGCCCTCTGCTTCGCGTCGGGCAATAGTTCGTCCCTCGGGGGCTAATATAATCAATGTTGCCCTCAACCCCAGTCAATATTTGTATATTACACCGGCAAGCATGAAGTTTAACTCATTTCTAACATGTGTCCACCTCTCAAAGTGGCCTCCAATAAAGATTCTCATTTTACAACGTTCTCTGTCAAACTGTTTCTTTCTTTCTTTTCTCTCCGAGCGCGTTATTCCACTGCCAACAGGCCGACCACGTTTTCGCGTCGACATCGTGTGTAGGTTCTAAACTTAGCTTGTCACATCACTTGCTAATGAATATTTCAAAGTTGGACGTTTAGTGACCTACCCGGTTAGTAAATAAATAAATTAGAATTTATATTCAATATTTTTAAATGCGTTTGATTTAAACTGTATAATTTGCAGAAAGTTTATAACTTTTGTAGCTTAATGGAAAAATTCAAGAATTTCTTTCTTTTAAAATTTTCATTTAAAACGTCATATATACTTTAAGCTTATTTTCTATGTAGAAAATAAATCTTTTGGTTGAACAAGAAATTAATAAAACTATAGAAAAAGTTAATGAAAGATGAAATCTCAGTCATTACACAATGATTACTGTGCCCCCACCCCCACCCCCAACAGATACGTTTTAGTATTATTATGAATGTTTGCGAACTTAGTGGTTTCCGTTTGCCGTGTTGTTTTGATTTTTGTTTTACTTTGTTATTTTTGCTTGTAAAGTGTGCTTGTCAAGATATTGGGTTAAGTTGCCACCTCTCCCACTTGCAAAAACGATGCTATATGTCTGCTGTAATGTAACGTAGGAGGGGGCGATGTTCACCATGGTTTCATGGTAAAGAAAATACGTAAATGGTCAAAACCAACCATATCTTTCTTCTAATTGCTTCCGGTATTATTATACTAGATAGCTGACAGATCGTGTTTGTTTTATACAGCCAATATATATACTTTATCCGCAGTATAAAACTTTCTCCAGAGTTTACTACTTATGCTGACTGACGTTTTTCATACTGTTAGACCATAATTAATCACCTAATTGTGTACGGACTATTCCGTTTTTCCCGATTACGACAGAGAGCACACGGCGGGTGTGACCGGTCAGCAGAGGATGCTCACTCCTCCATGGCACTTGATCCTACCTCTATTTTTTAAGAGGTCCTTGTTCGCTCTGCTCCTGTTTTGTAATTTTTCTTTGGACTTTTGAATTTGAACACTGTTCATTATCACCACATGTCATTTATAGCTATATAGGAGAAACAAAAATTAATTAAATAGTCTTTGTCCATTTATTCATAAGAAATTAAAACATAAACATCATATGGCGTGCTGATAGAGATGATCCGATACATTTAAAAAATCATTACACACATCAACCATTGGGATTTCATTCGTGTTGTTACATTCAATGATTTTATTCTAAAATATTTATAAAAAATATTCCATTGCACGTATTTTAACAATAACAAGAAGGTTAAGCTGTATAGGCGTGTTCATTAAAAACACATTTTAACAATAAACAGCATAGCATAGCATTTGTTAATAATTTCAAGAACTTACAAAGTGCAAAATGAAATTACATGTATTGCAATTTCAATAAATCAAATGGTAACACTGGACCTTAATCTGGTAAATTCATTTCATTTTGAAATGGCATTAATTTCATAGGTAGCTGACCATTGGTTGTGTTTCTTGTCAATGGATTCTATCCACTTTTTGTTCCAAAAGCAAACAAGTTTTTTCAACTGATATCTTGCCTCCGTAAATCGCAGGACATAAATAACTGGATTACAAGCACTATTGAATACCAGAAGAAAAGCTGTAAGTAGATAAATATATTTTCCTATTCCAACCGTCATGTCAAGTATTGGAAACGCGTAAAGAGTGATGAAGGGAAAGAATCCAACTAGAAACAATCCAACTATGAGCGAGATTTTTCGCACAGTCCTAGATGGCTTTCTGTGGTGATTAAATACTTGATTCAGATTTCCTTGAAACCAAAGGTGACGCATTTCGTGCAAGAAGTATCCAAAAATAACAAAATTCATGACCACGAATCCAAACAAAACACTTCTAGAAGTTGTGCTAACTTTATTTCTTGGACAATAAACTAATGGTTCACAAGATAGTCCATACTGGTCATCAAAGTCGAAAAACATACCGTATGTCAGACAAAAACTAAGCATCCAAACTAAGGCACTTACTCCGATCATCAATTTCTTTGTGATGAACGAATAATATCTCATGGCGAAGGCAAAGGCGAAATATCGGTCAATGTTCATTATCGTGATAATCAAAAGAGACGCGTTTAAAAATATGAATGACGGGAATTTTTTTATATCACACAGGAATTTATCATAGATAATGGTATTCGGTAAAGCAAGGACAAATCCGGTAAGGAAATCGGTGACAGCCAAATTCAGAGATAGAATTCTGATTTGAAAGAGCAGTCGAGTGCATCTGTAAAGTACAAGTATTGCAACCAGATTTTCGAATAGCACTATTACCCCAATCCAAACTATGAAACCATCGGTGAGAAGTAAGGTTCTCCCTGATTCGACTTTTGACGAATTTTTGATGAATTCTTCTTCCATTGAACGATTCTCCAAAACCGATCACCTTGAAAGTCGAAACAAGAGTGAACATACAATTTATGGCTTTGAAGCAATATCTCTCTTATCTATAGAACATGGTTGTGTCTGTATATATATAGAGGATGAAATGATATTTAGCATTGTCTCCTCCCATTTTAAAAGTTTGGCTTTTGTCTATAAACCAACTTATCATAGAACAGTCATCTAATGCGCAAATAAAAGGAACGAAATCTTATAGATCAAAAGAAATAATTGTTGTTATATGTCATTTCACGCGACAAACAAGATGAAAGGAAATTCAATTTTTACTGATGAAAACAGAGAATAAAGGTTTGATTTGATAGAATTGATAAAAACTGAAAATATTAGATATTTTTTGGTCACCTAAGTCACTCAGGTGACATATTGTCATTGGTCTTTGTCCGTCGTGCGTCATCCGTCGTTCGTTAACAATTTTACATTTTAAACTTCTTGAAAACTACAAGGCCAATTGTTACCATTTTTGGTGTGAAGCATTAATAAGCGAGAGGAATATAAATTGTGAAATTCATGGCTCTATTACCCCTCAAAGGCGGGGCCAAATATGCAAAAAAAGCACAATTTTCAAAAATCTTCTTCTCATTAGTGGAGAAAAAAAGTAAATGCATGTTATGATGTCCTTGAAATCCTCTACCTAAATTGTGAAATTCGTGGCTCCTGGGACAGTGGTTCAGGCCATAGGGCGGGGCCAATATGACCAAGAAGTAAAAATATATGAAATCTTCTTCTATACCCCCATATATATTTGAGAAAATTAAATGCATGGTTATGATGCCCATGAAGCCCTCTACCTAAATTGTGAAATTCATTGCCCAGGGCATGGGACAGATATTAAGGCTTTTTATTGGTATCGGGGGGGGGGGGGGGGGGGTTATGAATGTGACCATTTATTGAACAAGTATTTTCACTTAAGGCAATTGCTGTTTGACATCCATAACAATTTTAACTTATAATTTTTTAAACACGATTTTAAGGCTTCTGATTTTTACCGTTATCGGCTTAAATTTTAGCGTAATGAAATTAATAATTTTCCAATATTTCTTGACTGACAGTTGTATTTTTAAAAATTTTATGTTATGTAAAGTGAAATCACAATTATGTTTAACAATTTAAAGAGTTGTTTTATGTTTAAGGTGACTCACTACACCTTGAAATAGTACAGCAGAAAATTACTTGCTTATGATTGATAGTATGATAGGTAAGAAGTATATAAGTCAAATAGGTGACAAATAGAACAATTTTCAACAAAGAATTATGATTTCCATTTTGAAATTTAATTTAGTAAACATGATCGAAAGCCCCAGGCGGATCTGCGGTTCACAAGCCCGTTACTTTAACCACCTAGCTATGACGATATATAGAACCAAATCGATTGATACAAATAATTTAACAAAATGTTTAAATCGCCAGTCGTGTCTTTAAGGTGGAATAAAACATCATCACAAAATGGCTGACCTCTTATCGAAATGACATTTCGATTTATTAAAATGATTTTACATTGACGGCAACATTTAACTTATTCCATAGCCGAGTGGAAAGAGTGTCGGGCTTGTGATCCGTATATCCCAAGTTCGAATTTAACCCACGGGGGCTTTTGTTGTTACTTACTGATTTCATTTTTTTAGAAATCAATTTTTTATCCCCAAACTGCAAATTTTACGCTTACTTGACATATGTACAGTTAATTTATCATTTTATCTTTCATATTCAAACAATTTACAGCCGGTTAAAGGGACCTGGACACGATTTCAGATGAAAATTTGATTTTTGATTTTTATGTATTAAATAGTTACTTGTGTATTTTGAATGATTTACCAAAATTTGAATGTTAGAAGTCGTGTTACAAGTGAAATACAGAGGAAAGAAGTCGTTGTTATGTAAACAAAGCTCGAGTCTTATATTTGTTTACAAATAATGTAAAGTAAAGAAATTACCATTTCTTTGACTAAATAACTTGTTGAAACAAGATAAACTTATTAAATGTGTTCATAAATAATTTTATCAACAACAAAATGCAACATTAGATTGAAACTTTTACCAATTCAAGACATATGTAAACAATAACAGGACTCGAGCTTTGTTTACAAAACAAAGAATTTTAACCTCTGTAACTCGCTTGTAACTCGATATTTGACTTTCAAATTTTGACAGAGCATTAAAAACATCCATATTGACCATTCTAGACATTAAAAATGAAAAAATAAATTTTGAAAAAATTGAGCTCAAATCGTGTCCAAGTCCCTTTAATTTGAGTGATTTTTTCCAGGCGTGTTATTCCACCTTAAAACTCGAAGTCTACATGTAGGTGTAGGGAGGTACCTTAATAGCGGAATTCAATGAAAAACTGATAAAACCGTACATAAGAAGTCAAAGGGCTGTTACATAATGCATCTCAAAGAAAAGTGAAACTAGTTGATATTTTTTTCTAATTCCATAATCTGCAGATGCACCATTGAAATGATATCTTATTACCTGATACATATTGTAATTTGAAAATATTGTTATCGGCCTTTCATACAAACTAATTTCTTGTATCATCAACTTCATACCTCAAAAAGATGTTTTTTCTTTGAAGCAGTGTCTGGTGCATGAATATTACGTAATATTTCCGATAAAAAAAAAGATTGAAAGCCAAAATCTGTCATATTTTTTTAAAATTGTATAATATTAAAGCAATTCTTCCTTTTTCTTTCTACAGAACGTGGTTATTTACACTTGTCCATCTAGTGTCCCGTCTTTTAAATTATTTTCAAATATAATTCTAAAACTCACATTATCAAACATTGATTTCTAAAACCTCAGGTAAATATGGTTTTTGATTATCTCTCCTATGCAGGTACTCAGGTAACCCGGAAGTGAAACTGTTTGGACCTAAGCACAAATCAACACCGCTGACAACATTTAGTTCTTGAAAGTAATCGATCAATTCGATGTAATGTATTCTACAACATTATTTTTAAAGGAAACTTATTTATAGATACCTTGTAAATAGTCAAATTTTAAATGGAACGAACGATTTAGATTTTTTTGTAGTCGTACAATGTATGTATTCCTAAACCAGAGTTCAATATAGCTCATTCAACCAGACGCTCGGCTGTCTCCGTAAATCTTCGACAAGCAGAGAGTCTCTCTTGCTTGTTTGTAAAAATTCATCCCCCATTGTGGCCCCACCCTACCTCCAGGGGACCATGATTTGAACAAACTTGAATCTACACTACCTGAGGATGCCTCCACACAAGTTTAAGCTTTTCTGGCCAAATAGTTTTTGAGAAGATTTTTGAAATTTTTTTCAATAATTCTAAATTATCTCCCCTTTAAAGAGGGTGTGGCCCTTCATTTGAACAAAATTGAATCCCCTTCACCCAGTGATGCTTTGTGCCCAGTTTGGTTGAAATCTGCCCAGTGGTTCTGGAGAAAACGAAATTGTGAAAAGTTTACAACGACAACGACGACAGAAAAATTTTGATCAGAAAAGCTCATATGAGCTTTCAGCTCAGGTGAGCTAAAAATGTGCGTAATTCAAATACATATAGGAAACTACTTGCCATGCAAAATAACATATCGTTGATTTTAAAATAAATAATAATCGATAAAATCAACTCCCGTCAGTACTTCAGTACTTTGATTATTTCTGCAACCTTGCAGTCATCATGTTCATGTATTGAACTCGGTGGGAAAGTTCTAGGATCAGCTACTCGTATTCTTTGACGTCGTTAACTTTTAATTAATCGTAGTTTGGTCGTGAATGGACCGTGCGATCCTGATGATTCGTAATGCAATAATATTATTGCCTTTACTAATCTTTGACGAACCTTAAGTGATTCTAATACATCCCTAAGAGCTTCTATCGCACAAGTAAATTTGGGAGTCGGCATAAAATAGGCGAGATGAAAAACAATAGGCTTAACGGAAATGATTGTAGCTTGACCACAATCGCAACTTCGCGGGCCTTTCCGGCAGGCTCGGAAAAACACCTCGAATGTATTAACATTACCGGATGTTAGAATTTTTTACAAAATGGAGTCGCTTCCCATCAAAATAAGAATCGGCTAGACAGCCTTGTATGTCGCTTCTGTAGTATATTTTAGGGTATATCATTGACTTTAATGAACTCTAACTCGCATCTCAACAGATCGTAAAATGTGTTGAATTTATATCAAGTTTTATAAAAAAAAAAAAGGTTGTCATGGACGCCTAGGTAATACATTCAAGGTGTTTTTCCGAGCTCTGCCGGAAAGGCCCGAGAAGCTGCGATTTGTCTTGCCCAGTTTTAACTGAAAAGCTTTACAGCTGCCGTTTTGACATTTCTGCAGTATAATCATAAAAAATATATTTTAGGTGGATTCACTCTATCAAGATTATTAATTGATTCTGACATAAATATTCATGTTTGAAATAACTTAATTTTACTAAAATGACGAATCAATTAGTGAAATCAGGGGCGTAGCTTAGGTTTATTTAATGTGGAAGCAAATTAAGGGAGGGGGTTTGGGGGCCGCCTTGAGGCCCCCAACGGGACCAGGTCGAAGCTCTGGTGGGGGCTCAGGGGGCGAAGCCCCCGGAAGCTGGCGAGTTTTCAGCATTTCAGACACTTATTTTTGAGTATCCAGAAAAAGGAGTTTCATCAAAATAACCCGTTTTTAATGTTTAAAAGTCTTACTTCATCATCATCATAAAATTAACGATAAAGAATTAAGAAAAAATAGTGCCTGATTTATGATGAGATTAATTTAATTTTTATCTAATAAGTCTTGTGCTTTCTCTCCTACTGGTCTATAACAATTTTTTCTATAAAAATACTTTTATAATACAAAAAAATAATCATATATTGAAACTTTAAGATTCTGTCAATTCTCGATGATCTAATCATAATCTTTGTCAACCTGTCACCCAGGTTATGGAATTGTATGCAAATAATAATATACAAATATCAGAAGAGCAATTTATTATTTTTGTATTTATTGGAAAAAAAGCAAGTCGACTTTGCTTTTTCTCAGCAAAATCTGAGATAACAGCTGCTTCTTTGACTTCGGTATTCCAGTAAATGTGTATAATTGCTAAAGACGACATTCTTTGTCCCGTTGTTGACCTGAGGTATATCTTTAAACGACGCATGACGCTGAAACAGCGTTCTGTCTGTGGTTGCTGAAGTTACGTGCATACATGCAAGCATTTCAAACATCTTCTAAAGAAGATACGACAACGTTGTATGCGGCTAAAACGGTACTCAAAAGTACTCTTATTATTTATATTAATTAATTTGTGTTCAATATTAATAATGTTTAAAATACTCTTTTTTTTCCTTTAATTTTTTTTTAAAAAAACAATGTGGAAGCACGTGCTTCCGTGCTTCAATGAAAGCTACGCCACTGGAAATGACGAATCAATTACCTTTTATTAAAGCTTTAACTTGCCTAATGACAACTAGACCCAGTGCTCCTGACTGAAATCAGTTTTGATGCACAGCATTTATAAACGATGAACACTTTACTAAACATCGGTAAAAATCGGTACACATACATCCCAGGAAATAAAGAATTTATTTTTATTTCCTTACAAAGACATTTTTAAAAAATATTTTACCGGTAATTAGTCTTTTGGAATTGTCTTCAGGAATGAACTTGATATCGTGTAATCAAATTGCTGCGTAAAATGAAACTAATTTTGAAATCTGTTCACTGCCGTCTTCCTATCGATTATAAGAATAACGGAAGACATCGATTATAAGAATACCAGAAAGAGGCCATAGTTTTCTTGATTTCGATCTGTCAATACTACATTCTGGCATCTTTAATAGAATTTTACTCAAGTTTAACAGGAAAAAAAACCCTTAAATTACATGCACGTTCGTATTGGCGCTTATTATACTATTATTTGAACTTTAAATAATTACCGGTACACAATACCTCAATGACTTTTTTTTTAATGTGAAATCTTAATGTTATCCAATACTATCAGTACATTCATCTAATAAATCTTTAAAATAAAACAACTAAGATATTATATAATTAATTAATATAATTTGTACTTTTATTACATGTAGAAACATTTGTTACACACAAGATATACTACACAACGTTCTCTCATCCCTTTTGTCCTTATCTCGGTGGCCACAATGTTTAATGCGCAATTGCAACCAAAGATATATTACATCTTTCCTATTTCTCAATTCTTCACAGATGAACAACTTTGAAAATGTTCTCAAAGAACTGCACCTTGTTAAACAAATATAGAACAACAGTGGTCACTACGTAAAATGGTACAACGTCCTGCAGACACATGCCTACACATAAGTCCAATATTGGAATCACTCTCTATTTATCTCCCTTGCCTGTTGCCTCTTCCGTTCGCTCGTCAATGGAGGAATCCATGGAGTCTTCTTCTTCTACAGATGGAGGATTATCCGGGTCCTTCTTGCCTTCTGTAATGTACAACAAAAGACTGCAGGTTTACCGTGCCAACATGTTGTATAAAACAAAACTATTAATATCCAACATTTTGAAAACAATTCATGAAGCTTCATCATTATTCTTACAGAAATCATATAATAAGAGTTTACAATAGTGTCTTTAGACCCAGAAAGAAATACCAGCGGTTTTTGAATATTTTAGGAAATTCAGTTGTCATTTCATTTTGCTTGCAATTCTATTAGTTGAGTGCACTAATGATCCATCACTCAAGAAGTGCTCAGATACGGGTTAGTGCTGCACACAAAAAAAAACTTGTGAGATTCAGACCAATCAAATTGCAGGACACAAGGAAAACAGACCAATCAAAACTGTGGACAGCAAACCACCATTTTAGTCCTATTCACTACTTGAGCTTACTGATTTCCAATTTAAATATATATAACTTAGGACTTTACGAGAGATCAATTTCATGTTTTCTGTTAGAATTTTAGTACTGTTAGTAAATCTTTACTGAACCATTTAGATGAAAGGATAGGCCATCTTCTTCTATACAAAGATAGGTACAATTGCACAATTTGTATCATAACTATGGACCTTTTTATTTCCTTTTCATAATTTTCAATGTATATATAAATATATATGCTGATAATTCCAAAAATTATCAATAGACATCCGTCAAAAGTATATTCAAACCACCACCATGTGATAGAAAAAGATGCTGTTAGACCTATTAAAATCACAACCAACTCTAAAATGCTTCTGTAGTATCATAAAAATGATGACTCCATCAAAACTCGCATAATGAGAATAATGCAATTAATCAAAGCACACCACTTTATCCAACTGAAAACCATTGCCACATTAAGTCCTCTGCTACATGTTCCTCACACAGTCATCTTTCATGGTTATCCACATAAAAGTCCCAGCAAGTTAATCTACTGCTTTACATGAAATACCTCTAATTCCATGGTAATTGATGCCATTTAACCTCAATCTCAAAGATAACAAAATGTCTCACTCAACAATTACGACATTAATCAAACTGCAAACCAATCATTTGGAAAAAAAACCCCACAAACTTACACTGTTATATCTACAAAAAGCGTGAAATGCATGTAAATTGCAACCCAAACTAGAAATTGTCCATTATGGCCTTGAACTTCTAAAAATTGTGACTTTTACAAATATAATACATCATCATCACCAGTACTTACAATATTGGTATACAATTTGTTTTATACTTTCATGTTAAATACTAAAATCTGATTGGTTAAGACGCAGTTGATAAAGTGTTCTATTAAATTCAGCGTTAGCAACACACTTAGGTGGCAACAGAAAATATAAATAATTATAAATATTGCCTGTTTGGGAGGGTAACAGTTGAAATTGACACCCCGAGTAAACCATTGTCAAACGACACGAAGCGCAGGTTGACAATGGTTATTGAGGGGTGTCAATTTCAACTGTTACCCTCGCAAACAGGCACTCTTTCTTTTATTATACTGAATGTCTTAATTTTAAAGAAAACTTTACTTCTTTTCTATCAGAATGACTTGAATTCTACAGCGAAAAGTACGAGCATAATTTACATGCATGTAACAATTTGTTGTGCTACCCATTGCCAAGTGTGTTGGTAACGCTATGGGTAAGAGAACGGATTATCAAAGGATTATCAACTGCGTATAAAACAATCAGATTTCAGTATTTAACAAGTGTAATAAAATGAATTGTAACATGTGCGATAATTATGCGCGTATGGTTCGCCAAATAATTCAAGTCATTCATTAAAGTTTACTTTAAATATAAGACATTCGGTATAATAAAATAAATAGTGCCCGTTTGGGATGGTAACAGCTGAAATTGACACCCCTCTAAAACCATTGTCAACAGATGCTTTGCGACTATCTATATACTGTTAGCAGATCAATTATAATATTACAATCTTAAAAAAACATGATCTAAATGATGATATGCACCATATTGTACAATGAAACAATTTCAACACTTTGATACATATTGATGATACAAAAATGATTAATAGCCTCTAAAAATAGTTTTCAAGTGTGATTTTACAACTGACATCAATAAGATCATAAAATAATGTTGGAGCACACAAAGAAAGTGATGACTCTAATACTGACAATAGAAAATGTACACTGAGCCCACGAAAAATCAAATATCTTACAAACATGGAAACTTTTAGCATTTGCTCATCAAGGTCATCCTCATCGTTGGCACGGCACAAAATTAGACATACATCTATATGTACATGTGAAGTTGTATAATAATTTAAAGGAAAAAAACATTAAAAATTTGGAAAAAACAAATCTGCTTCACTCTTTCATTTTCTTTTTCCAGCTGTGTTGGGACTTTAATGCTTACCTGTCTCTCTAAACTACAAACAAATTCATGATTATGAATTTTCTTAGGTGATGCAAAACATTTGACTTCTTGAAAAAACTTCAAAAGTTAAACTCACTATTTCAAACACATGTACATGCTAAGAAAGAGCTGTTATATATGTATTCAATCTCCAAGCTATCTATACAAAACAACAGCTTTACAACAGAATACAACATAAGGATTAGCTTCATACATGTATCAGTACAACCGGCTGAAATCATGTCAAGATGAATCATCAAGGGTCACGCCCGATCTTGATCACGACTTCATAATGAAGATCAAAATGCATGAAGATACAACATGCTGACAACAAACATTGTAATACATAAAAAAGAACAAAAGTCAGGAAAAATAAGCAAAACGAAGATCAAAGAGGTTAGACTGGTATATTCATCCCAAGAAAAAACCTTAACCCCCAGTAAAAAAAACTTAAAAATACCAAACGATATATACCCAATACTATTGACTATGGCAGCACATTTTTCTGACTTAGAGATGCAAAGGGTCAAAGAGAACAGGGAGAAGGGATGATCTCTGACTAGAAATTCACCTCTGAAAGCACCAGACATTTACATGCAGGTGGATGTTTCTCTACTCACTCTTTCTTCTATACTTTTTCTAATAAAGACAGTTAGTAAGACTGTGCTTTATCACAAATCTTCTAAAGAAAGAGCTAGCAGAGAATTTTACTGTGTAATGAGAAGAACAAGGAATTTTTTGTGTGCAACACTTTCAAGAACTTTGTACAATACAGAATTGGTTTTACGGATTTTTTTTTTCATCACAACATTATGGCAAGATTGGAGGTGTGAAAAAAGTGAACACTGGGATTTGATTCTAGGTCCAAGGACTGAGTTACCGTTCGTACTTGCACTGGGTTTACAAAGGCGATGGTTCATATGTTGACTGTAGGAACCCGAGTGGGAGAAGCGCTTTCCACAGCGGGTACAAGAATAAGGTTTTTCGCCGGTATGCAGGCGCTTATGTTCAGTCATATGGTGCTTGTGTTTAAAAGCTTTCCCACAAATATCGCAGGGGTATTTACGCGGACCTAAATAGGAGCAAAAAGTCATACTTTATCATTTGCACATTCTTACATGTGCTAACCAATCTGGGTTCTGAAAGTAAAAGTAATTGCTGCTAAGCATTTAGCAAGGGTACTTGAGTATTTTTTTATCCTCACTTTAACTGTAGAGCCAGTTAGATTTGTTCCTTCATAAGCTAATTAAAGTTCATGTTTTGTTGTGTATGAAGGTTCCAAATAATGAGTGTGCTTTAGAAAACTGTCACATTAGAGAAAACATAAATATGTGGTTAATAATTGGGGATATATATGAATTTTCTTAGGACTTAGACTACACCTTTTTAAACAAGAATATAAATTTGAATTATTTAAACATATCAAACCGAAGTTTCTTTAAATATGCAAACAAAGATACTGTAACTGTGATCATTTTCACCAGTGAATTTTACTGTGCTGATTTACAAAATCAAACTGAAGGGGAAATAAATAAGAAGAAATTAATTTGAGAAAACAAATCAATAATAACAAAAGTGAAAGTAAAAACGACAGTGAACTGAAAATAAGATGAAACTCAAAATGCATTTATACAGTGCCTACCGTGTGAGAGATATAATGACCCATCCCTTTTTAATAAACTGTGATGTTATTAGCTGAGTGGTTAGTAAGTGTTAAACTGTGCACCGTCATGCCATAAGTTACTGTCCAACACAGTTTGGATATATCAAAAGAACGTTCACAATTACATTCATAGTGCTTAGCAGACCAAGAAATCTCATGCTAGAACTAATAACATAGTTTGATAATGTTTACTTTTTCTTTTGTGGAAAAAAATAAATCTAAAGTGTGTGAACATTCTCGGGAGCTTTTGTTATCAATTTTTGCCTTTAAAAAGGGTAGCTATAGTAAGATCCAATACTATGGTTTCCTCTAATAAGAATATCTCTTTCTCTGCGCTGCAGATTTTTCTTTTAATACATTCAAAATAGAAATCTACGTCATGTTGTTAACACAGGAATTATTCTAATTGCTTTCTAAATTAAATAAATATTAACAGTGTGTCAGTAGTTAAAACATTTTAAGGCTGCTTTATTTTTAATTCTCTTTTTTTATGTTTTAAATAGAGATCATCTTTTTCACAGGTAGTTGTGTGAATACCAAAACTTTGCAGGAACAGATACATAAACCTATTTGTTACGGGCAAATACCTTTCTGAACAAAAAGAATGTAAAAACTGTGACTGAAAAAAAGATTGGGAATTAAAAACTGAAACAGCCCTAATTTCTGTCCAAACAACACATACATACAAGAAATAAGTTCTATAAAATAATACCTACCCTCCTCACTGGCCGATTCTAGTAAAACAAAAAAGGTGCAACATGCTGACATAAGTTAACAAATACTAAAGATTATCTCAAATTTTAACAGTCTTATCTGTCTCTTCTTCACAAAACCCAAATTCATACTGAATAATAATTCATACTGAGATTTTACCAACTAAAATTTTTTTAATAAACAAAAATACCCTACATGTAAATTTTAAAAAGAGTCAATATTTGAGATAATCTTTTTAGGATAAACTGTTGTATAGTAATGATCATAATAAAGGTTATCTAAACTGACTCATGCATTCCAAACTGCCATTCCAATCTAACACACCCTAAACATGCCTCAAATGTTCCAGCTCTAATTAAGCATGCACAGGTGTAGAATGACTGGACTAAAGCCTCCACACCCATCCCTTTTGGCAGACCAAGCTAGTGATTTACTTGTCCGCGGAGATTATACATTTTTAGTGGTGTTAATATTGAGAAAGCCATTGCTTAAACTCTATAAAAATGACAATGATGTGCCTTTGAATCATTTGCAAACATTGACTTGCATTCTTTCTCATTTTTCCCCATTTATCATTCATATATCTTTACAATAGAGCAATCTTCTCCTTGTTTTTTAATTTCTTTAAGAGTTCAATTCTATGAAAGTTTCTTTGAACTTTCGATATAAACAATTCAATCATTGTAATAATCTGAAAAAGGAAACACTTAAATATTTTTTCCCAGGCATTTTACATTTTATATCTTTCACTCAGTTCTCAATCAAACAGCATGCACATATACTGGCTTCTGTCTCTATCTACTCACCCTCTCCCCTCTCCTTTTTATCCTTATCTTCTTTCTTTGACCGGTTCTTCTTTTTTTTCTTTTTGGGTGTGGCGTCTTCCTGGGACTCGGGGCTGTCCATCGGGTCCATTGACTTGTCTTGGGCGAGCATGTCGGGGGAGGTGGTGGGGGAGTCCGGGGAAGGGGAGTATAGGGGATCCTCTCCCTCTTTCTCAAAACCCTCCATTCCCATCATGCCATCCTGTGACATATCCTGTATAGAACAGATTCACACTCATCACTGTACTCAAAGAATTATGTACTGTATAGAGGATTATTTTCGTCCCTCTACACTTGCAAACAGTTTCACCCCGTCTTGAATTCACCCAGACATGGTTATCTTTTAAGAGAGATAGTTTGAGACGTCGGAATTTACCCACTGGCAGTCTTAAATTCACCTGCTGACGACGAGGGCGAAAATAAAACGGGGGCGAATATTACCCAGTCTACAGTATTTTTTAACCACAGCAGTAAAATGTTAAAATGTTCTTTCTACATTAATTTTTTTGAGGGGGAGGGGGGTGTTTCAGGGTTGTGTATTTTCTTTTTAAAACTTTAATGATTCTGACAGTGAAGTAATTTCATCAATGAATTCTAATGATAAATTTTCTATAAAATAAGATGTGTTTTAAGACAAAATCACAAATATAAGCAAGATGATAAAGTAAAACTTAAAGAACTTTTACTTCAGTTTTTTCTGAATCCATGGACTCGGCATCAGCATTATCAGGTTGATCTCCTTCCACTTCATCCTACGATTAAATATTATTTTCCAAATTAAAAATCTGTAAATTTAATTTATGAATTCATTAGCTTTTCAACATATAGCTTAAGCTTCAATTCCATACCTCGGGATTAGTCAGGGTCTCGGGTACAGATCCATCTGTAAGTATATTCTGAAGCACTGTTGGTCCACTTTGTGCATTCTGAAACAACAAAGAAGATACAGTCAAACTTGTATTAAGCAGTCACAAGCAGGAGGCACCCAAAAGTGACCTCTTAACAGAGGTGACCTTTGAATAGAGACTTGTGAATTGCCAACATCAAAAACCTTACTAAAACAATTATTGGATTTTATTTTAATTATATACTTGATATTTAGCATAATGTATCAAAATGATAGATATTAAAGTAATTGATTTGGTGTTTCTTTTATAATATCTATTATATTTACAAATAAGTACAAAAACATAACAATGCATTGTGCATGCAATTGTTAATATACATGTATTTTTTGAATTATTGAAAAATGTCAATACGTGGTAAAACCTTGTCGCTGACATTTTCACAATAATAACACTAACTATTTTCATGAATATCGTATATTTAGAAAACAAACTCTTTGAATACAAATCAACAAATTATTTTTTAACCGACCCTATCTGAACTCGAAATCCTATTATTAAAAATTGAGCAATTTTCTCTTGCCTCGCTGTGGACATTTTTGACACCTATTTCATTAATGTTTATAAAACAAACATTGTTAATACATGTTTAAACAATTCACTTGATTCCCATTTGTATCTGATCTGCCAATTATGTATTATAAATACATCGATTAATTGGGTTTCTCTCGCCTCAGGCGTATAATTATTGTTTACATTTATTAACTGACATTCGGAAACCATGTTTAAAATCCCAGGTGTAAATCATGTGACCAACCAAAATGGACTGCCTAATGCATGTCGACTGAACAGTTTCGGATCAAAATACTATGACCGATGACCGCTGACCGCGTTAGACAGGTGACCACTCTTTAGAGGGCAGTTATATAGGATTTTTCATCGGGAGTAAATAAAATGACCGCATATGAAAGGTGACTGCTTAATAGGTGTGACCGCTTCGGGAGTTTTGACTGTACAGAGTTTCTATCAAAACTTTGTTGCTGCTTAAAACCACCCCCTTTCTAAAACAGGCTTTATTTTATAATCAAGATTGAAATACAATCAATAAATCATTAAAACAACAATCGACAATACAAGCAACTTCAACTTCTGACAAAGGACTATATATGGTTTGAGCCTAAAACGGCCCCCTAAAATGAACATCATCATTTTTCTGTAATTCTTTGTTTTCTTTGTGCAGATATACATTTGAAGTTTATTCATAATTTTCATTTTGAATAAAGTGCCCACTATTTAAAAATATGACATCATAAAGTTTACCTTTTCCCGCCATTTTCGCATTTTTAGCGTAAAACGGCTGGTTTTCAAGCAGTTTTTCTTTAAGAAAACATTGAGCGATTGCTTGAACAAACAAAATATTTTCACCAAAGATGTATCTATTTAGTACTTATAAGTGACAAAAGTGTTGATCTTGTTCAAAGCGTCGCTCTATATTTCCCATTCGAAAAAAGATAAGAAAAATGTCAAATAATGACTGATTTTGATTGAATTATAAAAATAGCGTCACTTCTGACGTCATATACTGCCAGTGCGTGCAAATAAATCAAATAAATAGGTGAAAAATATAGTTTTTATCAACTCCTCTAAAAAATAACACAACAATTTAATGTACCTGAAACACTTTAAAAAATGGCGAATTATGGGGGCCAAATTTGACTTATATCATATATTGTTCTTTCACATTTTTATAATATATTATAATATGGAATCATCTAAATTCATTGGGCTCAATCATTTTTATAGGTTGCCAACTTTTTTCTGTTTTTATTTTGTGGACGCAATTTCCTGGATTCATTTTATATGAATAATGACGAGTTGATCAAATTTCACAATTCATCACAGACATAAATTTGTTGATGATAGGTACCCATGACTGAGTAACTGACCTGATTATGGTCCACACTGAGTCCCTGCTCCTTGGCCTCCTGGGCCAGACGTTCTCTCTCCTCTGCTTCGATCCTCTCCCTCTCTTCCTCCTCCTTCTTCCTTTGTTCAGCAAGCTCCGCCTGCTTCTTCCTCTCTTCCTCTTGTTGCTGTAGATACTGCTGGTGACGCACTTTCAGATCTTCCTTTGCTTTAACAACCATGGCATTAAATTGTTCTTCAGTCACCTGTGGCTTGTTTTCACAGAGCTGAAAAAATACATTTACATCTGTATTGGTATAGTCAATAATTGCAATAACTTGATTTATTCTATATATTTCTTTTGATTGGTGAAGCTGTCAAGGACATGAGATAAATAACGTCAGTGCCAAAATTCAAAGCAGACAACTTTAATTTTTATACATGAACACAATGCATGTATTATTCATAATCACTTTTTATTATACACTTGTATCTTGCACATAGACAATTTTCAATGAATTTTAATCCCAATACCAATACAATAAATATTTTGAAATCATTTTTAAGAGCTGCAGTACTCACATTCTTGAGTTCTTCATGGAATGAATCACTGGCCTCCTGGAATTTCCTTTTCTTGGCTTCATGCTTTTCTTCTATTGTCTGAAGTTCAGCCTCTAACTTTTTCTATTGAACAAAAACCATTTTTTAGTTACAATGAAGAACAAATACACTTCAAAACATAAATTTTCTATGTAAAAAATCAGTTTTCATATTTTTATCTTTAAATCATACAAAATCTTTCAATCAGTATTTGGGAAAAATCTATAGCAGTAACTGATTTCATCAAACATTGAGTTGACCAGTGAAATACCTGATGCATGGTTAGTGACTGGACCTGACGTTTTAGCACCCCCATTCTAGACGTTGTTACAACGGTCCTGATATCTGGTACCACCGTGTCACTGAAGATATCATTGATGAGTCTATGATTGCGTAGATATCTTGAGTGTGCCATGTGTTTCACAGAGAAACTGTCATCTCCATCTGTAAAAGAAAATCAATTTTAGAAATAAAATCAAAGAAGCTTAAATGACATAATACATTAATAAAGATTAGAAAAGCAATCGCTTCAAATATTACCATCATCATCATCTGCTTGTTGTATGCTTATTCTTCCAACTGAGTCCATCTTTGAGCTCTAAAATTTACAAATCCAATATTTAAAGCAAAATCACATTAGTCTGATCTCCTGTCAGAAAACATAAATTAAATCAAATTCTTTATATTTCATGCAAGAATTAAATTATCTGAATTTCAATGAGGACCCTAACAAAGAACGTACTTTGGACGAGCCAGCACTGCGAGGAGTTCTTTGGGCATTCTTCTCTTTCTCGTCTTCCTCTAAGGCCGCCTCTGCTGCAGCTGTTGCAAGAATAGAATTCAAAAGTTTTACAAGAAATCTAGGATAAAACTATCAGTAACTGCATTAGGCCTATATATTTTTTTTAATTTGAGTTTCAGTATCTGTCATGTTTACAGAAGCCACTTTTTCAGGTTTTTATTTTCTGTGACATGGGATATTATTCAATAAAACAGTAAGTTTTAACTACTTCCACAATACCTTTGCCTTTAGCAGCCACCCAGGACTGGTACGCTGATGAGTTGTGATACTTCTTCATTTCATCATTGTAGTGGCTCTGAAAGGATTCAACAATTTATACATGTACAATTTCACCAATCCCTGAAATACAAATCCAAGACCAAAACCTGCACAAGCTAACCTTACCTTTTCCATTTCATACTCGTCCATGTATTCCTGCTTGTCTTGATCAGACAGGTCTCGCCACATTTGGCCGATGATTTTTCCAATCTCCCACAACTTTAAATCTGGATGTGTTGCCTTCACCGAGTCCCATACCTATAAAGATAGAACAAGTGCAATCATCATTCTCTGCATTATCCATGCATGATTCTAATATAATTATATAATGTTTCTATTTAAAGAATATATTATGTTACACTTACCCTTCTGCTATATCGCATGTAGGGCATCAAAGGCTTGTCTGGGGGTTTGGGCTGCTTGGGACCTCTTGAATCTCCCTAAACAATGCCAAGCAACAATGAAATATTTCAGTACATGAATTCTCAAATCTGTATATCAAGTATCATTTGTACATGTTAAATAATTGAATAAATAACCATGATACATATCGGATAAAATTGATGTGCATAATACATATGATGTTAGTGGCGTTCTCTATCTTGTACAATGTCAACATTTAATGTATATACAGGGCTTGAAATATTCATTAAACCAAATCATACACAACAATATTTCAAACTGATATAATATTTGTTTTTACCCCCTTTTTTTAAATTGTAAGCTTATTACTTGGCTGTTAAAATTCAAAATTACTCTCAACATAAAAAATATTTAAAGAAATTTGTATGAAATTTTATTAAACAGACAATTTTTAATAAAAAAAACCTGATTCTAAGTAAAAGTAAACCAAGACTTTAAAATCAACCCCCCCCCCCAAAAAAAAAACTACTAGCAAAAATATTTAATATCGAAGACTCATTTAATATGCCCTGTTCTCCACTAATCTGAGTTTTATTTTCCATTTTGTAAAAAAAAAAATCTAAATAGATGTCTTATTGGTGGAGTATATCAATTAATTTTGTAAACCCTGGAGCCATTTAAATACTAACCAAATTTTTATTACTTCAAGCCCTGTATGTGTGACAAAATTTACCTATACATAACAATGATACATAATAATGGTCCACAACCACACTTTTACCTTCTAACAACATATAAAGCAGTGGTACTTCAATAAATATACAACATGGATTGTAGATGGAACATTTCCCATCTCACATTGTGCTTTGTCTTTTGCCTACATGATTGATAATATGCACACTTATATAAATACCACTATCAAATTCATAATTCTAATTAAAAATATTTTACAGTTATAATTACTGAAAGCTCTCATAGATGACAGTAAAAGATGTGTTCTAGATGTTGATAGAAAAAAGGATGCATTCTTCTCAAAGAAAAGTATGAAGACTATATAGATTTAAAAGGGTTAAACTCCCTTTAAGGAAAAAAATCAAAATGCCTATTCTCTAATGCACAGATAAAGGTTTATTATGTACATGTGCCTATTCCTAAGGGGTTATAGAAATAATAAAGCGATAACCCAATAAAAACCTACAGAATAAAAGAACTAGAATTCTTTTTTTCTTATAAATGAACAATAAAAGATATATATTAGCTTTAGTGCTCATCGTCTGAATCAGTAAAGAGATAGAATGAAATAACAGTCAACAAAGCTACAGTTGAAACAATATCTAGAATATGTTGACAGCTGTACTCTCAATACCACAAGCAAGGGTTACCACAAAGCAGAATACAGGAATGGCATGGTCTGCAAAAGCATCATCTCCAGGCAGTGACAACAGGCTGATGGCATGCCTAGAATTCTAAACCTTTATTACCTGAAAGTGATTACTTACTCCACCCCGAGAACTGACTTTGACAGGGTTAAATGCAGGGTGACCATGCGAGGAAGGAACAAATGGGCTTGGTGCCTACAGAATAGCAAATAACAAGGCTTACATAAATGTTTATATCTTGTTGTAAATAGAGGGAATCTGCATATATTCTTTAGATTTAGACTTTATAAATGATCTCACTGCATGCTTCTCTGGTTGATTTTAAGTTTATATATATCCTGAATGTGGGCTAAATTGTTTATAAAAGAAATCAAGCAGATTGTCCATTATGAATAAAGTATGTACACTGCATGCATTTCTTAACAGTAAAATTTTAGATAAAATCTTTCAATAGGCTATTTCTTTTCTGTTATGATGTCAGACTTACATTTCTGTCATATCCCCTTGATCGAGCTAAATAAATAAGAAATGAAATACATCGTTAGAAATATATCAAAATTTATATGAAAAAAAAATCAAACAAAAAATGAAATCCTTGACTTACATGCCGGGGGAGGCGGTGTCTGTTGAATACTGCGGAAATTTGGTAATGCCATTGTTCTGAAAAGAGTTATTGCCCTTGGTGGTATTTACATCTTCCGTTAGTTTACAACAATTAAAATAAAAAAAAAAACAACAGCTGTAAAGCGAGTACTAAAATCTTAATAAATTTCATAAAAAAGTTTTTGAGGTTTGTTAAATTATGCGGAGATAGTAACATCATTTCAATTACAAAAATTGCTAAACCAAAGCTTCTGGCAGATCTAGAGGCATACAACTGGACATTACCTATTGAAAATTGCAAAACTCATAACGCTAGAGTTAATGCTAATACAACCATCTCAGTTTTTAATCATCAAAGTGCATATTTGTTGATCTTTTAAGAGTTGAAAATAGCGTTAAATTATCAAACATCTTACCGTAAAATTCTGTGACAAAGAATAATGGCGTCTATCTATTTATAAATTTCGAGTCGACATCGTGGATATTAGAATTCCGGTTAAATGAAAACCCGGACTCCCATTTTGCAAGTCCGAAATATCTAACGTTTTCCTGCCCCCCCTTTTTTTTAACGATTTTGATATTTTACATGCCAGGAAAAAAAAAAATCAAAATCGTTAAAAAAGCCAGGAAAACGTCAGATATTTCGGACTACCATTTTGTATGAAAATAAATATTTATATTGTATGCATGTCATTATTTCATCAGATTCATTTCATGCAGTTTTTTCCTGAGAAATGGGACACTTTGAGATGATCATTATGTTTTGGAAGTTACATACGTATCATTTCATTTGGAATATAAATGCATTACAGAAATTCATAACATATGGGAACTCTCACTAGGTCAAGCTATGATAAATATCACACTATGGTTTTCACCGTCGTGATGTTTGGGGAATAGCTCAGCTGATTTGTGGCTCTGTGAGATACTCACGTTCACAATACCTGAGGAATCAAAATCAAAATCCGTAGAATTAATTAAAAGATGTTTATTTCAATGAGCCGCAAGTTGGAAAGTGTGTTCAAATCACAAATATAAAAATATAAAGTTGTACAATTTAAGAGATTAGAATCATTATCGAAAACACAAATGATGATGTAAACAAACATGTAAACACGAGTGAAAATAACGTACAGTACACATAAAAAGAAATCAAAACAAGATCAAGCACAAGGCTTACCTATAAAATGTTTCCTATGTAATAACATGATGGATCGGAAATGAATTATCGAAAGAATAAAATGATTACTTAAGATTTTAACATGTTTTAGAATTTAGCGGATAAAATTTCTATTTTCACTTCGTATACGTTAACTTGTTTATCTCCTTGCACAGAAGAGTTCTTTTAATTCAGCGCGGTAAAATTTAAAGTTGACAAATTAATTTAGAGAATAATTTAAGTAGTATGAAAAACTCGTGCAACTAGTTAATATATTAAAGGAAACGAATTACTAACGCTTTTTAGTTCAAGAACAAAATTAATATAAGTTGATCAGAATTTTAGATTTGATAATTTAAGAATTGTTATGATTTATTAATCAAATTCTTTACAAGTAAATAACAAGAAAAACTTTTCAAAAAAAAATAATCTTAAAATAAGATTTTCTGCAAAATAATTATTAATAAAAAAAAATACTTAGAAATAATTTTGAGCTTACCTGAGGAATCAAAATCAAAATCCGTAGAATTAATTAAAAGATGTTTATTTCAATGAGCCGCAAGTTGGAAAGTGATTTCGTAAAAATCACTTACCAACGCGGTCACTCTACGGACTTGAAATTGACCAATCAGGTAACTCATTTTAAAAAGGTTAACGCCCAATTTCGGCAAAATTTCTTTGATGCTTGACACTATTAGCTAAGCCAAAGAAGGTGTTACAACAATTACTCGCATTTCCGCAAAGAAGACCTGTAACAAAGACAGGATTAACTTGAAGCCGAAACAAAATAAATAAGTTTATCTACATGGAATTTCGAAGTGTCAAGCTAATGCGCCGAAGAATTTATTTCCAAAGAAACCGAAAAACGTAAATGTTTACATTACTACCTAACAGCCTGTCAAAATTCTTTGATGTAAAATGACATTCTATATGTTACATAAGATGTGCTAGTAAACCTTGGGAGTGAAAATTAGTTTAAATAAGATTTGTGTAAGAACACCATTTAAGTTAAAAGAATGTAACTATGAGATATTTCATTGCTCTAAACGAAATAAATTAATTAAACTAATTTCAATTATTAAATTTTGTTACGTAATTATAGGTCATAAACGCACAAATTTCTATTTCAAATAACAACATTTGTCAATTAATCGAACAGTGAAATATCATGAATTGTTGATTCATGTTTCTTATAACTGTTACATTAAAAGTTTAAAATTTATCAATTTAAACTTAACTATAACAGTTTACCCCCCTTGCCAAAATAAGCTTTGGTCCTCCAAAGCAAAGTGACTAACTGGTAGTTATTGTTAAATGGATTTTTTTTTTTTTTTTTTTTTTATATATATATATTTACAAATTGAAAAGTGTATTGAAAAATCAATATCAATGTATATATACAAGAAAAACTGACAATAAACATAGGCTAAACAAGCAAAGGATTAAGGATTAGGAAAAAATACTACATGTAATACATGAACAAATAATGGTATTCATAATACAACTTAATAGACACACTTCATGTATATTATAATGAAAAAAAAAATACTCTATACTACATGTACAAGTACATACAAAAATCACATACAAAAATCTACATTCAGAAAAACTAATGAAACTTGGTGGAATAAATTTAAACTAAGTAAATTGCCAAAGCAATAAAAGTCATAGGTATATACATGTATATACAAAACAAACAGGGGAGAAAAAAAAACTAAACACGGATTCTGTCTATAATTCACAAAACATATGTTGTACAAATCTTGAGTCGAAGATAGGAAAAATAAAATCAAGTGAAATACAACAATGTTGAAACACATACATGTACACAAGATCTATGGGGAATGTTCTTTAAAATTCATTGAGTTAACAATAAAAGTGCCAAAATGAGGCAGTGGTTGATATAAACCATGATGAGAGATCAATATATGGACATCAAAAGGCTGTTCAGTAATTCTCTTTGCTTTATATGCAGTGTAAAGATCAAGTTTTATTTGAGATTTGACATTGATTGCTCTGGTACCTTTTATATTTGTAACACTAAAATCAGACCAGTTAATGAAAATTTTTGATGCAAATAAAGAAAGGTTGACAGAAATGGAATGAATTTGTGATGGGGGGTCTATTTGCCAAAATGATGGACACAATGGTAATGTTAAAACAGGTACAAGTACACATTCACCACCAGTTGTGAGTTCTAAAATAATTTGGGTACATTTCAAGTTTCTTTTTGAAAACCAGTGATACACAGAAAATACAAATAAAACGGAGATGACAATAGATGATAACAAAACTGATGCATGGTTCCATGAAAATTCTTGTAATAAAGACTCAAACTCTGTTGGTGATGAGGTAGCAGGTTGAAAAGGTTTATATACAAAAGAGGGTAATGCTGATTCTGATTTTACTTGTTTAACTTGTTGAAGAATTGAAATGATTGCTAATATTTTCCGAACTTTGAAAAACATGAAAATGAATCCTAAAATAGCAAGAATGGCTATACCAAGAGCTACAAAGTCTACAATATCACTAACTGTAGGCCATGATGAATCAATTGCTATGTTTCCTTCGAGTAAGGGTTCTGCTAGAGATTTGAATATAATTTGATCTTTCTTTGCAACATTAACCATTTTTGTCAAATTTAAGTGTGCTTTTTGATCTGCAGCCAAAAATTGATTATAATCATGTGAGTAAATTTTGAAGTCTGGAAGATTAACTTGAATGGGGTCTAAAAATGTAGTGTCACCTAAAATGGATTTTAATGATGAATCGCTGAAAAATTCATGAAGAAGTGCTAAATTAACAGGGTGTGAGATGGTTATATTTTCTAAAGTTTTATGACAATCAACAAGTCTTGGAGAATAAAACAAAGAATTTGTGGTCAAAGTGCACCTACAAGGAATGTGCAATATGCAGAACTTGCAACCTTTCAAAATTTGTTGTTTGTTTGGACAATTCATATCAATATTCCATGTGTTGTAGGCTAAAACAGAAGTACTGGAAAGCTCAATAATATCTGACTTTATGGCATTTTGTAAAAATCTAAAATGACAAAAATCTTTGATCCACTTTTTGTTGTTTGCAAATAGGCCAATGATACAAGAAGGTGAAGTAACAGGGGTTAGAGCCTTATTGAATGTACAGTGAATATCATCATCATTTTGACATGTGGCAATTTCTGCGACTGTAAATGTTGTGTAAAATTGTTGGTGTGAAGTGACTGCAAAGTAGGTTGGGAGATTCAATAAACTAGTTGCATGTGATGATGTAGAGTTGATTGGTACAGGGTATGATATGACTTTGTATAATGATAGTGGGAGTCTTTGAGATGTGAGTGGGAATTTCACTGTGATGTATAAGGAACTTTTGTGTCTTACATAGAAAAATTTTGCTTTTTGGTAATACCAGTTAAGCTGTTTTTGAGAAAGATAGAAATGTGGCTCTTTGTGTGATAACAATTTTTGAATTTCTGAAATAGAGTGTTGCATGTTCTGTTTTGAGATGAGATGGGGAGTGAGTTTACCTTGAATTAAGGCTAAAATTGATCCATGCAGGTTGTCAAATTCTGCTCGCAATTGACTTGCAGTGTCTAATTGATTGATTAATATGCCTGTAGTGTTTTCAATGACAAGTTCAAGATGTTGCAAATTGAAGAAAAATGTTTTTGAAAGTTGATTAATAGCTTTGAAGTTATTTGAAATACCAAATTGTAGATTATCCATTCTCTTGTTTGATGTTGACATAAATGAAGTGATATGTTCATTGTGCTTTTGAAGAGCATTTACAATGTTATTTGAAGTTTTGGTTAGAGCATTGATATGAGAGGCTAAAATATTTACGTCGTCCATTGTAGCAGTACCAAAGAGACTTTTAGAAAGAGATCCAACGAATGGTAGTAAGGATCGAGTCTTTCTTCGGGGCTCAATCTTATGATAGGGAATGACAGATTTAAGAAAATGAAGGGTTCTGTTAACATGATTGTATGTCTCAACCTGGATACCATGAATTTGATCTAACAATGACTGGAAAAATTGACAATTAAGTTTAGTACAAGCTTGTTTGTTTACTGAAAAACCTTTTGGATATGTTATACGATCTGGAATGGGAATCTGGAAGGTCTGTAACCAGTATTCTCTCGAGAAATGAAGATTACCCATAGACTTGAAAATGATTCCGTAATTAAGGCGATGGATGGCATTGTCGATCTCTGTGTGTACATGCTTAGCTGATGTAGAGAGGGCATTTGTTGTTTGGAACAGGCAGACCAGAGTGCAGATATAGAAAGGATACCAACGCCATTGACCAAAACCTACAAAGACATCAAGGAAAACATTGAGATGGTGACAGTCTGAGGATGTGTTGATCAGACACATATTAGCACTATAAAAACACTAGGCACAGGAAATAATCTTGAACCAAGTAATGACTATCAAATACCAAATGCTAAGTTTTGTTCCTATAAACCTTATAAGTCTAGGTCAATTCCATGGAAAGCAAAAGTAACCAATATTAATATCTGACTGATGCATAACGCTTTCTCTGTTGGAGCCTTGAAATTGCCATAACTCTTTCCGTAGCAAATAAACAAATATATATCGGTAATATAAACAACTTTCAAATAATGAATCAAACTATATTCAAAAAAAAGTCTGTACAAACACTGTACATGTACTGTGCACACAATAAAAACAGAAGGGACTACTTTTTTCTAAGGCGGCCTTTCTTTGTATATTTCTCAAAGTATTCGTCAACTAAATCTGGTCGAACATTTTCCTGTGGTTCCCAAGTTCTTGTTCCATCAGTCCACTCTATTCGAAAATGTTGGTCTTTATGTCTGTACTTAAGAAGCTTTCGAATATCAAAAGGGAACTGATCAGTTTCATCTTGTGTATCATCATCACTTGATGGTGTAGGGTCAATTTGAGTTTCTTCATCTGGATTTGGAGCATCATTCTGTGTTTGACCTTCATTTTGGACATCATTGCAAGAATTTTCTGTAAGATGTTGTCTGTCAATTTCAGGGTCATTATAATGTTTTAACTGAATAGCATTCATAAAAGATTTCACTTCTTTGCGCTCTTTGCAATCTCTGATCTTGTAAGTGAAATTAGGACCAATTTCTGATATGTAATATGGACCTTGGTATTTATCGACTAGTTTTGGAGACAAGCCAATTGGAACCTTGTGGGATTTGATCAAGACTTTATCAAAAAGTTTGAAGTCTGGTACTTTAGTTTTCTGATCAAAGCGCTTTTTGGATTTTTCCTGATTTTTCTCAATGTTTTGTTTAGCAATGTCATTAGCAAGATTGATATTTTCAATAATTTCATTCATATGTTGCTTAGCATTGTGTCCAAGTTTCTTGTCTTTAGGAATGGCATTTACATCAAAGGGCAAGTTCATCTCCATACCGAAAGTCATAAAAAATGGAGAAAAACTAGTGGATTGTGTTGATGGAGAGTTTCTCAGTGCCATTAGGATTCCTGGGAGTTTCTTCGGCCAATTCTCTTGATGTTTGTCTGTGTAAGCTCGTAGACATTGAATAAGAGTACTGTTTGTTCTTTCAACTTGACTGTTTGTCTGAGGGTGATAGCTTGAAGTGAGATAGTGTTTGATCTCAAATATATCACAAAGACAAGAGACAAGAGAATTCATAAAAGATTTTCCTCTGTCAGAAACAAGATATTTAGGACAGCCATACCGTGTGAAAACATTTTGAAAAAGACAGTCAGCAACTTCAGTGCTCTCTTGTGTTTTCATAGGAAACGCTTCAACCCACTTGGTAAAAGAGTCTACAATGAGTAGGACATATTGATAACCTTTTGTAGTTTTGTGAAGTTTAAGGAAGTCCATGTGCCATCTCTCAAAGCGTCCAACTATTGGTAATGAAGTAAGGGGTGGACTTCTTGCATGGGTATCTCGTTTGATCCGCTGACAAGTGTCACAGGAATGGATGTAGTCATATATTTCTTGATGCATCCTAGGCCAATGATATTTTGTTTTCATGGCAGCCATGACTTTCTCGATTCCCAAATGTGCACCTCCTGCACTGTTGTCATGGTATGCATTGAGTGCATCTAATCTTAAGACTCTGGGTAATGCTATTTGTTGGATCCATTTGTCATCAATTGGTAGGTTGGATTTGACTCTTCTTTGGAACCAATGATATAGTACATTATTACAAAGTTCAAAGTATTTAGAAGTTTGAATAACCTTGATTTGAGATTTTTCATCATCGGGCAAAGTACCATTTTCAAGATAAGCATAAATGTCTTTGAAGTCTGGGCACTCGCGTTGCAAACTTGAAAGATTTGATAAATTGGAAAGATCAGGATTTTGAAAACTAATTTCCATTTCTGGTTCTAGAGAAAAGATTCCTTCATTTGGGTCATCTTTATGGTAGAAAAGAGTAACTTGAGTAGGTTCTGAATTTGGTTCTTCAGAAACAGGTTCAGAGATAGATACAGGAAAGTCAATTTCTTTGTCATCATCAACTGAGTGATTTGGTAGGAGAGAAGCTATTGTTGTATCATTGATTTCATCTGAATACTGTCGTCTACTCAAGGCATCTGCTACTTGGTTAGATTTACCAGGTTTGTGTATGATTTCAAATTGATAACCCTGTATTTCCATAGCCCAACGTGCTAATCGACCTGTAGAACGCTTTTGGTCCATAACATATTTCAAAGCTTTGTGGTCAGTGTAGATAGTAAACTTTTTGTCAGAAAGATAGATTCTGTATGAACGAATTCCTTCTATTACTGCAAGCATTTCTTGTTCAGACGTTGACCATTTCCTTTCACAAGGAGAGAGACTCCTGCCACCAAAAGCAATGACATGTTCTTTCCCAGAACTGTCTATTTGACCTAATACATATCCAATAGCAGAGGAAGATGCATCACATGTAAGAATGAAATTTTTGCTAAGATCTGGATAAACCAAAATTGGAGAGGAAAGTAAAGATTGTTTGAGTGTATCAAAAGATAACTGAGATTCTTCTGTCCAATGGAATTTTACATCTTTTCTCAAAAGATTGTTAAGAGGAGATGAGAGTTTGGCATAGTCTTTTACAAATTTGCGGTAGTAATTACACATACCTAAAAATGAGCGAACATCTTTCTGAGTTTTAGGGACAGGGAATGAACTAACTGCTTTTGTTTTGTTTGGATCTGTTCTTACACCATGTTTAGAAATGATATGACCAAGATATTTTATTTCTTTGGCAGCAAAATCACACTTGCTAGGTTTCAGCTTAAGATTAGCTTGACGTAAACGACTGAAAATCTGTTCAAGATGTGACAAATGATCATCAAATGTTTCAGAGAAAACCAAAATGTCGTCAAGATATATCAAACATTGACGCCAAGTCAATCCTCTAAGAACTTGTGTCATGACCATTTGGAAAGAGACAGGGGCATTCATTAATCCATAGGGCATACGTTTGTATTCATATACACCACTCTGAGTTATAAATGCAGCCTTGTGTTGTGAATCAGGGTGCATCCCAATTTGTAAGAAAGCACTGTGCAAGTCAAGAGATGTGAAAAATTGAGCTTTGCTTTGTCCAAGAGTATCAAATACACATTCTAACCTAGGCAGAGGAAATGACATTGGTTTAGTGATTTTGTTTAATTTTCTGAAGTCAGTAACGAGTCTAAATTCACCTGAAGATTTCTTAACCAGCAAACAAGGAGAATGCCAATCACTATTAGATTCTTGTATAATGTCATTTTTCAACCAATCTTCAACTTGTCTATTGATTTCTGCGTGATGTGCAGGTGTTGTGCGATAAAATGGCATTTTGACAGGTTTGGCATTAGGGTCAGTTTCAATTTTGTGCATGTATGTGTTGCATTTTCCAAGGTCATGAGTTCCTGTAGCAAAGATGTCTTTGTGCTTGTGTAAAAATTTTGTCATGGTCTCCTTTTGATATGTATTTAGGTCAGAATTACTTAGGTCAAATGAGATGTCTTTTGTATCAGATGGAGTTGTTTTTGACTTTGTTTGCGCCATGTGATTTGGTTTAGTTGTTGTGTCAAGGTTATAAACAGCACAAGACTTATGGTCAAAATCTACAACATTGGCAACAACTTTACCTCTACTAAAACGAATGCTTTGATTGGTTGGATTTAGGACTCTTAGAAATGAGCGACCATTTTGAACTTTGACTAAACACTTAGAACCCAATACATGCATACTATGAAGTTCATCATCAAGTGGTTCTAAAAGCACTTCTTCATCAGAATTTCTCTTTGAAACTTTAACACTTAGAATTGTTTCTGAATGGGGTGGTAAAGTTGTAGACTTTGCAATTCTTGCTATACCACTATTTGACTTCAACATAAAAACATTAGCAGCTTGATTGAGAAAAGACATAGTTTTGTTGGCTAAGTCTAAATTCACCTTGTATTTTTCCATGAAATCAAGACCAATTATTAAAGAATGGGGCAATCTGTCTACAACATGCACTGAAAAATTAAATATAGCACCTTGAAAAGATATGGGAAGATCAAGTTTACCCAAAACCTTTAAACGACCTCCTACTCCATTAACAAAATGAAAATCTGGTTTCGTTAACACAGCATTGGCATAAGAAGTTTTGTTTAAAAATAAAGCACTAATTACAGTAATAGAAGCACCAGTGTCTACAAGAGCATTTGTTCTTTTCTTGTTAATAGAAACATCAACAGTGTTCTTTGTCATGTTAGTAGCAATATTGATATCTGCTGATTTACATGTAGCACTTTCATTTTCAAAATTTTCGAGGCGCCTATCCATACGATGGATAGGCTTGAATCCCTATTGACATGATTGATTTGACTCAAGATTTGCTAAATATTGATAAAAAGGACTATTTGGATTTGAAACACATGCAATTTGAAAATGATTAAATCCATAACAATAATAACATTGTTTGCCTAATGCAATACAATGAACCTTATCACAAGTGTCCATAAAACAATTTGAGCACTTACTGGGACCTGGTGAACGCTGATACTGGGCTGGGCGGTAACACCATGCTGTCTGGAGGTGTCTCTAGACTGAGGAGCTGGTCGCGGAAATCGGTTGCCATGGGTACCATGTGCTGGACGGGGTCGTTCGCGATACTGAGGACCAGAGTTATGGAACTGTCTATTTCCATGGAAATTGTTCCTGGATTGGAAATTATGGTCACGGTATCCTTGGTATCGGTCACGGTGGTCACGTCCCTGGGATTTTTCCTCAAACCTGGCTGGACTGGGGGAGTTCTGTTGATTGCTTAAAGCCATAACAGTGGACTCCAACTGTTTCGACAGTTTGTCCATCAGTCTGTCCTCCATTCCCTCAATTGAAGCTATTAAAGGGTTATTGCGTATCTTTACAGTTGATTCTGCCCTCTTCGCAAATTTGAAAAGGTCCTCAAAAGTTTCCGGGTCCTTATCGAGTACTTTTTCGGCAATCTCTGATTTGAAACCTTTTGCTATAAGATTGATTAGCATAAGGCTAGGGATATTGTCATCACAGGCCATTTGTTGGATTCGCGAGATGTATTCTTCACAGGTTTCATCTGGCATTTGTTTAACATCCAAAACGTCGAGATGAAAGGAATTCTGTTTACCGAATCTGGCCAAGAATGATGATTTCAGCTGTTGGAGGGTACTTCTAGATGATTCCGGTAGTGATAGGTACCATTGTTGTGCCATATCAGTTAGGTGAAATACAATCCTTCCCAGAATTTGCTGTTCAGAAAAAGCATGAAGAGAACACCACTGTATGAAAAGCATCCACCATTGTGTGGCACTGACATTTCCACTTTTTCCAGAGAATTTGGGAAGCTGGGCACTTTGCTCTGCTCTATACATGTTGACCTGACTTGCACTAGATGTTGTCACGGTAGCTGTTGTTGAATTTAACACTGATGTTGATGTAGACGATGTTGTTGATACGGATGATGTTGATGTTACTGAGCTCGATATTGCTGGTGTGGATGACGCTGTAACAGTAGCTGTTGTTGATCTAGACACTGACGTTGATGTAGGTGATGTTGTCGATGCTACTGGAACTGAATTTGTCGTTGCTGGTGCGGATGATGTGGTTGATGCTGCTGAAGTCGATGCTGGCAATGCAGATGTTGTTGTTGCTGCTACTGAAGTTGTTGCTAGTGTAGATGATGTTGTTGAGCTTGCTGATGTTGTTGAAGCTAAAGATGATGTCGTTGATGCGGACGATGCTGTTGACATTAAGGGACGGTCTCTTAGATAATACGTTAAATATTTCCTATCTTCGGGGTTGACCATTACAGTAGATGAGGAACTCGCTGGCGAGAGGTTAACCTGGATCAATTTGATTCTGCACACCACTTATCACACTATGGTTTTCACCGTCGTGATGTTTGGGGAATAGCTCAGCTGATTTGTGGCTCTGTGAGATACTCACGTTCACAATACCTGAGGAATCAAAATCAAAATCCGTAGAATTAATTAAAAGATGTTTATTTCAATGAGCCGCAAGTTGGAAAGTGTGTTCAAATCACAAATATAAAAATATAAAGTTGTACAATTTAAGAGATTAGAATCATTATCGAAAACACAAATGATGATGTAAACAAACATGTAAACACGAGTGAAAATAACGTACAGTACACATAAAAAGAAATCAAAACAAGATCAAGCACAAGGCTTACCTATAAAATGTTTCCTATGTAATAACATGATGGATCGGAAATGAATTATCGAAAGAATAAAATGATTACTTAAGATTTTAACATGTTTTAGAATTTAGCGGATAAAATTTCTATTTTCACTTCGTATACGTTAACTTGTTTATCTCCTTGCACAGAAGAGTTCTTTTAATTCAGCGCGGTAAAATTTAAAGTTGACAAATTAATTTAGAGAATAATTTAAGTAGTATGAAAAACTCGTGCAACTAGTTAATATATTAAAGGAAACGAATTACTAACGCTTTTTAGTTCAAGAACAAAATTAATATAAGTTGATCAGAATTTTAGATTTGATAATTTAAGAATTGTTATGATTTATTAATCAAATTCTTTACAAGTAAATAACAAGAAAAACTTTTCAAAAAAAAATAATCTTAAAATAAGATTTTCTGCAAAATAATTATTAATAAAAAAAAATACTTAGAAATAATTTTGAGCTTACCTGAGGAATCAAAATCAAAATCCGTAGAATTAATTAAAAGATGTTTATTTCAATGAGCCGCAAGTTGGAAAGTGATTTCGTAAAAATCACTTACCAACGCGGTCACTCTACGGACTTGAAATTGACCAATCAGGTAACTCATTTTAAAAAGGTTAACGCCCAATTTCGGCAAAATTTCTTTGATGCTTGACACTATTAGCTAAGCCAAAGAAGGTGTTACAACAATTACTCGCATTTCCGCAAAGAAGACCTGTAACAAAGACAGGATTAACTTGAAGCCGAAACAAAATAAATAAGTTTATCTACATGGAATTTCGAAGTGTCAAGCTAATGCGCCGAAGAATTTATTTCCAAAGAAACCGAAAAACGTAAATGTTTACATTACTACCTAACAGCCTGTCAAAATTCTTTGATGTAAAATGACATTCTATATGTTACATAAGATGTGCTAGTAAACCTTGGGAGTGAAAATTAGTTTAAATAAGATTTGTGTAAGAACACCATTTAAGTTAAAAGAATGTAACTATGAGATATTTCATTGCTCTAAACGAAATAAATTAATTAAACTAATTTCAATTATTAAATTTTGTTACGTAATTATAGGTCATAAACGCACAAATTTCTATTTCAAATAACAACATTTGTCAATTAATCGAACAGTGAAATATCATGAATTGTTGATTCATGTTTCTTATAACTAAACTGTTATAGTTAAGTTTAAATTGATAAATTTTAAACTTTTAATGTAACATAAACACAATTAAATTATACACGACGTTTTGCATTTCCATTCCACAAGCTGACGCTTTAACCAACGGAGCTACAAATACAAAGTTCGACAATCAGTGTAAACTACATCAAGTTATGAATACATGCATCAAGTTACATGGAGGGTAAGTTTTATTGTTTTCTTTGAAAGAAGCAAGGGGAGGGGTCCAGGATTTGAAATACAGATTTTTTTTAGAAGGTTATTCACAAAATTACAAAACAAAACATTATCTGCCAGAATGATATAGTATAATTATGCATTCTGCAGTCCCTGTTTACATCGCATGTGAGCAAAGTTGTGTATAACGTTTTGAATGAACATTTGTTAAATCATTGCATATTCTGATTTATAAACAAATACCTAAATACATCATCTAACCGTAAGCTCCAAGCAACAAGTCGGGTTGTTTTTTTTTAATTATATATCCGAGGGTTGTTCGGAAATTATTGATACATTTACTCTTATGCCAAACCATTGAAAATTCTCCAGAAAGTACACCAGGCTATATATAAAAGTTATGTGTCTAGTCCATGGCATCATCTAATTATCCCTAGTAAGCTGACAAACTTGTCTACGTCCAGTGACCCTGAGAAATGAACTGTATTTACGTATATCGCAACGTCATTCATTGCGTCCCGTTACGCCGGTTAATGTTAATAAATAGCTTAATGAAAACATTTCTTTCTTTCAAAATTTTCATTTAAAACGGCATATTTACCAAATAAACAGAAAGCATGAACTAATTTTGTTCATTTATTGTATTCATTTTAGGAAGCAAACATGTGCATTTCCTTTCCATTCTTAATTTTTTGTGAACAAATTTGAGTTAATGCTATCCGAAAGTCAAATAACTGTGAAACGTCTGTTACACAGTCATTTTATACATATTTCGTTGCCGTTGACATCAGTTGAGGTGTTATAAGTACTAGTTATTTAGTCCATGTGCTTTCATTCTAGTTAAACTATCAGTTTAAAAGCCTGCTTAACTGAAGCCATCGACCCCTTTTAAGAGTATATTTTTTGTTTCAGAGGTTTCTTGGACTGAAATTGTCTTTGTCTGAGATTCTTACCAATTTGATATATATCACTGCGCCGCCTTGCATTGACGTCAAAGTTTGATATGCCGGCGTAGTCAGATTTTAATGGCTTCGTAAATATAATATTTCCGTATTTTAACACGAACACCAGTGAAACTTGCACAAAGGTTATTAACGATAAAAGCAACATTAGCATATATAATTTGATTATTTTTTTTATCAACTATAGGTCTACAGACACTGTGTAAGTAGAAGTTAATTTGTTTTAATCGCCGAGTCTATATGTCTGCGCCGAGTACCACGATTATCGACTAATTTATGAACCGTAAAAAAAACAAAATACTTAATTTAATATTTTTAAATATTACTTTGTTTAATTATTTGTTGCGGTTAGTTCAATGTATTTGCCAATTTTCACTAATATCCGTAACTTATAAGATTAAGGAAAATATCTGGGTTGTCTCAATAATTTCCGAACAATCCTCGTATAGCTGTATTTTGTATTTCTAAGTTCTTTAAAATGTTTAAAATAATATAAATATGAGTAAGGTTCCGCTACTCACTTGTTTGCTGACTCCGTTTTTGTTTTTATTATGTGTACGCAGTGAAGGATGGACATTATTTTTTATTGTAACACACATCCATCTATTTGCTTGAATGGTTTACACGGTTTTAAATCAAAGGCTTTCTTTTAAAAATTACAACATGACAACAGAACAAACTCGATTTTGACGCACAGCTTCAGACCCTCCCCACCTACCAACCCCAACCACAAGCACGCACATCATTAGTTAAACACACAATCACTACGTGCATATTACACGTATTTTAAAATATAAAAATTTAACTTAAAAAAATAAAATAATTAAAAAAAACCCCATAATCTAAATACAAAATATGGATGGAAAGCAGATTATTTACTTCTTATTAAGATATTAAGTTGAGTTACATATCCATGTAGATATGTGTTTTTGTTTGTTGGTTGTTTTCTTCTTTTTTTATTTGTTTTTTTTTATATTTGAGAAACAACCGTCTGCATAGCTTTATATAAATGATACATTTTGCTAGCGGCTTTTGATATTTCTCACAACAAAGCCCAGCGGGAGATTACGCCAAAATATCTGTTTAATCCTTTTCATCTGATGTAATAATCATAAGTCAATACATTAAAGACGAAGGGAAGAACATTAACAGCACAAGAAGTCCTTACATCCACCCTGCAAGGTGTCCAGTTCCCCAGAGACGTCTCCTAGCGCCGAAAATCTCGCGAGAGTTTAGCTGTGACTGCTATCTTAACACGGCGATTGAAGAACAAACAACACGTTCTTTCTGGTTTGTCAAAGAATCTTTAGAGATGATAACCACTGCTACTAGCGTTTTCTTCCTTTCGCCATATTGACATACATGTCACGAGGGCAAGATGTCCAGTGACAAATGAAGGAAATCACTTTATACCAGATAAATTTGGACTGCAAATTAAGAGAGGATTAGAAATTAATGAAAGAGCCGATGTTTTGTCTTCTTAGAGTCGCAGTTATTGCCTATTAGCGGGGATTATAATCGTTGCAGTGTTGAAAGCTTCTTTCCAAGTGTATGACCTCTCATTGTCATCAAAATACCTTGGATTGTAACTAGAGAATTATGTCGGATACACCTGTTTAAACTAAAGGAAATGATACTGGTCCTGGTGATTAACGTGTTGATGTAAATTTGAAGTGTCTTTTACGTTGAGAACTTAAGTATGCATCTGAAACAAGGTCAAGTCATGTACTTTTTTGTAGAATACAGCATCAATTGACAGAAATAAACAGATCCCAATGCATTCTAAAAAATTATTGTCTGTTACGTGTAAAGGTATAAATGTTGTTTAATAAGATCGATATTATTAAACAAAAAATAAATATACAGGATTGTATCAACTTTCACAAATAAAGACAACCACCCCCTAAAAGTAAATTATAACTTTAACAGAAGGCAAACAACTGAATTCTGATACACATATCATTTATTCAAGGAATATCTAAACATTTGCAACAGGTGCGAGGACACGTTGGGCGTATTATAGTCAAAGGTAGGGGCTATTGGCACGGGCGTTGTTGACCCCCAAAGTGGAACATCCGGGATACACAATGACTGTGGACGGTCAGCACAGACTGGAGTTCGCGCATGGTACCCTTCCCTAGAAGAACTATCAAGAGGTGAACCAATTTCACAGTTTACACAATTGTTCTGAACATCTCTTTGAGAAGGCGGTCTTTGGATTTGAAGAAGGTACGGGTACTTTATTGTGTGGTCTGACGTCACAGTATTCGGATTTGAATTGTTCCACCCGTTCGTGAATAGTCTCATTTCTTTTCCAGATAAAAATAATGTGAGACCTTCACCCTTTTCTTCATTGGATCCTACAAGTTCAAATAATATGTAACTAATTGCTATATTATGCTATTTTATACAACGCCGAACAATTTCTTAAACATAATAACAAACTCGGAGCGACAAAATAAAAGAACCATAAATTAAATATCTTAATTAAAGTTAATCTACAGTCAATCCGACATTATTGCTAACGTTCATAGTTATTTCTATATGCCGCCATGGCAATACGAGCTCAGGCGCAGGCATACCTAAATGCTGCCGTTTTGGAGGCGAAGGATTGCACCGGGGTCTGGCTCCGTGCACAGCAAAGGTATCTAACATTGCTTCCAGTGAACTTCTACAAAATACCACAAGACTACATGAAATACACAAATCAACGTTTGGTACGTTTTTTGTCTATGTCTTTTATGAATATGGTTTTTTGTATTTTAAAACTCCAAAACACAAAATGAAGTTCATGGGCATTTTCGAATTAAAGGTTAAAAGTTTGCATATTTTTCAGAATGTTACATGGTCTACATTTTGTTCCATTTATGTGTTGCACTTAAAATGTGAAGGATATGTCCTTCGCACGAAATCACACCAGTGACACCACACCATCAATATCAGGGCAGCATACGCAATGGGTAGATAAAACAGTGATAAACATTTTTTATCATTGCTTGCACTTCTTTGTAGATGATGTGAAAAAAGGTAAAACAATAAACGTTATTTAAAATCAATCGACTACTTATCAAAATTGATAAAAACTGTAGCCAGACATATGAGTCTAATCACCATTATCACTGATCTGTAAACAAAATAGTGACCGATTCACACTGCAACAGTACCTGTTTTTCCCGGCCTCGCGAAAGCCCTTGGCAAACGGGTTTCTGGCTATCTTCAGTTTGGTTATCTGCAGAAATAGGAAATGATGGTTTGTCTAGCAGCTTAACACCACTGATACAGCCTATCAGGCAGTATTGACACTATGACGGACACAAGGGTGTTAGAAAGATATTGCGGGATACACAGATCAAGTATTGGCACAGTTGCCTCCACTTGTTTGATCTTGTGTCAATAATAAGCCGATTGTGACAGAGATTGCTAATGTTGATATTTATTTTTGATAATGTCTATGCAAACACATTTGATTAATGATACATTCATAAATTTAGTGAACATTTGTTGATAAACAGAAGAAAGATACTACACGACCTATGAATTGAAAGATACCGAGGATTCACTTATAACTGTATGGTCCTATCAAGAGTACAAACTACATCATTGTGTTTATCCATTTATATAAAATGATAAATGATATTTTAAACTTCGTTTATACTCTTTTTCATATTTAGAATTTTTAGACATTTGGCACGTTAAGTATTTTAAAGCATTGGCAATGATAGAGAAAGGCATGTTCTTTTTTTTAAAAGATAACCCAGATAGCTGTACGTTACGTGGAGTAATTGTAATTGCACTTTGGTATTGCATTAGTCACATACAACACGATTGAAATAAAAAACTATAATATTTTTTAAGCAAAAATGATTTTTTACCTCTTGATTTTGGTAGGCAGTGACTGCGGTGAATGACGTCTGCGGAAATGACGCCACGAAGTGACGGACTTTTATTCCATCTCCTGATATCTGATGCACATGGATTCGAGGAACAAAGCGTTGCATAGACAGCAAAGAAATCTATACAAATGAAACATCATGTTCAAGCATAAGAATGATAAAACATTTAATATGCTTTTATACGATTCGTTCTTTTGTTTTTGTTTTTTATCAAAAATTTCCATATACATGTATTACAAAAGATTGTCCATCTATTCATATTTGTATAAAACATAGGATAATGTTTAATATAATATTGATTATCTGAAATGTTTTTTTTTTAAACAAAATAATAGTTTGTAGCTAAAAGATCATAAATAAGATGTTATGGTAGATTTGATAGGTAATTTGTTGACCACCCAACCTCTATAAGATAAGTAATTTGTTATAAAAGTTTATACATCTATATGTTCTAGGAAATGGAATGTTTGTTTTTGAATACTAGTAATACATTTTGCAAAATTGATTTGAAATAATAGGCAAAATCAAGAGTGGTTCCAAAGAAAACTTCATAATATAAGTGTATATGTATATGATTTTGATTTAGCATTAAAGAAGCGAATACAAGTTGTCTTAAGATTTATCTAAAAAAAACATTCGGACACCCCATGCCATTAACACAATTTAACATTTACTCATTCAGACATATTTTTACCGTTAATACAAATCAACATTTTGACATATTTTCACCGTTAATACAAATTTACATTTAGACATATTTTCACATCTTACTTGTCCATATTTAGGAGAGTCGTTGTTGGTGAGTTTAATCCTCTCAAAGGACACTATTTGAGCCTCAAGAACAGCGCCATCTGCCGGTGAGTCGGGGTGTCGATAGATTTGGTCTCGTATCATCTCGTCTCCCAGCCCAGACACCATCCATTTGGAACTGAAAACCAGATTAAAAAAAAGAGTATGTAAAAAGTTTCTTTCTTACCAAACAACCTATTTGGAATTCAAATAAAAAATGAATATACTTTTAAGCTTAATTAACTAATCCATTAGAGTTCATACGAAATCTCATAATGAAAATACGTGTAAGCTACTTTTTGATCAATTTCTGACTTATTTGTACACTCAACTTTCAGAACACTTTCCTTTAAAAAATGATGCAATAAAAGTCCTTAATTAACAAACTTTAATCAGCTGAACAATAAATAGACCAAGTCATTGAAAAATATTATATTGTAAGAAATTTTTTTACTCGGAGAGAAAAGAGAAACAATTTAGGTTGAACCAAAGTTAAAACTTAAACCAAACATAATTTATGTCCAAGCACAGATAATTACTAGTATATAGTTGACTTCGTATTCAAATAAAATGGTTATGTTACTAATAGCAATTGTTAGAGATTGTTTTTGTTAGTGTTTTATATTTAATTGTTAAAATACTTTTGCTAAAATATATAAACTGCCTGTATAAAAATTCTTTTCACTGAAGTAATTCCAAAGTTGTCGTAAACAAAATTAACTTAAAAGTTAACATCACATTGTCTATATTTGACAAAATTACCTGTGGTAGACATAGCGGTATTTCTGCTTATCTATCTGTGAAAATTCTAAGGATACAGAGTATTTATAACCGGGATCTAGTCCATGAAGCTTGACCCTTATTGCTGGAAACATCCGTCTAAAATTGTAAGCAGAAAAAAATCATGTTATTTCATATATAATTATTAATATAATTGATTTAAAAAAAATATTGTGGTATTCAAAATTTATTGGATTGAAACTATATATTTTTTAAAATATCATTATATAGAGAAAATAAAACTTAACACACATGAATACATGAACATGTAAATGTTTTACAACATGAGTTATTGTTTCCTAATATTTGTCAACAAAGATGTTTAAACTACTTATGTTAAACTACCCCTCTTTAATTAAAAAAATAGAAAAACAAAACTTAAACCAAAACCCAAAATGAAAGTTGTTTGTACAGCGTTTTTAACGGCTTAATAATGTAAAATATAAAAAAAAAAATTCAAAAATTAAATGCATGTAACAATATGATTAGCGCTAAATAACGAAAAGTAAGCTTACTCATGTATAACAGTATTATAAGATTTATTTTTGACGTTTTTGCGTCAATGATTTTCGAATATTTAGTAGAATATCTATTTAAATAAGTATTGAAATAAGAAAAGAGGGAGTTAATAGTATCTACACGATCAAAACGATTAAAGCCCATTTTGAAACATTTTTTAAATACGCTTTTATGTCAGTTTTAAAATCGGCAGTAATCGAGAAATTAATAAAAAGAAATTCATGGTAAATCATAGATTTTACAATGAAACAGGTATTTTAATAAAATCGCTTATGTAACATTGAAATTAACGATTAAGTTGTGAATTTTAAGGAACAAAGGATGCAAATAAAAAAAGAAAACATTAATAGAAAACGATAATGATATAAATACAGGTGTATTATATATTCACCTTCCAGTCTTTGTGATGATCATTTCAGTCCCCAGATTGTGGAAGGCGTGCCATAATTCATTCTGACAAAGCTCTACTTGTAATGAATTCTCCGATGTGTCATCTTTAAATATAATTTTTATATAAGATAACATTCATAAAAGTAATCATTACATGTAATATGATCGTTGCACTAGATAGTTTATAATTATTATTATTTAGTAAGAAATTGAATTAACAATTTTTTTTACATTCATCATCAAATCAAATTACATCAAAAAAACTTTGAGATGCATCTATGACGTAATTTTGTTATTTCAGACAAAAAAAACCCCTCAAAAATTAATTTTGCAACTTATATTTGTTTCCTGATAATACATTCGAAAGCTTGCGCAATTCATCATTTTCTTATTATATATTAATAATCCTTATTATATATTAATTATATATACATGTATACTACAATGATATATATATATATATATATATATATATATATATATATATATATATATATATATATATATATATATATATATATATATAGTTATTTAGTTATCTAGTTTTAGGTATTTATTTTATTCAGTGAAATCTCATTGACTTGATTGTCTTAGTCATTCCTACCATATCCTACCAAATTAAATTTTATAATAAAAGAATATTTTAAAAGACAATTGACACACCTCTCATGGAATAAATTTTACTTCACTTGATCTAAGGTTTGGATAAGGGCGTGTGGAATCTTAAGAAACAAGTACAAGGCACAATATTGAAAACTTATTAAAAGATTAGGTGTTTAAAAAATTTAAACAACATTGTAATATAGCCAATATTACTACATCTAGTAATTGATATTTTTATTTACTTATTTAGAGTAAAAATTGTCCGTTAAATGAAAATGATTAAAATCAAACCCGTCGATGTCATCTTATACCTCAAACTATATACATATTGTATGCATCGCTAAAGCAAAAACATTATCTTAACATTATTTCGTAAATAATAAGCTTTATATGTAACATATTTTGACTAGACATTTAAAACAAATCATTTTCAAACTTTCATTAAATGTAAACGTTAATATTTTTAGCA
This sequence comes from Magallana ariakensis, assembly GCA_020458035.1. Taxonomy (NCBI): domain Eukaryota; kingdom Metazoa; phylum Mollusca; class Bivalvia; order Ostreida; family Ostreidae; genus Magallana; species Magallana ariakensis. The sequence continues at coordinate 68,005,388 of CM035812.1, read as the reverse complement.
TAGCGTGGTTTTATGATTAAAGCACGTCACAGTTGTGATGGATTTCTTTGGCAAAAAAGGAATTAAATGTGTTTTCAGAATGCTTGCAGTATTTTTCATGATAGTAACATTTAGTCATCGCAACATTCGTAAAGAAATCCCGCAGACACTAATATGCATTGCTTTTCCTTTTTGTTTCTTTAGAAGATAGTGAAATATAAAAAGAGATGAAACATTTTAAGAATTGAAAATTGTGAAAGGACAACTGAAAAAATTATGTCTTGAATATATTAACAGCTATATATTAAGTAACTGTATCATACCTGTGACTGATTGAATCGACTGATGGAAACACTTTCTGATGGCATGCTTTTTAGTCGGATGGTCTTGATGACATATCCCAAGATCATAGCGATGTCTCTCGGGATCTACTGTTACAGCTTCTTGACTTCTATTTGGTCCTGATGCCAAAAGACTATCTATGCTAAACGCTTTAGCTTTAGCGCTCAGCATGTTTATAAAAAAAGATAGCGATCCAACGGGAATTAAAACAGCAGAAAAAACCCTGCATAAACCCTGATGTTAATTGACTGAATCCTATATAGCCCTGTGTATAGGATGCCTCAAGTTTAAGTGATGGCTTTAAAATGACCAGAAAAGGATTATCTGTTGGTCCTGTTTACAAAGCGTTGATAAAAGCTGTGATTGTTTTAACAGATCACACCTGTGTGCGGAAGATGACCCACTGTCTGATAGAGGAACTCTACACAGGGAGTATTTCAACACTATGGCAATCATATAAGGTACATATAGTTGACTTCTATTGATGAATAAAAAAAGAAACACAGTTAAACTTTACAGCAAACGCTGGCTATTAGACTAAGTATACATGTATTTCCACTTCTGTGTTTAGTGGATTTCTACTAACAAATGGAATATTTACCCTTTAAAATAAATATTCCACAGGAAAAAAATAACTCAATTATGTTTTACTGGAAGTTTAGACAATTTTGTAAAAACATATTAAAAGTATTTCCTAATGAAATTCGATTCGGTAGTTTTTCTACAAGAAAATTGATTGACGGACCGAATTTAAAGATTCTCTAATATTTTTATTTGAATCCTATGGGAATTTGAATGATCATTCATTTGATTCATTTGATTCTTAGATAAAAAATTCTTTATCCATATTTTCTTAAGAATTATCATTTCCCTTAAGGACTTCATTTTTCAAGGTTGATATATCACATGCCAGTAAGATCAGATGAGATTAATTTGAAACAGAAAATATTTCACTTTAGAGGGAACGATCAAATGAAACAAATAAATTTTGGGTGGATACTGCATACTAGGCAGGTGCAACAATGCCACATTGGCTTAGTTTTCGGAAACATTGCTTAGTACGCTTTGACTATTATCAATAATTGTGATTGATTCACTTGATTTAAATAAATATATGTCAGTTTAAGCTTTTTTATTCATATATACGCGTATTTGCATTTTTGCATTTTTGCAACGAAAACTGTGTAACCAAGACCATAGCGTATATCATTTTATAGTCCATATCAGAAAAAATTCACTATCACTTTATTATGTATAAGATAACTAAGAAATAACCTTAAAAACAGTTCCCATAGAACATCATAAAGAGTAAAGTAGACGATTTCTTGCCTGAAATAGATTACTTATTTTTTGGTAGGAATAATGCAAGAAAATGTGTAACCTGATAATATTTTGAAATATTGTATGAAGGGGAATATTCCCTTCGTTTTTTTCGCCCATTTCGGACCCTCTCTTCATCTCTTGCTGTTTTAACAAATCCGAGCTAAAGTGAAACATATTTTTATATCTTAATATCTTTAGAAAAATTTAGAATATTTTGAAGATATTTATCAAATAAGTATATGAAAGTATATTGACTCAATAAAAAGAAATCAACAACTCTTTAGCTGTTAGAATGGTTTATGCAAACGGATGTTGTGTGATAAAAAGCAATTAGATGTGTAAAACATAAAAAGGTAGCATAATGTTATTCAATCGGTTTGATCTGATCTGGAAGCTCATGATCACGTGGAAGATGTTTAAGAAATAGATTATCCTATAAATGCAATTTTTAATAATATATTTGTTGTTGCATGGTTAATACGGACCCAACGCTTGTAAATTAAATGCTAACACGTGAATCTCCAGACGTGCTTATTTCAGGAGTTTTTGGAATTTATCACGGTTGATTAATTTTCACATTATAAGTGTTAAACGATTATTTTCCGTGATTAAATGCAAAACACAACTTTTAAAAAAAATAATGAATTCGTTGTCAATATATTTGATTATGATTTGGTCATTCAGCCAATTACAATGGATCATATAGATAATTTGGAATCCAGATTAAGGTAGTACGAAACACCCGTGAAATTAAATATTTCAACTTTTCAAATATTTTCTTGAAAATACAATAGAATGGCTTAATATTAGTCTAGTCAAAATAAAGTTTAACGTAAAACTAGTTGCAACAAAAGAATTTTTTGTGGAATTTGAATTATGCTCAAACAACATATTAAAAATCGACCAAAATCGATTTGCTATTTTTTTCTTAAAATCAATTGCAAATTTGCTCATAACATTTGTGTAAATTACGTAACGTTTAAGCTACCAAAGAGTAAAAGAGTTCAAAAAGGGAAATAACCGAATTCTTGTTTTAATGTAATTAATTTTGCCATTATTGTTTAGCATTTCAATGGAATAAACGATTCCAAGTAGTATTGCATGTATGTTTATAGTGTGGAATTCATAAATGAACGTTGAGGAATGACAACTTTTGGTTTGTACGGTTTTAACAACAAACTTAATAAACAAAAAATCCATTTCAAAATTAATCCAGAACAATGGAAAACAGCAGTTGATCCTAAACTACTTCGGGTGAACAAAAAATCTGGAACGCTGTTCGCCTCTTACTATGGGCTATCAGCAACTATCGAAAAGAGCATAGAAACTTTAACACTATCTTATTCCGATTGATACCATTTAGAATGTTCACTCTATAATACAATTTAGCGGTGAGAATTGTGATTTAATAGAGTTTTATTTCATTTATATATTTATTTTAAAAATCAATTTTGACGGCTTTATGATATTTAATTACTTTTGAAATTGCGTTTTCTCCTGTTATGTGTTATAAAAATACATACTAGTTTGTATGAAAGGTTTTAATTTATTTAAACCTCGTACATGTAAATGCAATCAAGAGTTAAATTAGTAATTCAGAAGGCTCGTCATTGTAATTAGCGTCTGACTTGTTCGTGTAATTAATTGTAATGTATGGTTTCTGTGTGGACTGCTGCATTGACCAAAGGTACATGTAATCTCTATGAACGTTGTAGATTAGCGTTCTATATATAAGAAAACTGTATAGATTACCGAAATGTCGCGGAGACAAAGTAACCTACTGAAAGATGAGTAAATATTTCAGTCAACAGATCTAGAACAATCCCCTGAAATAACTTTTTTATGAAGTTTTTAATTAGTCTACGGGGAATAAATATTTTGTATCCGCCTCAGGATATCAGTGATGAGTTATGATAAATAAGTATCGTTAAGGTTATATGCAATCTACATTTTTTTTTATTGCAGGTCCTTTTCCATCATTAATGACATTGCTCAGCGTCAGCATGCTCACGATGTAACCAATTTTGTTTGAATAATGATTCATTGCTCTTGAATGCTGTACAAAATTTGGTGATAGCAGTATTGTGAATATGTAGTTTACTGTACATACAAATGTCTCACCTTTAATTTCAGGAAAGATATTATACAATCTCTCTATTTGAAGAGTATCGTTGAAAAATAATTCTCACTTTATTTTGATATCAATATTCATATTGAGTGTTTAATACAACTTCATTTCTATTACATAAGAATACATGATTGTCTTCTGTTCTTTCTACATATGTGTTTAAGTCCCGTGAGGTTTATCCTCTTTCGTAGAATACAAAACGTCGTATCAACATTGCTACACAATTAATTTTCCCGTAATACCGGTAGTCGATTATAAAAGGTACAATAGTTTATTTTTCTGTGATATAAGGATGAAGTCTATCTTCGCTAGCCAAGGGTATTCGGTCCACTCCGAAACCCATTGACTAGCGAAGATGAATGAAGCCATATTGATATTATGTTAGAAGAATTATTAACATAAAAAAACAACTATTATCATGTTAAGACAGTTCAAAAATTACGATTTAACCCAATTTTCTTTATTAAAAAAATATTTGTTGTAGAAATGAAAATTGTAAAATAGAAAATGTAAACTAGCCTTGTCAATATAGCCTTAAATGCATAATTGATAATTAATATCGAACCTTACATTTTCCAATTAAGAACGTTACATATTGTGTCAAACCACACACTGTAAACTTTGTCCTTTGTTTAATTAATTTGAAAATTTGATATTGTTTCCTTCAAATAGGCTACATAAGGTTCTTTTCATAAACATTGTATCACTTTTTACATAAAATATATAGCTTGTTTTATTAATAGTACATTTTAAAAAGATAACAGTCTTAAATTTAAGATTTTCTATTTTTTCTTCAAAATTTAAGTATTTAACCCAAAATTTGAATGTTTACACAAATTTAAAGAAACTAATTGTATTGTGATGTAGTTTACTGTCTAATCATTGTTACAAAATCGACTTGTCTTTACAGTGACTATATATAACAACTCTTTTCAGTTTTTATCGATTTCGTCGCAACCCCCCTCCCCAGTTTTTAACCCAATTTTCCATTTAAAAAAAATTATTTTTAGGTACTGTGTCTTTGATAATGAATCTGCATAAATATCATCATATATTTTAGCCTATTTCTTTTTTTTGTCATAAGAATTTAATTTTTTTAAAATTATTTTATTTGAGTTTTTCATTTCACAAAATATGTACATATATGGCATAATAGGTGTTTGGTGCATTTGTAGAAACATATTACATAATCTTTAAGCTATTTCTACTTAATAATACAATTGTATATATTTCATTTGAAGTGAAGCTGATTTTGAGAGAGAGAGAGAGAGAGAGAGAGAGAGAGAGAGAGAGAGAGAGAAAGAGAGGTATAATGCAGGTGGATTACTATACATGTATAGACTATACTATACTCAGTTGAGGACAATTGAAATGATATGAGGCTTCACAGAAATAAAAAAACAAAACAAAAAAACCCAAAAAACTTGACCTTGTTAATATAACTACAATTTTTCCATAACTATTCTGCCAGTGGCTTTCATATTCTTAATATTAAAATTTTTTCAACAGTAATTATTTTTCAGTTAAAATTCTTTCTGTTTTGACCTTTTTCAAAGCATGTATATTAGGTATTGGATTACTTTTATATTTACATGAAAAAATATATTGCTTCACATTAAGACCTATCATTTAAAATTTATAACTCTCTTTATTTTTATATTTTCCAAAAAAAACTGATTGAATATTAGATTTAATCGAAATTTCAGACTGTGTAAAAATCCACTCTTCAACATCACACCACAATTCTATTACTATATTACATTCATGAAATAAATGACTAATACTTTCTTCATCTGTTTTACAAAGGTGCATACAGCAGACTGTGTTTTGAAATCTATTGATTTATTATCTACTGTGATTTTGGGATTATGCCATATATTTTCATTATAATTTGGGATTTACTTAGTGGTAATTGCTAATTTATTTTTATCCAGCTGAGGAACATTTCTTTCCAAAAAGAATTTTCTAAATTTTTACATAAATTGTATGAAAAATCTGGACCATTTCTCCATATTTCAGAGATACTGATTTTCAAAATTGATTCTAAAAGCTTTACCCATTTTGTGTCAGTTCTAATAAGTCTTCTCATCCAAGTAGCTTTGAGTGCTGTGATCGATAGAATTCCCATAATCAACCATTTAGGACCCCCATGATTATAATCTTGTATGATTGTACTTTTCTCTACTTTATGAACTTACAGCCCCATAGGAAATGAAAAATATCATTTTCAGATGTTTTTAGGTATGCTTCTTCTTACTTTCGCTTTCCCTGTCGTAACCAAGGGTTGATGCATAATGAATATTATAATTCACCACGTGATTCCTCACCTCCGGTAACTTTGTGAATACAAAATTCTATCATATGACGTGTAAGGTAGCGTAGCATGTTATGTGCTAACTAGGACAATGTTTTCGAACACGTTAAGCTGTCAAGCATTGATTTAAAGTCTTCTGTACTTACATGGACATGGTCTAATTGTTGAAACCATAGTATATAATATACTTGTACCATATAGAATAGATAGGTTTATGGTGAAAGAGTGATCACATAAATTGTTATACATGACATTGTTTTTCACGCTAGTCTAATATTAGTACCATTCTGATAATGTCAGCTCCACTTCTCATGCATATTAATATTAATCTATCTTTGATCAAGGGCAGATAAGCGAAAATTCTCCTTTTTCGAAAGTTGTAAGGAGAAAAACATAGAATGAGCTTATTGTATCACATTCTAAAATCTTAATAGTTGTTGGAAATTGATTAGACTCTTTAAAAAAATTAATAAAAGTGATATTAGGTTAAGAAATAAACGCAACAGAAGCGACCGAAGAGAGCCCAAAACCCGGCGCCAAGTGCAGTAATCCTTTGATAAAATAATATAAAAATCTGCCTGAATATTCATGTGAAACGTTTAGTAAGACTTACATTTGATTATTGTCAATCTCTTTAATAACAATAAATTGGAAGGTATATCAATTTAAAAATTAAAAACAAACTCGTACATGATTCTGATTAACTCATATTTTTATCTCAAATGTTGCACAATAAAGTGACATATTCTGAAAATAAAATGATAATGATATAAATATATAGTCATATGTAATATAGTTTTATAAATAAAAATCAACGAAAAAGACAAGAAAAGCAACAAAAACCAAATGCAAAACAAAAAACCTTGCAAACAACAAAAACAAAAATTAACCTAAAAAACAGCCCAGAACTTAACTTGTCAAAGGGTGATAAACCCCTTAGATTTTGACGGTACCAATCATAGTACAGACCAATGAATAAAATAAGAGTCAATAATTATACATGTATGAATATGTGAGAAACAAAATGAAAATATGATGTCAACAAGCTAAATTAAATGAAACTGTGACCAATTTTCTTTTTAGAAATTTGTAAATGGTCGTGGCTCTATTTATTTTTTCCATTGGTTGACGCATGATGAATCAAAGTATATACTTACTATAATAATGGATCTGAACAGAATTTAACACATTGTAATGATGAAGAAAATATAGTTAAATTGTGAAGGATATAAATGGCTAATATACATTGACGTGTGTTACTTATAGATCTGAAATAAAATGGAAAACCTTCACACAGTGCTTTATTTGAGTTTTTGTCTTTACGATATTTTTAAATGTATATAACAATATACAATATAATGACAGTATAGTATACATTATATTTCAAACATTAAGACCGTTTTACAATTGTCTATATAATTTGCAAGCAATGCTATTAAATACAATGCACTATCACAATTCACATATATAGAAAAATTCAGAATCATCTCTTTGCACGTGCAAAGATAGCAGCTATGTACATGTACACAATGCTTGATCAAGGAGCTCATGGAAATAACTATAGTCTACCAATGACCACACCAATGCAGCCTTCTTGTTAAGAATTGTTTTTATCATGCAGTAATATTGCACTCTGATATCAAGAAAGAAACATTGCTACATTCCATGTCTCATTGTGAGAACTTCACATTTAAGCGCTGTCTGTATTAAATTTGACGATAATCCACACAGGAATCCAGAACAGTGTATAAAGCAGAACTGAAAAATAAAGGCTACGCTTAAATTAACATTTTCTTTAACACAGGTACAGGACTAACGATCTCCGACAAAATAGTGACTTCAAGCTCTAGAGCCATTGGTTTATTTTTGTAAGTAGTAATTTGCAAAGTTTAAAGTTATCATAAAGATGAATCTAGAACCTATTTAATTTACGGATGGTTTAAGGAAAACAAGTTCTCTTTTTTACAGATGACACAATTTAGTTTAAAAAATGTTTTGTTAATACTTAAATAAAAAAACTGAATTTGTTTTATAGACATTATAAAAAGTTGCTTCCGAAGTTTATTTAGGATATTTACTCATATCCAAGTATTACCATCCCTAGTTTAGGGATAAAAATGATGAATTGTATTCGGAACTGAGGATGAACTAATATAATAGAGCGTACAATTTGCCATCACATTCTTCTAAAAGATACCCATTATAAAGTTATATGTTGAAAGAAATGTCATAACTTTCAAAGTCTAAATCAAATTGTAAGTTTAGAGAAATCCTAAGTAATATTTGTTTTAACTCAAAAATATAACGTTTTTCACTGTCAATAAACATTTATTATTTCCATTTTACGATTTTGGTTATAAGATATTTAGCTTTCAAAAAGGCTGGAGTGAAACGTAACTTTATTAATGAAAACAAAAACCTAAGTGAGCGTCTCAGAGAAAGTCATGCAAAACTGTCCAAAACAAGCATAGTTGATGTATTGATATCAATTTTGGTGTTCAACATAGTATATCAATATGCCATAAAATTTGCCCATATGTTTTTGTCATGGTTGTTATAGTTCATGAGTAAGAGACATTGCTAAATATAGAACAAGAGATAAAAATGGGAACAAAACCCACAAAATCTTGACATATATGTAAGAAAAAATAGCGATAATTCCTATTATTTTCTTTTTTAGTGCTCAAACTGCATTGTTTTCGATATTTCTTCTTGTTTTTAATACATATTTGGGCCAATATTCAAAGTAGGTCACAGCTAAAATTAGAACGACATCAGCAAAAATTGTATTAAAAATTAAGACATTCATGGGAGAATATTTTAGTTTTAAACAATTTTTAAAATAAGATATATGCTTGTGGACGATTATGCATGACTTTCTCTCAGACGCTTACTTAAAAGCAGACTCTACCTGTATATTGAGATGTTTTTACTCCTTTAACAGAAATGTGCAATGTTGTTCCGGACGATCTTTTGGGTTTATCTAGAAGAAAAAACAGGTGGGAAAGAAAAAAAGAAAGAAAGATAGATAGATAGATAGATAAAAGTTATGATCGAAGAAAAATTCGAATGGTAAAAGATAATAAGAGTATGTTATGATTTCAAGCTTATATCGAAAATGAATTGCGTTTTGTGCAAAACATGGTATGAAAAATTTAATATTAATTAAAATGATATCTATGACATTTCATAAGTTTTCTTAACTGAATACTTAACTTTAATAGCTAAATAAAATGATAAATTGATGTCAAGTAACTTGCACTTTCACTGATTTACGAGATTGGTTAGATAATATTTAATTTTCAAGTGATAAATCATTCTTCACTAAAAAGACAAGTGATGGTTCCACGAAATAGCAAAACAGAAATACGAGAATCATAGCTTTCCTAAGAAATTTAGGTAGCTTTAAAGGACATATCGCATGTTTCTAAACTATGGGACATTTTACATTTTTTGCCTTCCTTGTGTATATATTAATTACTTCTAACAGTTTGTTAGGTGTATAAAAGCGGTAATTAGACATAATATCAATTTAAATCATAGCCCCGATCGTATAAAAACTCGTTAATGAGATAGCGTGTCACGTGGTACGGTGACGTCACATGCGACCTTCTTCGAACAGCTGATTGTAAACAAATTGTAGGATTAGCATTATCTTCTTTAAATCTGAGACATTTTTTCACCATGTACGATGGTTTTTTTCATGTTGACTAAATCAAAAGAATCTTATGTAACGATGAACTCGGCAATAACGATCAAATTGATCGACGTGTAAACATGGTAAACACAACTTAGTAAGGAATTTAGCTTTTAAAAAATCGGTTACAGGTGTTTATTTTATTAAAATCTACAATAATTTTGTTTTGGGCGTTCTTTACGACTCGGAATGTTCATTGTTGTAAAACAGTGGTGCACAAGAAGTTTGTTTCTTTGGCCGTAACTGGTCACAACTTTCTAAGGTTCTTTACTTCATATTACACTGTATATATAAATATATATAGCAGGAAAAAACGTTTTCCTTAATTATTGTATTTTCTGTAAGATCCCATTGCTCCGTTTTTATCTATTTACGTAAAAATGTATATCAACAAACTTTGTCTATTTCTCGCGTAAACATTCAGTATCAACTCCTTGACTTCTCCCACAATTAAGAAATAAAACTCACAGAAATCTCACATACCGTACTTATGATTTCTGCAGAGGTGAGATATAATGAAGAAATCATTTACACAAAACGTACGCATACATGTATGTATAGTTTAACAATATCAATAAGAAAACAGCTAACGAAGCGAGGCGTTATCCAAAATGGCGTCCTCTCTTGTTATTTTCCTCCGATGAACTTGCGTTTTGTACACAGGCCTCTGTTCATAAACTTCTATTTTTCTCTTTGAAAAATAAATACGATTTGTTCATGAAACTAATATCACAAAAATATACCATATATTTTGTAATATATTTATTATATGTTTATTTATAAATCCTCTCGTCGACAGAAAGGCCACTGTTTGGTACATGATTTCCGCTTACTTTCGTAAGGGAAACTTAAAAAAACAACAGTCCAAATCCCCATATTTGACGGCTAGAACACCCGCAAGAGACGCAAAACACCATCATGTCCCGTTATCGGCAATTTCATAGGTGATAATTTGTTTAATTGTCGTTTAAATCTGATCCAATTACAAAGACGGCTAACAGCACCTTCTCGCTCGAGGTCGCATGTGACGTCACACATAATGGCGGGTAGATCGAGAGAGAAAATATGCATATCGCGACATTTGAATTTCATCGCCTTCAAACTAACGAATTAGCCAGATTATTTTGTGTAAACGATGATAAACTTCATTTTTAATGAGTATAAAATGATTTTATTTAAAAAATTCCGAAAATTGAAAAACATGCGATATGTCCTTTAACACTCAAAGCGTATAACAAATCAATAAAAAACTTATATAAGCATTTCTATATTTATCTTTTATTTGTTAAGAAATTGTACATGTGTGTTCATGAGTCTTAATACTAACTTGCATCAAATAGAATATATATATATATTACCAAATATTCTACACCACGAACTTTAATCTATAATTTAGGTTTAATGTAGCAACACACTGAACATGAAAGTGTTATTTACCAGCGTTGCCAACGTTTCCTGACGTCCTGGTTGTTCTTGTCTGTGGCGTTGAAGTTACTTAAAAAAACACATCTTATTGTTTTATTTTCAGCCATATGCCCATATTTTTAATGTTAAATCGATCAATGGTACCCCGCATTGGTCTTTATTACGCAATACTCAGTATTTCAGGGGAATTGGGATGGTGGTTGGCATCCAGCGCAAAAATCGAAACGATTGGCATTTAAAAAATAAATGAGCAAAAATACTTTTTGAAACCTTTTCTTTTACCCCATTATTCACTTGCAAGGCAATGAATCTGCCCCTTTCCTAAATCTTTCATAAATTCTAAACCCAGATTGCGCCCCTTTCGTCACTATATATATATTGAAACTCTTTCTTACATGTCTTTTCGGAAACTATCGCTAACTATTTTTTGGATAATTTGACCTTCAACACAATGGTGGACCTTATGTGACTATTAAAAAGTAATACCATCGATACCACGTTATGAGAAGGACCCGATATTTGCATTCATATTTATTTTACATTTCAATGATCGTAAAAAGTGAATATGTCGTGAATTAGGTTAATTTTCCAAAAAATATTTTACTTACCAATGTTTCCGGGCAATGGGGTGTTCTCTGGCTTCTTGGTTGTTGTTATCTGCGGCTTTGAAGTAGCTTAAAAATTAACATACTAGGTATAAGTATACTTGTGTATGCGTTCTCATATTTTCCATCTGTTAAATTTCTGCCAACAACCATATTAGAATGTTTTATTTTAATTAAAGTGTCAACGCGACATTAAAAATGAATTCTGAAATAAATGAAATAAATAAAACGTAAACTTCCTCAAAAAGAGAGTAGAGAAAGATAAAGAAAGGGAGAGAAGAAAATAGAGAGTAATAAAAAAATAAAAGTAGAAAATTAATAAAAGTGAAATACAATCTATAATCTATAATGAAAGATGTCACTTTCTCTCCTCGTGATATTTGATTCATTCTTATTAATCTCTCTCTCTCTCTCTCTCTCTGATTTTTGAAGTTTAAATGTAAGAAATATATTAGAACGATTAAATTCTCTAATTGTAGGACAACCGCGCTTTCCAACAAAGATTGAATTTTGACAACTTAATTTAAGTATTTATTTTTTAAAATAAATCTGAAAGACCTGATACATTTTGCTCTATGAAATCATATAGTGCTATAATGCTATAAATTACGGATATCATAAGGAACAAAAAACACTGAAAACAGAAAAGGATGAAATTGATAGAGATTTTATCCTTTCAAAACAGCACAGTTGACAACAGTATTGTAGAGCGATGGTTAGTGCCTTGTAAAATGCACTGCAGTGATGCACAGTGGAAGTCAGTAGGACCGTACAGTGATGTACAGTGGACGAAGGTAAGACCGTACAGTATTGTACCGTGGAAAGCAGTATGGACGTACAGTAGGGACGTACTGTGGTGTACAATCGAAGTATATAGGACGTCACCGTACAATGATGTAAAGTGGAAGTCAGTGCTGGTCGTGGTTACGGACGGTAACGGTATCATATAGTTCAGGTTTAAAATGTAACGTATAGAAAGACCCACTTATGGAGTAACTTAGATTTTATATATATATATATATATATATATATATATATATATATATATATATATATATATATATATATATATATATATATAAAACAGATTTTAACAGTTTACGCCTTTTTTTTAAGAAAAAAAAACCCACAAAAAGACAATAAAAGAAGCTACAACTAGATGTTGTACCCACACTACGTGTTTGCCCCTAAATAACATTATCCATCTTGTTACAGGTTTAGTCAAAAGGATGTCCACAAGCAATTTCTGGTAGTTTTTAAAAATTATGATTTTCATAAAAGATGAAATCCAATCGCTCTTTATGTACAATCTGGGGTTGAATCGCTTGCATGTGAGTTTTAAATTTATCAATAATCTTCACATTTCATATCATAGAAAGTATGGTCTAAATGATTATTACGAACAAAATTGAAAAATACCCTTTCCTCCTCGGCTGTTGCATGGGCTTTATTTGCTTTTATGCTAACATCATTGTCAGCCGGATTTAGAGACGGGGTTGGGGGTAGGGGGTCAAGATCTAGACCACCTTTGAAAAATTCATTTATTTAGTAAGATTACAAAAAAAAAATTAACCATAGACCCCAACAACCCACCCCACCATTGCAAATAGAATTATTACTCTGACCTCAGTTTCTATGAAAAAAACTTAATCTGCATATTAGTTTTTAGCTTCTGCCCAGGAGATAAATAAACATCAGACTATTTTGATAAAAAAGAAAGCCTGTACCTGCAGTGCAAAATATATGACACATTGCGCATTGCTTTTCATTGCAGGGCTGCCGAGACAGAAGATTAGTTTTTAACAGTTTTGGAAACTTAAGGTAAGAAGTGGAAATGGCTCATCAGGATTCGAACTCTCTACTTACAGACACATAGTTAACGCTCTCACCCATTGTGCTACGCCGTTAGGTATCATTATTTTTGCAGGTGTCCCATACATACTTAAAACTGAAATTTGTGCTTTACATGGTCAGTTTACGAATTAAAATAGAACAAAAGGTTTTAAAGAATAAAATTGTAAAAATACATCCATGTTATAAGTAAATAATCTTTGCTCAAAGTTAAGTACGCAACACAGGTCTACCAGGTTGTTTAGCGGGTACTAGTTTTTACCACCTCTTTGGTTAAATGGGTTTCATGTGATGTAGATATATGTGTTTTTGATATGCATAATAGGAGTAATTAACATGCATAAACATTTATTTTGTGGTGATCATCAAAAATAATTCATTGTGTGCTTTTACTGGATAATTATCATACTGTAGGTATAAAACCTGAGTAGCACAATATTATGAGACAACGGCCGGTATACTAGCCTTTTTAAAAATATATACCTTGAAATAGTCGGAAAAGTATTAGATTGTTGCGAGGATGATGTCAGGGGAAAAGTTAGAACGTGAAAGTAATACTTATTAGGATAGCCCATATCATATCCCAAGATATGATGTGCATATTCAATAAATCATAAGAAGAGTTCTGGGAACTAGTTTTTTAGGAGTGAAAAACGTTAATTTTCTGATACTATTTGACTCCCTGGATGATATTTAAATTTTTGAAACCTTATTGCATATCTATAGGACAGCCTCTATCATATCCCAAGAGATGACTTAGCTACTGCATAGGATCTAAGAGGAGTTCTGGGAACCATACGTATTTTGCAAAAAAAAAAAAAAAAACAAAACAAAACAAAACAAAAAGAACAAAAAAAAACACACCCCCAAAACCCACCAAAACCGTTATACTTTTGTTTCCCAACGACCCCCGTAATAAAAAAATCTGAAACCTGATTACACACCATTTATATTCTAATAGATCATTTGGCTACTGCAAAAATGCTCATGTTTTTTAAAATAATCTTTTTGTTAAAAAAAATAAAAAATAGCACCCATCCGAAACCATATTGCGCATCTGTAGGACACTCCAAAACATATTCCAAGAGATGAAAGTGGAAAAGAAGTACGAGGAACCAGTCTTTTGGAGTAAAAAAAAGTAATTTTCTAATTATTTGACCCCCAATACTATTATAGAATCTACCAAACAACATGACATTCTAATGGTTTATAAGATGCAAGAGCAGTTTGAGAAAGTAAAGCCTCAGTTACAACTGGCCGTGCGTGTGCTATGGGTTTTGCCAGTCGTAGCTCCCGTGGCTGATCGTAGGTGAAAAATCGTATTTAAGTGATTGCGAGTGCAACATAAGACAAAAGGACGTTTGACGTACCAGTCGTAGGTGTCAAGTATTATTTCCTTTAAAGAGGGTTGCGACTCGCAACGTGCGATGCCTGTAGTAACTTTATTTCCGTCTTACGATTGTCGTGCCCCAGACGTACGTTTGCCTTGCGAACGGCAGTAGTAACATTCGCGTCGTAGGTCACCTGCAAGTCAATCATACCGACGTCTTTCTGTGGCCAACGACAGCTGCACGGATAATTATCAGTTTTCACGTTAAATAAAGAACATTTTTTTTTCTAGTGATGTACTGATGTAAGCAAGTAAATATTGAAACATCAAAAGAACTCGTTGAAAAAGAAGACTATTATTCTGTAAATGCTTCTTTGGTGATAAGACTAGCTAAACTGGTCGCCACTAATGAAAAATGTTTTGAAAACATAATTCATTTTTCGTATTTAATACCATAAAATATTGAAAACGTCTCTGAAATCTAGAAGAAAGTCTGTGCAAAAATCTTATTTCAGCGAATTAATTATCCATTGACAATTTTTCTGGCCAATTTAATATCTTTAAATGATGTTACAATTTTGTTAACTATTTGTTGAACTTTACAATATCTTCGAAAAAACTTTGACGAAACTTTCAATTGAAAGAAATAAAAGTATTAAAATGTTATTATTAAAAGCGTGACACCATTTACACTTAATACGTCTTAAAAATCAGAGTCTTCAAGGTTTTTCTCTGAAACTCTAATTTTGATACAATTATGAAAAATTAATATTTTTATAAACTTTTAAAGGTCATTTGAGATGATAATTAATATTTTCAAAATGGAGAGAGTACTCTGTTTACAAACAAAAATTACCGTACTCACGAAAACAACAACTTCCTCCAGTAGAATGTGTTGCAGTTTTTTGTGTAAAGATAATCTTTCTCTCCTTACTCCAAAAATAATTATAATTCTATCTTAGCACGAAGTGATTGGGAAAGCTTATGCTTTTCTCTACTTCTACTTATCCTAATATCTACTTCAATATTCAATTCCTACTTGTCCTGTTCTTCTTTGCCTTGATTCTTTTTGTCCATATTACCCCTTTCGGAGGCCCCACGACTTAATTATAAAACGTTTCTTATCATATGTCTTTGTCTTTTGTTTCTGATGTCCCCGAGTGCGTAAATCAACACAAACATGCCCACTCCCCAACATTTGATTACATAATAAATTTTAAAAATACCTGCGACATACGTGATAATGAATATTTCAGTCTGGAGCGTTTACAGTCCGAGCGGAATGAAAAAAATGAATAAATTGAAAATAACACTAAATACTTTAAAATGCTTTTGAATTGAATTGTATAATTTGCAAAAAGTTTATAACTTATTTAGCTTGATAAAAAGCACAAACATTTCTTTCTTTAGAATATCATTCATTAAATTCGCATACAGCTTCAATAGAATGAGATTTATCGTATTTAATATAAACATACATACATGTACATGTATCGTTGGGAGACGCTGTAACTTCATTAGTGACTGGTGATCCCGATTTTAAAATTCCTTCCATACTACATTTGTACTTTGTGAAATCAGTAGAGCATTGCACACTTTCTTTGCCGATGAATAGTCTTAGTTCCGCTTCTTCGAGCGTCCCGTTGGCCGAAGATCTGTTTTCTAAAGCTTTATCTAACCAAAGTATCTTACTATTTTTTTCATAGATTGACATTGAAATAACTTTGTCAAACGTACCATTAGTACTATTATAACGCTGTAGCTGAATTAATTGCAATACATCGAGTTGATTAGAGTTTATTATTGAACAATTGATGGCCAGATCATATTTGCTAGTGACTTGGATCGTAATGTTCTGGGCAGTGGAAGTTGGAGCTGAAATTTTTCAACACAATGATATAAGAAGATAGTAGCCAATACATGTAAATGTGTATATTACAAATAATTTTTTACACACATTAATAATCCATTACTTCTATTATACCTTACGATATAAATATAAGGTATATAAATACATTTATTAGTAAAGACTTTTTCATAGGTCGCATCTGTATTAATGATTTTTATATCTTGATATTTACATTTTCCAGTGTCTTTGCCTGTGATAACACTACGTATCGATTTTGTACTATATAACCCATAACTTCAAATGACGCCAAAATGAGGCGCCAGCGGGGTTTGCTTATTTATATTTAAATATTTAATCGTACGATGGCTTAAAATTATATAAATATAAGTAATAAGGAATCATTCTTTGAATATTATGAGGTGATAATTTCGGTCGGGGCGTGATCAAATCTATCATAAAGCCCTTCGGGCTTTATTGGATTTGATCACGCCCCGACCGAAATTATCACCTCATAATACTAAAAGAATGATTCCTTATTCCTTAATTATGAACGTTTCATATTATCGTTTATCAAAAACTCTATTTTAACGCTTATAATGCGAAAATCAAAATCATGTCTTTAAAATATATTGAAGCAAAAATAAAATCTGAAAATAATACGTACCATCATGCAATTTTGCTTCGAATTTTAAATATATGTTCTTATCTAAAACTGTGAGCTATCGTCGTATTATGGTTAAATAAGAATGAAATCCCAATACAAAACATTTATGAAACAGGTATGATGCAATTGAAAATATGATGTTGCTGTTCCTATCAATAATCATTACAATTGCAACCTAATGTCTTAAATGAGTGTTACTGGTACATATTTTGCGAATATAATCCTAGCAAATCTTAGCAGCAATGTTTTTTGGATATATAACGTATCAACCAGAAAGTACAACCAAACCAAAATTACACTGTTTTAATCAACATTTAGTGTAGATAAAGGATCTAAGTGAATCCTATTTCATAAATGGTTGCAATGTTATGTTTGAATTTACAATTTACTTACATAGTGGAAGTAAATTCCATAATACAGTCCACAGGCAAAGAAGCTTCATATTTGCATCCCTAAATATCATTGCGAAATGCAATTCTTGCTCACTGTACTGAAAAGGGAAGTATATTGTATTACGTTTAAATCTTGAACAAAACCCAACCCCAAAACTAATCCTATATGTGCATTCATTTCGTTTAACACTATCGCTGGATATGTATCTTTTAAAAATATAGCATTCTTTAAATGTAAAAACCACAATCGGTAGCCAAGCAGAGATATAAAACGATGTCCTTTATATATCGTATATCGTATGTCATTGTCTGATGCATGTGGAAGAATAAAAATAGCAATGTGCCCTTTGAATGTTCCAATGTAGCCTTGATATTACGAGAACAGAATATAAAGATGAAAAAAAATAATGGAATTTGCAAATTTTAAAACCAAACGTCGTGACGTAAGTTGGAATGCATTTAAAAAATAAATAAAACTCGTTCGATACGATTATAAAAAAATACCCAGGGGCTTCAAGGAACACCTGAGTTTGGAAAAGCCGTATAAAGATTTCATAAAAGAGAAATTAACTAGCTTAAACTATCATAATAAATCGAAAAAAGATTTGTTTGTAATGTATTTTTTCTGCAATGATCGCTACCTTCATAACCCGCATGAATTATGAAAGAAAGCATTTTATTGTTTATATTTACATCTTTCTTTTGATAAATTATAAAACGATTGTAAAAAGTAAGTACAGTTCACTAAATTACTGTTAATGTGCATCAGTACGTTAGATAAAAGAAACAGCCAAATCTTTTCCTATGGGAATTTGAGTCTGACATCCTCATGATAATTTCGTGCCGTCCGTGATTTTTCTTGGGTCGCGATAGGTTTCGACCAATCGATAAGGCGGGCGCGTAGATTTCAGTTCTGTCAGTTTCAGTTGCTGTAGATTAAACAGGGGTGGAGGGGGTGTAGATTTCAGTCTGGCTGTTTCTATAGAGCTATGAATTAACTACAAGTTCCCGTAAGAAATAGAGGGAATCATACACGGTAGATGTAAATATAACTTAATGAATATAATATGCAGGGGACTCTGAATTGAATAACTGCTTGGTATGGTATTATATATCCATCCCTGGTACACATACCGATATACATTTTTTCAGTAGCAGCTTATGTAAGAATCCTAACCCAAGTAAATGTAAATAATACCCAACATAATGAAAAGGGAAAAGATCGCAAAATAAAATATAAGGGAATTTCTCAATAGAAGAAGATGTGGAATAAGGCATGTAAAATGTCTTTTTTAGGACGAATAAGATAATGTAAAATAAAAACAGTATCAAATCTGATAATTCTTTTTAAAATGTGTAAAACAATGTATATATTAAATCATTGATTTTAAACCCTTAAATATGTTCAATAATTGGAATATGTTGATTTAAACTTGCCTTTGCATATTAAAACCTCAACAAATGTAACTTTTTAAAACTTTGATGTCTTTTTTTATAGAGTGTGTCTGAGCTCCATATTTTTGTCATAGTTTAGAAAAGGTCAAATGGAATACAAACAAATTTCAATCAACAAAACGTGATGCGATGAGCCACAATATATTGATATATCATTTTGTGTTTCAACAATTGAACGATTTAGAAAAATAATACATGTCCGTAAATTCTTGGCCTTATAAAACTAGGCTTTAAAGATTGTGTGTTAGATATCCCTAACACTGGAGGTTTTTTTTTCTTTTCGTTTGTTAAAATATTTAATACTGAATATAATTAGTAATTATGCTCTGGCAAACTTGTATAATAACATTATCAAATAGATCTAAATTAAAAAAAAAATCAATTCAAAATTGTATTTTGCGATAAAATCAATGGACATTTGCGGTATCTTATTCCCCTATCTTCTTGAAAATTTATATATATATTTATATATATATATTTATATATATATTTTTCTTAAATGATGAAAAAATTGAATATAACCAAAATGAAATTTTAACAAACATTAGAATAAAAAAGATTATTGATATTAAATATCTTTTAATGAAGTCACGTATGCACCTGTTGTAAAACTTATTGCAAATACAAAATGTAATAAAAAATCCAGAGAGTGATACATTAACATCAGATTTCTAAAAAAAATTGTAAAGGACATTTTTTGGTTCGATCTCTATATACTCTAGGTAGAGGGCTCGGAAACTCTCAGCCACACAGAAACAAGGAACTAATACCTGTATCCTAAAAGATTGAAACATTTTTTCTAAAACTCCGGAGACCGAAAAACACAACTAAATGTTGCATATAAAAATGTTCTGGATAAATTGTTCAGAGAATAAACATATGCTTGATATTATCATTAGTACCGATTAAACAGGCTTTATACCAAGAAGATATTTTTTTTGAATACCAGACTATCAGAAATATCTGAATACCAGAAAGACCATCATACCAGACAGAATATGATCGTATGCAATATACAGAGGAAATTGACAAGGCGACCCAATCTCTCCCTATTTCTTCTTTCTGTGTGACAGAATGTTTGGCTAATAAGATAAAGAAAAATAAGAGCATACAATGTATAATAATACTTCTCTTTATCTCATAGAGAGTGATTTGTTTGAAGCGGATATACATAAAGCTGATATAATCACTTTTTGTGTACAAATTCGGCATCATTTAATTGTTTAATTTCAAAATAAAATATACGACCCCCCGAAAAAAAAAACTTTTATAAACTTGGTTCATGTACTGCAGTTAAGTAAAATACCAACCTAATTTTTAGTTTATACACTTGAAAACTGACACACAGTATACAAGTATGTAGGGAGGCATGTCACTTGCCTCTATCTTTGTAGCATAGATATCACAACGCATGTAATAAATGTATCTTATTTCTTTTTTTTTCTTTTTTTTTTATTCGTCGCGAATTATATAAAACGTTTCTGAAAAAAAAAGATAATGTATATCATATATCATACATTACCAGTAAAGGACTCGGACAAAATTTCCGTGTGGATATATGTTTTGCAATTTTTGCAAAATCAATAAAGAAACTTTAAATGTCATTTTTTGCAATGTTTTAATTCCGTCTAATATTTCACTAGCATTCTCTGCAAATAACAAATTTGGTTGTCGGGCATTGTTCAGCTACGATTTAGTTCATGTTTCCTATTTTACACTGATTATCAAACATGAAATGTTCCATTTGAGGTTTGCTACAAGGCCTGAGGCAACCGAGGATAAGATATAAAGATGACAATTTTAATCTAATAAATCTAATCTAAAAATACCTATTGTGTTTTTTGTGACACTGAGTGAATTCAAGTTATTGACTTGTGAAAATAGCGACTTAAATTCAATTAAAGGCAACAACTATCTGTGCAAAAAGTAGATCAAAATTTATAAATAATAGTTCCAGATAAAAAAAAAATTCCGCTTGGTTTACTTTACATGACCTACATGTAAAACAATAAAAACTGCTTTCAATAATATTGGAAACGTGTAAAGAAAACAGAAAACAGGGCTGGGTTTCACAAAACTATCATAAGATCTATCATAAAATATATCTTAAGATTGTCATAAGATCTGACTTATGACAATCATAAGATTTATCACTTCCGTTTCACAAAACTATCTTAAAAGTTAGAAATCTTATGATCAATCTTAAAGCGACAGTACAGCTGAAAACACATGTGTGAATAACTTCAGATTTACCCATTGTATCGTTAGGAAATACGAAATAACGTTGATTGTGACAGTTGAAGTACATAAAAATTCCTTTTACATACCTAATTAATGTAATTATGAGCTTCCGGAAATTTAAGGGTCGTACAAACCGAAATAATCTTATATCGTTTATTTGTACCACGTGGATTTTGATTGACAGTAATTGACACGTGGTGAAAACTACAATATCTTTGCCCGACTACGGTCATCATGGTATACGAGGTAAAAGGGACTCTCTAAACGGAAAACATCATCACTTTCTCGATAATTTATTAATGGTTTACCAATTTCAATCCATTTTAAAGTTAACATACATAAATATGTCAAATTATCCCTCAAGGGGCCTCACTTAAAAAAATGAATTTAGGTTGTAGCAACTCCTATGATAAACACGCAAAAAAATGCTTACAAAATAATAACTGTGGTTATTTTAAAAACTTTGAACAATTATTACCTTATTTTCTTTGCCAATTCAGTCATAAGCAGGCCTACCCGGTCTCTTACTCGCAATGCTGGTTTGTTTATAGTAAATACGCATGCGTAATTGTATAGAAAGTGGAACCCCGTAACACGTGGCGATGTATATATGTATAGGTTATACCTAATTATTAATTTTAATGAAATAATTAGATTTATTTCACGGAGAAATTTGTAATTTTCTGAAAGTTTATACATTTATGAGTAGAACAAAAATACCGAACCCGATCGGAAAATTTTTTCAAGTCAGTTTTTTAATAAGATGCGCCGTACTGTCTCTTTAAGACAAAATGTATGATTGCATATACAAAGTTTTTATTGCGAATTATAGTTTGTTTTCTTTTTGTTTCAATATTTTGAGATTTCGAATAGGACACTTGACTATTTACTTAATAAAGGCATGACTGGATCCAGAACATTTTTTCCAGGAGGATCCGAGGAAAAATTTTGCTTTTCGGTGGGAGGGGGGCATGACCTATTTTTGTTAATGATACCATGAAAATTAAACAAGTTTGAATTTTCCAGGGGGAATGGGGACCGGACACTCCTCCCCTCCGGCACCACACATGAGAGTTCAACAAGTTTTATACTTTGAAACAATATGTAATTTTTTTCCAAATGAATATCTTTTACGAGGGCGGGGTTTTATGATGACTAGAAAAAATGAGGTGTTATATTTACAATCAAATCTAGTAATATAATTTCCTATATAATAATATGTATTAAGTAATTAATATCACAGTTTATAAATTAAAGCTTTTAAAGCAATTATCATGATCAGTGCACCTAAAACTCATCTTTAGGACACCGACACTTCTTTCAATAGGAATTCTGGTCCTAGCATGGGCCTCGTTATACGCTAGTTTATGGGAGTTGCTTGGATTTAGTACAGTCAGGTGTTAATAAATGATAGCTTCTGTTTATATCACCATTCTCAAAAAATCAGGCAGTGTTGAATTCTTCCATACAAAAGTATCATAAGATGAACCAGGCCACCTAGCAACTAAGTTGATAAATTTTGAACTTTAAACTGGCATCACAAACTGCCATAATGTTAATTGGATGAAAAAAAAAAATGTTGTTAACGAAGAGGAGTTCATCATTATTCGGAGCTTTTATAAGAATATAAGTCCCGTCTATCGCAATGTCCACTACAAAAATTAGATTATTGGGAATGAAAATTTGTACATGACAATTGATAAATTTTGATTCCCAATAATCTAATTTTTGTAAAGAACAGCACCAATGATACATGGGAAATTAGCAATTCGAGAAAATCCCCGGATGGTGTCATTGATACCTCTATCATCACGTGAGAATTTAATATAATTTGGACTTAAAGCTACTAATGCTGCTGATACAGCATTTACTATTCTTGATACACTAGCTTTGCTTATACCGTGAAGATCACCGGTAACGGTTTGAAAATTCCCATTGGCATAAAACTTGACTGCCACCATGATTTGCAGTGATGGGGGAGGGGGAGGGCATGAGACCTTCTAGTAGGGTGTTCCAAACGTACACTGAGCTCAGCACATAAATTCAAAGTCAAATGACGTTAAAAATTATCTATGATATATAGCCTAAGGGGTTGTTTCTATCTCTAAATACCCGTTCTCTCCTTAAGAGCATTCTGTGTTGAACCAAATTATAGGCTGCCGCCATGTTAAGTTTGGACTTAACATGTATTTGGTTGTCATAAGATTATGACAGATCTTAAGATAATCATAAGATATGACAGTTTTGTGAAACGGCTATGATGAAATCTTATGACAAAGTTTGGTCTTAAGATAGATCTTAGTCATGAGATAGTTTTGTGAAACGGGCCCCAGATTATTAAATTCTTGGCGTCATTGTCCAACGTTAGTTTAGAATAAACCCCCGCGAATTCCATTGATTATATACACAGTAAATATTTCTGACTAACAATAGCTTGTTTTAGTGAATAGAGAATTATGCAAAATAAAAAAAAAAGGTTTCAAATTTACTATTTGACTTCCTCAGTTTAGTGCATTTTAAAATTGCTTCAATATAAACATCTTTTACGTTAAAGCCCATGTACATCATAGATCGGGAATTTTACACTTCTGTATCTTTTTCTCCTATACATTTTAAGCAACCGACATTTTTTTTAAGATTGTTAGTGTATTATTTCTGAAACATGATATCATAATTCAAAAAATGCTATATGCTATTGATTATTTTCTACGAATCTCTTTTGCTTGCAAGTAGAGTTTAAAATTTAATATAAATATAAAAAGAATAATTACACGATATTAATGTCTAATAAATCATGTCCAGTAATGTCAATAATGTCAAAAATTAGTATAAAATAGTGAAGAGCATATATATCCTTCGTTGAACAACGAAATCATGTTTCAGAAATGATACTTTAATAAATCATAAAATGAATTTTTGTGTAGCATTTCAGCTTACAGCGTATCAATTTCCACGACTAACTAATGTCAAAAAAAGGCGAACAATACAGGTAGGTCAACGAGGTGACTTGGAGGACCGTTTAAGCAAATTTTAAAGAATAATGTCACCGGACCCCCCTCCTCCCCCGTCCCCAGTAAAATTTCTCAGATTTTAGCCGATGACTTTTGAAAGCCTTTCACTTATGATTTGTGCCTGAATATGTATAATGATACAAACGTTGCATAAGATTGCATCAACGTAAACATTAAACACCTCGAGTATTTTCATGTAGTTAAATGTGACAGAAAGGGAAGCACTGACATTGATGATAAACATTACACACTTGGTTTATCTGTTTGAAAGTAAAGTACAGAGAGATTAAAATTACATACATTCTTGCAGTTAAACGACATTCAAAAATAATTTTTTAAAGGTCTATCTGCTAGAAAAATGACACACTATATCTGTAGAAAAGTATATAATTTACCTACGTTTTTTGAAAAGAAAAAAAGAAAGAAAAAAAAAAAAACCCAAACATTTACAGCAAAACACATGTAAGAAATGCATCTGTGTTCTTTTTGTTCTTCGTGAATTAGATAATTAGTTTACCTGTAAAGAAAAAAAATGAAATGAAACTTTTTTTCATATAAATACCAGCATTGGACCCGAACAAAAATTCCTTTCTTGCATATTTAGCATTATGGAAAGAAAATAAAAACTTAACATGTTAGTTTTTCAATGTTTTATTCCATGTGAT
Organism: Magallana ariakensis; assembly: GCA_020458035.1. NCBI lineage: Eukaryota > Metazoa > Mollusca > Bivalvia > Ostreida > Ostreidae > Magallana > Magallana ariakensis. The sequence continues at coordinate 67,980,117 of CM035812.1, read as the reverse complement.
ATTCCATTGACATTCTCTGCAAATATCGGTTGTCACACATGGTTCAATGAACCCGGCCATATATGTTTGCTATGAGGCCTGATGGATATGAGGAAAAATACAATAAAACCTGTCAACCATCTCAAATATGACAATTTGATCTAGACATTTTTTCTAAATTCAAAACATTGTTGATTTGCGACACAAAGTTATCTTGATCTTTTTCTTTGTCACGAATAAAGAGACAAAAATGGCGTCGGAGAAACGAACAGAGGAAACAAATATCTCTGAAAAATATATCACTAACATGATGTCGGACACAAATCTTTCTTAATCCTTCCTCGTTTCATTTATATACTAGTAGTTAATTGTGGGATCACATAAATTCGTAGGGGGGGGGGGGGGTTAACGTTTTCCGTTTTTGAATTAGTGTATTATCATGACAAGTTAGAATTGTTAAGAACGCAATTAACTCTACTTACCTATCTGTATTTTGTCGTTAAGTTAGTGAATTAACCTTTTAAATTAAATAAGCGTAAACTGTCCCAAGCCATTTTATATCGTATAAAACTAATAAATTTTGACATCATTTCTTAAGTAAATTACCTGGTTCAAGATTTGAAAAACGCTCAACAAAACAGCACACTATTTTGAGATATAGCATAATTTTTTTTTCAACTGTTTGCACAAAGTAGGAAACGTTACCGTCCATTTCAGCTAACTACGCAGTTCTTTAAAGCTCTAGATCAAGAAATGAATCGCCCGGAAATGCAGGCAGTGATATGGTGCAGCTATTACTTTGATAGAAACAAATCACTAGAAAATGTATTGGAATTGATATATCTAACTTAAAGTAAGACAGAGAGTGAACAGGGTATCCTCAATGTGGTCGCAGTGTTTTAAATAAAAACCTTTATGTCATGCTAATAAATAATTGAGACAGACAGAAGTAAAACGCCTAAAAGAAAACTTAAGCTGTACTCTGAAGTCATCGGCTATATTATAAGACTAAGTTCATAATATTTTTGAAAAGCCGTCGCTAAATCTAAATGAAAATTAAATAATAAAAAACACTAACGTGCGAGTACCCATTATTGCCGAGTACCCATTATTGCCGATTGTATAAAAACAACAAGATTTCCTCAATATATTCGTTGTTTAAGCTAGAAACCAAAATAAATAAATAACACAATTTTTAAGACACTATAAGAGTTGGGAACGAAGAAAATTTATTTCAAACATCTCGGAACTCACCATAAGAAAGGTAAGCCTATGAAAACGTATCCCATTTTATCCGTGCGATGACACATGCCACTGAATTTTTGACTTGTAATCCACTTTGATGATAGGGCATTTTTTGTTTAGGTCCAAATTCGAAGAATATTTACCTCCGTGTTATGATATTTGACATAAATAAGCAAGATACCATTTCTACTACACAGTATTTAACGAAGTAAACCCAGCGTCTGCTTGCTTGTAAGACGCCATTTTGTCTGCAACCTGAGGCGGATCAAAGATTTATCCCCGCGCACCTGCGGTGTAACCTAGAGACGTTGCTATTAAATTTCACACACATTATTTATTTTACTGGACACACTAACTGTTTTTTTATTAAGCTTTTAATAAATATACAATTCATTTCATTATTTTTTTTAATCATTTGTCTCGAGACATGTGAAGCACATGTTCCTCTGTTTGTGTGCATGAGGCCGCAGGGACATCAAAAACAGTTTTCCTTTTAATATGATTGAATAGCGTTTATGATATAATTTTTTATGTTGTATTCTTACACTTTATCTTAAATTGTTGGATTCTTTTTAAATTTTGACCTTTTACCGATTAATTACTGAAAAAATACGAAAAGATATAAGCGGCAATAATGGGTACTCGACTTGCTGTTTATCAAAGGTAATGGACAGAGTTTATTTTTAATCAGAAGTAAGTCGATATTGATGAGAATAAAATAAAAATAATTACTCAAATTAAATAAATGAACAATGCAAAAATTTGTATTGAAATTTTTACATGACAGCTTACATGAAAAGTGTAATAGAGAAAACTTGTGTATTTTTCGGCAATAATGGAAACTCGCACGTTACCTGCCCATAGTGAATGATATAGATATATATAAAGCACAAGGAAATTCACTTTGTTGGAGCTCCACCTCCGACCCAGCCGAGTCTTGAACTCACGACCTCCGGAACCCATTTTCCTAGCATTTATATATATATATATATATATATATATATATATATATATATATATATATATATATATATATATAAATATGAAATTTTATACAATTTCATGAAAATACAATAACAATTTTTAGTAGGGACCGTTTTGTTTGTATAAAAATCTCTTTTTTAAATAAAAATAATTGGGGAGAGCATTCTTGTGAGAGAAACAAAATTAAAATATGCAATAGCTGTTTTATCCAAATTAAAAAATGATATTTAAGATAATTTTAGTTTTGTCATTTTAAACATGACTATGTTACACTACTGGCTCTAAAAATCCCTCTCCGTATGAAAATCCCATGTCTTTCCCTGTCACCACATGTGCTTTCCCTGTCATCCCCTGTGCATCCCCTGTCAGTCCCTGTACACAGCTCCGGTACACCCTGTAATCCTCTGTCAGCCCCTGTACACAGCCCCTGTGTGCCACTGTAACTCCTATCACCAACTGTAAGCCACTGTTTTTCCCTGTACAAGCCCCTGACGTCCCCTTTACGTTTTTGACCGTTATCAAAAGCCTTTTTGTTATTTAATATCAATATTATTTTCTTAATTCAATTATTTAAATCACATGTTTATAGTTTGATATAAATAAATAATTTTTGCACGTAACAGCGACGACTCATTCCTTATCATTATTTAGATTAAGAGCGATCAAATTCATTATTTAGATTAAGAGCAATCAAATTCATTATTTAGATTAAGAGCGATCAAATTAATTTTTTAATCCGTCAGTGTTTTATTTTACACAAGATCAATTGATCAAAAAACTTGAAAGCACATGATTAACATCTGGATATTTAAAGTTACAGTTTTTAAAGGAGAGGATGTTGACAAATTTTTTTCACTCGGTCACTGGTTATATATAATGGCTACTGTACACAGCCCTTCTTGACAATTTGCAGTGCACGGTAATGAGGTAGGGAAAATGAGATGACAGACATGCGTGTACATGTATATACACACACTTCCTAAGATCTGAATGATCGGTCAATGATTATATTATAGCAATTGTACACAGCCCTTCTTGACAGTTTGCAGTGCACGGTAGCGAGGATGGGAACAATGAAGTGACAGACACACGTGTACTTGTATATATATATATACATACTCTCTAAGATCTGAATGCTTCGTAATGCTAAATAATTATGCAATTTGTTGTTTAAACGCCCATTATGACTTTCTTTCCCAGTCTTTCAAGTAATGAAAACAGAAATTGAAAATTTTGATTTATCAGTTCTAAGAATTTCAAACATGAATAGGAAGAGCTTTAAATTCGGTAATTATTTGACACAGTCATATGAATTAAACTGTATTGCTCTCTTATATTTTTCATTTTTTAAATCGAATTCAATAAATGAATCCAAAACCCGTAACATTCTTCTAAGATCAATCATGTGTGTCTTTATTTTACCAGTTACCGGTATTTGAATATTACATTAATTATATTACATGTATTAAATTATTCATGAACTGTATAATTGCTTTATATATATATAGGGACAATTCTATACAATAATGCATATAATTACTCAACCGGACAGTGCACATTGATAAAAGTTAAAAATATCAAAGGACCTGACTACCCCCCCCCCTCCGAAAAAATCAAATACATTTGTAGCTCTCTCTCTCTCTCTCTCTCTCTCTCTCTCTCTCTCTCTCTCGTAATTTATCAGAAAAAACAATGGCTGACAGCAATCATTATCAGTTGTGATTTTCATGATTTAGATATGTAATTACACTAATTAGCTTCCTGCTTAATAGAATCAACATGTATTTCATTGGGACGATGTTATTCTATGCATCATTACAACAGACAAAACAGCCAAAATATAGGTGATCATTTCCATCGATGTGTGATTGTCTGCACGTGCTATTCATGTTGTGTTATTACATGAACCTAAGCGCTTTAACTCAGGCAAGTTACATGGCACAAAACCTTGCAGATATCCCGCACTCCTCTTCCACTTATTTATTTTTCAAATTACAAAACACGGTCATTTGTTCAAATACATCTAATAAAAAACGTTTCGTTTCGATTTCGTTTGGCATTTTACATGTACCCAATAAAATAAGAGGTTTATAAGTATACATGTATATCTTGAACTGTGTCAATGTTGAGTCAGTCGAGAGTTATTCACGTTTGTAATGAAAATGCACCAGACGAAATACAAAGAAAAACAAGCACCGTCTAAACCATGAATACTACTCCTACTTTCCAATTTTTATTTTACTGCTAAATATATATTTTAAAGAAACCCGAACATTATAAAAAAACTATTTTTTTACTTTAGTAAGCAATTAAAGACCGTACAGGGGATGTTAGGGGCATTTACAGGGAAATACAGTGACTTACAGTGGGTGACAGGTGCGAACATGGGGTGACAGGGATTAGAGTGGCACACAGGGGATGTGTACAGGGGAATTGTACAGGGGCTGACAGGGGATTACAGGGTGTACATGTGCTGACAGGGGATACACAGGGGATGACAGGGAAAGCACAGTGGGTGACAGGGAAAGACAGGGGATTTTCATACGGACAGGGGTTTTCAGAGCCAGTAGTGTAGTGTTATGTTGATGGAGAGCACTGGTACATGTACAATGTATGCTTAATTGTGGTGTGTCGTTATTTTTCTTAAACTTGTCATAAAAAGAACTGTGCAAACATTATGAAAAAGTTGATGGAAATCGTTACAAGTTTGAGATATTTAACCAGACAACGGCAAGAGTGTGTTACACATTTTGAAGAAAAAATACTTCAAAACTTAAGCATGAGGACGATTAAAATCTATTTTCAATACGAGTATTGAATGCGTAATTAATATAAATGAGTTGTTAACAGCCAGAATAATTTGAATAACGCCAGCTAATTTAATACAAAACCCAGAACAGAGATGCTGGCATCCTCTAAAGAAATTTCTGCATATAAAGTAATGCAGAAAAGCTAATTTATCCCATTAAGTTATTGCAAGGTCACTAAATGCACCACACAAAGTGTGTATATTGGCGGCAATGGCCACGGCTGCATGATATTAAAGCAAATACAGAATTCAAGGTGAACCTGGGACCAGCTGTTTATCCGTAAAAAAATTATACCCTATCCATAAATACTTTAACATATTATATAAACAATTAAAAGTCCATGTGAGCACCACTGGTATGTTTCAATATTCGCTGGTAAGCTCAGCATTTGTCCCTCGAAGATCATGGAGCCGTGGCAGAAATGGTTGACTCTATTTGTGGCATCTTATCTAAACCGCAGAGCCAGAAATACTGAACTAACAAATTGTATTCGATCCATATAACATGAAATTAAAACCAATTGGGCAAACCCAACAATACGAGGGTTAATCCAAAAGTAATGTCATATGTGCGATAAAACTGAAAATTCAGCGTAAAGTGTGCGAAATTCGTACCTTGGAATATCAACCGATGTTAATTCATGTCTTAAAATTTTATTGCATTATGATAACCATTTCTGAAGACAATATATCTTATGGAGAGTGAGTTGTAGGTCGATATGTGGTTATTTGGACCCATGTCAAGTGATATCGACCGAAGACACAGAAAGTGATATCGACCGAGCTTGCGAGGTCTATATCACTTTATGTGTCTCAGGTCGATATCACTTGACATGGGTCCATATATATAATAACATGGCAATTTTTATATCGCATCCTATATTAGCCCGAAGTCGCTGTATATCAGCCCGAGAGCCGTCAGGCTCGAGGGCTGATATACACCGACCGAGGGCTAATATTGGATGCGATATAAAAATTGCCATGTTATGATTTTTATATCATATAACGTGCGAGTACCCATTATTGCCGAAAAATACACAAATTTTCTCTATTTCACTTTTTATGTAAGCTGTCATGTAAAAATTTCAATGCAAATCTCTGCATTGTTCATTTATCTAATTTGAATAATTATTTTTATTTTATTCTCATCAAAATCGACTTACTTCTGATTAAAAATAAACCCTGTCCATTACCTTTGATTAACAGCAAGTCGGGTACCCATTATTGCCGCTTATATCTTTTCGTCATTTTTCAGTAATTAATCGGTAAAAGGTCAAAATTTTAAAAGAATCCAACAAAATAAGACAAAATGTAAAAATAAAACATAAAAAAATTATATCATAAACGCTATTCAATCATATTATAAGCAAAACTGTTTTCAATGTCCCTGCGGCCTCATGCAAACAAACAGAGGAACATGTGGTTCACATGTCTCGAGACAAATGATTATAAAAAAAATAATGAAATGAATAGTATATTTATTAAAAGCTTTTTAAAAATAAGTTAGTGTGTCCAGTAAAAGAAATAATGTGTGTGAAATTAAATAGAAACGCCTCTAAGTTACTCCGCAGGTGCGCGGGGATAAATCTTTGATCCGCCTCAGGTTGCAGACAAAATGGCGTCTTACAAGCAAGCAGACGCTGGGTTTACTTCGTTAAATACTGTGTAGTAGAAATGGTATCTTGCTTATTTTTGTCAAATATCATAACACAGAGGTAAATGTTCTTCGAATTTGGACATAAACAAAAAATGTCCTATCATCAAAGTGGATTACAAGTCAAACATTCAGTGGCATGCGTAATCGCACGGATACAAATGGGATACGTTTTCATAGGCTTACCTTTCTTATGGTGAGTTCCGAGATGTTTGAAATAATTTTTTTTCGTTCCCAACTCTTATAGTGTCTTAAAAATGATGTTATTTATTTATTTTGGTTTGTAGCTTAAAACAACGAATATATAGAGGAAATCTTGTTATTTTTATAACAATCGGCAATAATGGGTACTCGGCAATAATGGGTACTCGCACGTTATATGTCAATTTGAGAGTTATTGCAATGTTTGTGCTTATCATATATGTATATCTATGCAATGTGTATCGTTTCGATCCTCTTAAATTGTCGTTTAACTGTATTCCACCTGTATCTCAAACGACCGTGTTGTGCGCTGCCAGCGGGCTAGGTTCTTTTCGTCATCGAAAACAAGATTTTTGTCTTGCCTAGATGGCCGAGTGGTTAGCGCGGTGGCCGCTCACTGCTAGGAGAATGGGTTCCGGAGGTCGTGAGTTCAAGCCTCGGCCGGGGCGGAGGTGGAGCTCCAACGAAGTGAATTTCCTTGTGCTTTATATATATATATATATATGTATATATATATATATATATATATATATATATATATATATATATATATATATCACAAGGAAATTCTCTGTATTGGAACTCACTATGGAATCCACTCTCCTAGCAGTGAACGGCCTCTGCTCTAGCCACTCGGACATTTAGGCAAGACTCTTGCTTTTGATTACGAACGAGCATTCATAGATCAATAGATCGTGTACTGTTACATATACCAGTAGCTCAGGTATAATAAGACATCGGTTTATGCAAGGAAAGTGACTGTTTTAATTAGCCTGTCAATGGATTATTAAATCAAAGAGCCTCATGCATACCTGATATCTGGCGCTTGTCCTCCGACCCGCAGTTTCTACCTCTAACTTAAAAAACTGAACACAGTTCACCATACTTTTACTTACCTGTTTACTTTAGAAGAAAAGAGAGAACTCTATTACAAGAACAAACTTTGTATCAAATTAACGCTCACTTAATTTCCGCGATTCGGAAATCGTTGCGAACAAAGCGGAAATTGGATACATGCTAAAAAAACCCTGATATACTGTTGATATACATACAGCACACGGAAATTCACTATATTGGAGCTCCAATTGGATCTCCATTTCCGCCCCGGCCGGGGCTTGAACTTACAAAAACTGGAAATATATATATATATATATATATATATATATATATATATATATATATATATATATATATATATATTGAAACACAATGAAATCCACCGTGGTCGGCGAGTTATAGATAAAAATTAAAAAATAAAACACGAAAAACGTTCAATATGGCTTAAGCGCTTTCATTTTAAAATCTTCAGAAGCTATATAATAATATATTATATAGCTTCTGCAGATTTTAAAATAAAAGCGCTTAAGCTATATTGAACGTTTTTCGTGTTTTCTTTGTTAATATATATATATATATATATATATATATATATATATATATATATATATATATATATATATATATATATATATACACAGCACAGGAAAATTCATTATATCGGAGCTCCACCTCCGCCCCTGCGGAGGCTTGGGTTCAAGCCTCGGCCGGGTCGGAGTATATATATCTATATCCTTCACAATTTGAGTGCTATTGCAATGTTTGTGCTTAATATATATATATATAAATAAATATATATATATATATATATATATATATATATATATATATATATATATATATATATATATATATATATAAATATATATATATATATATATATATATATATATATATATATATATATATATATATATATATATATATATATATAAAAGATGCAGTTTCGGAAAAATCCACATATACCAAAAAATAGCCCATTGTCTAGAGAGTATATAACCACTTTTGTTTTTAGTGTGTTTAACCTGACAGGTGAGATATTTACCTATAAGAATTAATATCCCATAGGAAAATGATAATTCCCATAGGAGGAACGATTCTTCTACATGAATTATTGTATTTATTATTATTATTCTTAAACCGGTTAACGTTTAATCTGTCGGAACGGTGGTAACCGGTTACAAAATTAGGAATCGGTTAGTCGTATAAAATAAAAATAATGTATATTTTAACGCAAATTGAAAATATTTTTTTAGACTACTTTCTAATCAAGTTAAATTGGAGACCGTTAAGAATCAATGTCTGATCTTTTAGAGGAAGATTGGTCAGTGGGTGTCAATTATAATGACTGTTAAAACAACATGTCACTACCTTGTCTGTTCAGCTTTACATAAATCATAAATGAATGATACGAATAACACTGCTGTTTACCTTTACAATTATCATTATTGTAATTACATTCAATGTGCATGTTTATTTTCCTTTTTTTTCTTTAACACATTTTATTACAAATTAGGAAATGCAATTGTTAGGCGGGCACATACAATTGTAAAGGGGGCACATACAATTGTATAGCGGGCACATATATGTTAATGTACTAAGATCCGAAAGGATAATTATTTCAAACGAAGATCTATAACTTGTCATGGGCATTCTTTGTTTAGAGAAGTCGAAATGACTAAACAATTGCGACATGTGGTCAGTGAAGTGGTTGCACCAGTGAAACTATTTCATGACTGTTTGTTCGTTGTTTAATTTTCTTTAAAAATAATTATCAGAAGCTAAAATTTTTAAATTTACATTTTAATATATACATAAACCGAATCGTCCTTTCTGTGTTATTTAAAACAATTATTATTAAAAATAATAAAAACATGTCAGAAATCTGCGTATTTTGATACGAGTAACCAGTTAATCGGTCGGAACAAATTGCGATTAACGGATTAGCAATTATGCAATTGATTGCCACCCCTTTATATATATATATATATATATATATATATATATATATATATATATATATATATATATATATATATTAATTTCCTTGTTGTATGCTTTTAATATAAAGCTACATTCAATTAAGCCCATGCATTCATTTGCGTCAATTGAAAAGAATGAAGCTTGTGTATGTTTTAGTCTTCTTGAGCCTGCCATTATCTGGTAAGTATGATGTGCTCATTGTCCGCGTTTTTAATAGTAAACGAGTGTTGTAGTATTGTTATTTTAGATGCCGTCTTATATTTTTATTTTTTGATTGTATTTATAATATTTTTATAATATACATCTCAATCCAATTAACTATATGAATATGATTAAACTGACCTTACTTAAAATGGATATCTAAACTATTAGTGAGAATCTAAGCTATTAATTTGTGACAAATAAAACTAATAGAATTTGGTTAAACAAATATACTTAAATAAACAGTTACATTTTACATTTTTCAGTTTGTACTATGTGATAAAACTAAAAGTCAAATTTGAAATTTACTTTCCAATTATTCTATCATAGTAAGGACATTGCCTAAAAGAGATGTCTTCAACAGTATCACGTTGTCGCTGTGCACCGCATTAATGTTTATGTAATTTTACCGTTTATTACAATTTATTAAACGTACATAAGATCCTTTGAAGAAGCATATTGATTTTATCATTGACTTAAACAATGCATACACATTTGTAATTGACACATGCAATTAACATTTCACAGTGTATATAAATTGAATGCAAAATTTTATTCCTTATGACTAGTGTGAAAGTTCTACAAATGGTTAAAACGAAAGAATTTTTAAACCTTGTTTTTTTTTATCATAATTTGTTAACCTGTGCCTACTCACCCGTAACTTATTATTATACTTTTTTAGGTTTTATGTATAAGGTTATGTTTAATTGTTTATGTACAAATTAAAAGGAAAATTTGCATTTTATTTCTAATTAAATTGTCATTTATTTTTCTCTTAATCGTTTTACTTATTACTTCACCTAGTAAACGAAGATCGTCATCTGTTTTTTGTTTGTTTTGGTTTTTGTGAGTGAATTTTCATCAATTGTTTATTATTTAACATCTTAAAATAAATATGTAAATCAGGACAAACAACTCCCATTAAACATATGCAGCTTGCAAATACATGTAAATTAATAATAATTGTACAGATGAAAAATCCATACAATTCCTAGGAATCCATTGTCAATCATATTTCTCTCAAACAATTTACGTAAAAGAGTACTTTAATTAACGAACAAGGAGATAATGTTAGCAGCAATACGTCAACAATCCATTATATTCATAGATTTTAAACTTGCATGAAATTCTCGAAAGATATTAATCTAAAATAATATTCATACAGTTGTTTCCAATTCATATAAAAATGCACGTTGTTTCTAATTTTTAAACATAAAATTCGTAATATTAAAATTGAGGTTAGAAAACAAATTATTACTTTTATTTTTTGCAGCTTTGTTACAAATTATACAGATACGAATGGAACAGCCCACGATGCATTCAGAGAACGATCTGGCGATCGTCTGTTACATCTCTAATCCTGGGGACATTGGCTCGGTATTTAGCTTAGAGTTGCAAATGAACAAGACTGGGTCGTTTGAACGTATTGTGTTCATGTATAGTGATGATAAAGATATTTGGAAAGATACGGTTCTGCAAAACATCTCTAAGGCCTCGGGATCATTATACCCTCCTAGCACAGCAGAGTTGAGACTTATTATTGATAAAAAGAAAGTTCCATGTTCCAGTGATTTCGCAATGTTTAGATGTAAAATGAGAGGTTTTGACCAAGTCACTCATAATGTAGAAGATCATTTCACGGATCCCATCACTGTGTCTTACTGTGGTAAGTATAATTATATATTCTCCATTAAAAAAATCCTAATGCTTTTTTGTTATCGAGAATTTTAGCACACTTTGGAAAAAAATGTAGAAAAAACAAATTATGAGACTTGATTTAAATTAATTGATAGTATGGTGTTTTGTAAAGACTAAATAAATAAATTTAATTTATCGCTTTTGAGAACAGGGAGGGACAACCAAAATACATCTCAATTACCAGTATATTATTCAAATTTATAACAAGAGTAAGATCCCTATCCCTCGTCTTTCCTTCCCAAACATATAATATTCAGCAAACTGATGTAAACTTAAAAATACGGAAAATTGGATGTTTGCTGCAAATAAAGTACAGTGATATTGAAAAAATGAGCTGGCCAAACAAAAGTTTCTCCCATGGTTTGATAAAATATATTTATGCATCTAAACATTAACTTTCTGATAAAATTAAAGCTAAATAAATCACTTAGTTACATTGTACAAACATTAGAATATTATCAGCAAAAATAAACATTAGAAGAATTTGGGTATGTTTTTCTTGTACTAATATTTTTAAAAATCATATTGAGTTTGATATACATGTACATAATCAAAGTATATGTTTTCTCAGTATGTTTTTACATAAGCACAGGAAATGTAAGCCTGTTGAAATATGTAATTTTCGTTTCTGGCATAGCACAATGTTTTGTATCATATAAGAGATCATATTTAAAAGGTTAAATTTGCCACATACATTTTCAGGTAGGACTGTTGCCAAGCAATGTAGTTAATGTTCATTTAGATATACAAGTCTTATTAGTTGTTCTAAGTGTAAAATGTTGAACTATGTAAGGTATGAGACAACTTTTTAATCGAGAAACTGTATAAAGTTAGCTGAGAATCCCTTCGGTTATCTTTTCAATATATTGCATTGAGCTAAACACGGTTAAACAAGTATTTATTGTAATAAAAAGTAGCAAGTATTTCGACCAAACTGTGCACACTTTGTTTCTACGTGCGTATAATCGACTATATCAAATCACTTTGAAATATATCTTTGATCAAATTGCATTGAAGTGGCCCTAAAATCAACGCATTTCGAATTTTTTTTTTTAAAAGTGCGTATATTTTTAAAGTGCTTTGTAAAAATGTCTTATTTGTTAATCTGAATATGAACGTTTTATGGACTAGTGCCATACTATTTATGTATATACATAAAAAAACCATGAAAGTATTCTTTCCTCTAATGATATGTATGCACAACAACATTCATATTTGTTGTAAAACAATAATTAAATGTATAAAATTAGAAGATATTTTGAACAGCTTTAGACTAGACCATAAGGAAAAAATAATATATCACTGTGGCATGGAACAGACAAGAACGGTGCCAGGAAAAGGAAAAAATTATATACACCAAACCTAAAAAAAACTCAATCGAAATTGAGGTCACATTCTAATTTAGATAAAAATTTACGATCTCCGAGATTGGTACGAATAAATATGGAAATTTATTGCAGCTCTTATTTAAGGTTGATTTATCTAACTCGTCACGTCAAAGTTAATAGTGCACATGATCACTAGTTTTAGAGGTAGTAATAACGAGCGCAACCCCCCCCCCCCCCACTGATTTCGTTATTGCAGAACTACCTTAAATCAAATAAAAACTGGCTTTTTCAGGGGGAATTTAATTCTGCAAATATTTCCTATAAGAAAATGATTAGAAATATGGATTTTTGGTGAAAATTTGAGTACACAATACATTTGATTTTTAAACCAAGTAAATTTAACATTTTTTGTATGTTTAAAACTTATTGTGTAGTTTTGTTCATATGTAAACTTGAAGATTAATAAACTTTCATAATTAAGAATTACGGATATACAGAAAAAAGTCTGAAAAATTATAGACAGAGTGTACGCGAAATTTTCATTTGAAGCGAAGCTTTCTTTCTAAGAATTGACATCACCCTTATGTTTTGTTATATCAATTTAATGGCAGAAATCAGTTTTCTTTCGCATTTCAAAAATAACTGCAATAAAGTGTTTAGATTTCTTAATGAATTATTTCACACCTTGTTTCTTTTTACTATTACATTAGCAATGAACTCATGATGATGTTTTAGACAATCAGAAAAAGTCTAAATAATCATTCAAGGAACTTCTCCAAAATGCTAATCACACTATACCCTTTTGATGTCAAGTTCTATCATCTACACAGTAACCAGCAGAAATAAACACACACAATTTCTTTGTGAGGCGGGAAATTACACATTGTCTGGGACCGGGACAAAAATACAATATGTTAATATCAGTTCTTTTGGCAAGTTTATCTCGTGTTTTAAACCACAAATTTATTCAAGTGAAATGTGATCATACCTTATATTTTGAAGTTATTTTTTTTATGATTATTACCATTTTACAACACTCAAAAGATTAAAGGCCAGGAAAACCTTCCAATCATAACTTGGTTAACATCGAAATTTTAGTTATAGTTTACTTGCTGAAATGCTTCAGTTGCAACCAATCTTGTGAAGCACTGCAAGGGGAGTTGGTTTGTAAAAACTGACACCAATAACATGGGGATGTGAGGATCAAAGTAAGGTGGTATTGGACACCTTCATATAGTGACGTACGTCATATCGAAATAAATAATAAAATTAGATACAATTTTATGTAACTTCTATGCCCCCAAATTGACACTAAAAAGTGGAGCGCAACTACGAGTCTGTAAGTCTCGCTGGGCCTATCGACAGGCGTACCATACTACCTTAAAGCTGAACACCGCTCGTAAATAGGCACTGTCCGCCATATTTCTCTTTCATCACTGCTGTCCCTACAACCCCTATATAAGGCGAAGACCTCTATAATCAGTTCAAAGTACTTTGCTGTAGAGGTCTCACCTGTGTGGACGTACATCTGGCCTCGCCGTGTTACTCGGTCGCGATGAAATTATCAAGTTTTACGCACTTTTTTTCAAGCCAGGAGAATACTAATATCAAATAAATTGGTCAATGCATTATTTACAAACAGAATATGCACATAGAATAAGATCCAAAGAACACGATAGAAATACTACACGTCGGCCACGAGTTTCAGGAGTGCAATCGGGTGTAACGAAATCGAAGGGTTTATATACCAGGTACCTGTGTGACGGTGCCTATTTACGAGCGGTGTTCAGCTTTAAGTGAATTTTCATTTACGTTCATTAAAATAAAAAAATGCTTGAAATTTCTTTTTTTGTTTGGTATATTATTATTGACATTTTTCTTTTTTTTCAGTCTCATCAGTGCAAAGCAAGAACCATGGAATATATATGACAAACTATACTGGAGTTGTTATTACCGCTATTGCCATCGTAATTCTGGTTGCATCTGGATTATTGTGGAAACGTTGCCGTTACAAGAGGTATAAAACTTAGCTTTTTCTCTGTATGAAGTAATAAGACCAATTATTGAAACAATTAATCTTGATGGTTATACGTCTTTGATTTTGGATTTCAATTTAATAACATCTATTACGTACATGACATAAATAAACGGCTCGAGCATTGTTGACATAAAAAATATCTAGTAGATGTATATTTTGCTTGCATCTTGACTTTTGACATTTTAAAGATTGTTCAAATATTTGAAATATAAAATCTAGGCGTTTTGAATTTACGGTTTAATATTTCAAAAACAAAAACGTTTCCGGTTTTAAAAATATGTACACAGTAAACATATTATTTATTTGTTTTTAACCCATAAAAACATTATTTTTCAGAGAGGTTTACGGAGAAGACAACATATATACGAATTTCAAGGTTTATGACCTTATTAGAGAGTAAGACACTCAATATGGTCAACTCATTTTCTCATCATCAGATCCCAACAAGCTTTTTATAACAAACAATTAAACGTTTGAATCATTTCGTTGAAATATTAATTTTAATAAAGCAACATTTAAAAAAAAGCCGTGTAATTCGTTGAAAGATAACACATTTTTGCAAGATATTTTGGTTTATCAGTGGATAGAATGACATTTTGTAGATCAATTCCACTGCGCCGTTTTGTTGAACATGTAGAATATCTCATGAAAAATGACAAAGAAGAACTGAACGAAGAATATAAAGTATGTCAACAGCTATTTCATATACTTTTTATACACTTAGTTAAATTATGATTTATCTAAAATTAATAAAATTTATGTTTATGTAGTGATTACATTGAAGTATTAGAAAGAGATATATGTAAAAAGATATTTATTCTGTTTAATTTTACATTTTTACTAGCTCGATAATAGTCGATAATTATGCATATGAAATCACCACTCTGTGCTATCTGCCTACGGTTAATAGTCCTCGAAACTACTTACCGACATCATTCAATTCCCTTTGTTTTGAATCCGAGACCCTTCGTTAAATCGATTCGATAAATTCGATAGATCGAATATGTTAACCATCAACAAATCCTACAACGCCGAAATTTTTTTTTCGGTATAATAAAAAAGTTATTTATTGATTATTCAAAACTTTAGGAAATAGTTGCTGTCGCGGGGGACAATTCACAAATTATCGCCTCATAGCCTGTAAAATAAGTATATTTTTTCTACCATGCATATGATCATTTATCTTTGAGGTTAAAAATTATTCAATGAGGAATCATTAGGTTCACACAAATGAAACTGAAAATTCTTACTTTGTATTATTATTTAACTGATATAGGCTTAAAAGGCGATACTTAAGAACTTCTTATTTTTTGGTTAGATATAAAGTATCGAAAGATTTTTGTTTGAGACGCGGGGTTGTTAAGGAAGCATATGGGTAATTGAGCGTCTTATTTAGACTGTCATATTTAAAATCATGACATTAAATAAATGTTTTGAATCAGATCAAAAACTAAGTCTTTTCCTTTGAAATTGATGTCAATAAATAAAATCCGGTAGTACATCATTGCCACATCAGTGCCTTATCACGTGACAGCTATAAATAGCTTACGTATACTCCTTAACATGAAATGCGTTAGACCAACACTACCCCGCGGTTTCCACAAAACAATAAACATATCAAGTGAAGGCGAAACTTCTCAGTTTTATCGAAACCGCTTCTAGAGTCCTATATTCTCCTTAATTAAATAGTAATTCATCTGGTTCTCAAAACACCTTCCCAACTTTTATTCAGTTTGCACGGAAAACGGTATGTTTCATCAAAACAACACATAACACAGGATTCTAGCAGCACTTTTACATTTAAGCATTGATCAAACTATCGATACATGTAAAATTTGAAGTTCAGTATATACGGGGTAGTGTTGTTCTAGTCCGATTTTATATTATAAACAACGACAGAGGAAAGCCTCGACGAGAAATAAAAGCAAATTTACATACCTTTTAGCGAATAATTGATAAAACTAACATCACTCCCAGTATTCTTTTGTTCCATTCTCAATATATCACACCAAGATACTTTATTAGAGTTCTTAGATTACTTATACATGTATTTTGAATCTGTTTACAATGCTTTCTGATCAAATTTACAAGACATTCAACTTTCAGTCATGACGCCATCAATGTGTAAATCTACGTAATACAATCTAATTTGTGATAAAAATTTTCTCTAGTACTTATATTTCTTTTTTGGTCCTCGTTTTGTTGCTTAAATACCTGAATATGTATATAATTACTAAGATTTGTGATTTTACGAAATTACATGTAACTCAGATTCCATATGCTTCCTTAGCACCCCCGCGGATATGGTGAAGGAGAATAATAAATTGCTCCTCCATCAAATATTGGTTAAATGTACTGGAAAGTTCTTAATACGTTAATTTATTGTGTCTTTAATTTGGTAAAAGAAATTAAGCATGGAAAATTAAGGTTTTCTTCTTTTTTGTGAACAGATGATTATTTCATTGTAAAAAGTATATTTGAGGAAGTAAGAAAGATAAAATACAGTTGTTTGTTAAGAAAAAAACGTACTGAATCATTTTGGTTGTTAAAACAACTGTTTGTATCTAGGTCATATTAGTTTGGTTTCTTGATCAACAAAAATTGTGTTTTTCTTGGATTTACAACTAGTAAAAAACGGCTAATTTTGCTAAGGTAACCATTAAGATTCACTTGCCTTTTGTTTAAAATTCTGTTAGGCATTGCTTCATTCCCACGAAAAAGAAGCCGAAAGTGCTGCTACTGATTTAGGCATGATTTCAAAGAAAGAACTTAAAAGAAGCAGTTCAATACCATGTAAGTTGTTAATTACAATTTTTACCGTAAATAAAGATACATAAACTGGTAATACATTCGTACAGATTATTGTCAATAGAAATGGTAAAGTTCGTTCATTTTCCAGATGAATTTAATCGAGTAAAACTTCAAAGACAAGCATCGGGATCTAAGAAAGGCTACATAAATGCAAGTCTCCTTTTGGTATGTATTTTTTTTTGCGAAAAACATAAGTTGAACTAATTTGTTTGCCTGTCATAATTTCAAAAACAACTGTTCAACAGTTGTTAATTATTGAATTATGTTTAACATAAAAAGGCTTGTTAAGATAAACAAGACTATTTCTTTTAATGTGAGTTTTTAATTGAAAAGGTTTTGTTAAGCTTTTGAAGAGTTACCATCAAATACATAAAATAATTGGGAGTTGAGATAACCAATTTTTGATCTAGTAATGTACATAGAGATTAATGGTAGGACATTTAACCTTCAATTTGAAAAGATACACATAAAAGACAAAAGAAATCACGTAAATGTTGTTTCATACAGTTAAATAGGCTAACAACATAAACATATACAGTAAACATAAAAAATGGTGCTCCCTCTAAATATATGAGAAGATTAAGCTCGCGATTTGTTCTCAAACCCTATTTTGATATTTGGTTTATTTATTCATACAACGAACAAATGTTGACGGTATTTCAAGAGTCAATTTGAATAACAAGGATTTAATGCATAAGTGAAATCGTTAATTTTACGCTTAATTTTACGTTTAACAGAAAGATTATCGGCAATTTCTATATAAAATGTTGCTATGTTCATCATGAAACAATACAAATATTATACAAATATTACTAATTTTGAAATCAATGATCAATATAGATATTCAAATGATACATTTTTTACATCTCGTCGTTTTTTGTGTATTTCTATTACTTACAGGACGGTTTGTACATAATGACACAGTGTCCACTACCAAAGATGACAGCGAACTTTTGGCAAATGATTTGGGAGCAAAATGTTCCATCCATAGTAGTATTGTCTGCAGATCATGAGCAAAGAAATGTTTGTTTCCTGAAATTAGTTTGAAAATTCAATTTATGAAATAAATCAATGTTATTACTCAGAAAAAGATATATTTTAAAAACACGAACAATATGTAGATAGTTGCAAGTAGATAATAACAATTCACATATAAATAATATGGATTAATAATTTTCAAAAATAATTAATAAAGAAATCATAAAAAGATATCATCATCATGTATTTAATGATAAAATTACGAAATTTGGTCCTTTTCAAAAATTTTGAAAAATCTTTTTTTGTTAATAAACCCTATAAAACACCACAAGATTGTAATGATCAAAGTTGAATTCTATTAGATATGAAATATGATAATCTTGTTATATAAGACGCTAGGTAGAGTGATAATTTTTTTAGTTTACAAATCGCCGTAAATACTCCCAAACTATGGGTGATGGTATCACTACAGCGATACTGATTCGATACGGATATTTGAATTCTGTCATATATTCGATATAACTCCAATAGCAATACTTATTTGTTAACGAAAAAACAATTAGTATGAATGCTTAAATGAGAATCATTTGTTTAAAGGCGTCGATCTTTATCCTAAACTTTCTATATTGATGCTTGGATTTTGCAGGCTCTTAGATTAACTCTGTATTATTTACCTGACCACATTTTTTTTTCAACGCACACACAAACTTCAGAATAGTTCTGTACATTATTTTGGTTACCTATTCTTTAAAATTTAGGGATATAGCTAAAATAGCATACCAAAATAAAATCAATCTAAATTAGTCAAAACTTTTCAATTCTGCATCAACAGGAATGTTATTTCCCCGACAGAGATGGCGAGGTCCATTTATATGGAAGAATTGAAGTTGAATTACTTGCAACTTATAAGGAATCAAGGGATATTACTTCGAGAAATTTCGAATTAACAAAGGCAAGGAAATTAAAAATATACATCTAATAGTACATCAATAAAATAATCACCCATTTATAATCATCGATTTAATCTGTCGATACTTAGGCATAGATTATCTCGTTTTTAATATTTTAGGAAAACCAGTCTAAAACTGTCAATCATTTTTATGTTTCTAATGTGGTAATGTGTCGGGTTCAAGAACAATTGCTGAATCTGATGGAAATATAAACACGAACAACTAAGAAAATTGATGCCAGCGGACCATGTGTCGTTCACGGAGGCGGGTAGGTGATTTTCTACGATTTTTTTGTCAGTAAAAATAGTATGCAGAATTCTCTAGCGTAAGAAGGACTTTTAAAAGTACTCTTAACTTACCGTGATTACCTTTTTAAATGCATAGTTATCTTAAAAATATCTATTTTAAGCAAATTTATAGTGCCCAATTTCAGGACAATTTTCACTTCCTAACATTGTCATGAACTTAAAGGATGCAAGTTTTGCCATTTAGTCAACAGAAAGTTGACTTCAATATACCGTACAACGGTTATTTATTTTACTGCTGTACAAAAAAAAAATAGTTGAAATGAGGCGATTTGATTTTTATGCTTTCAGTTTTTACGATGTAGTAGTCCGTAAAAATTAAAATCACCTGGAAGAATACCGGGATTATATCAAGATAAATTAGAGCACGGCATGGTATATTCAATTCATTTACTAACCGGTAGTTTTATTTGTATCTAATGTTTCGTTAACTTAAGCTTTGGAGTGTCGATATGTTTTATCATTATTGCGCAGCACGTCTTAGATATGATTTTATTGTAGAGGAAATGACTTTCTATAAAAACTTTTAAAAAAATGAATATCAATATGACAGAATCATTTTTTAATTTCATTTAAGAATAAAACGAGTTATTAAAATTATAAGACACAGAGGTATAATTTTGAACAGTAAAATTAAAAAGGCGGTACGAAATTTAAAAGGTCTTGGATTAATTTTAAAAAGCGTGACTTCGTGCAAAATGGCAAATCACTGTGATTCCTAGGCATCAAAGATTCCTGTGTCCCTGATCCAGTTTTTGAAAATATCTAAACGTCCTTTAAAGTGATGGTATATCTGCCAATCGCGGCAAGTTTATTGCCACTGTATTTTATGTATTTACCCCGTTTTGGTGTTTTTGGAGAAGACGAAATTGAATCAATTGATTCAGTTGCGGCGACTATAATATATCTTGGAATGGTTTCACTGAGAGGTCAATTTGGATTAGACGAGGTAGAAAGTGGTTTATAATAGCTTCTAATTACCTCCATAATTCAAGACTGAAAAAAAAGAAATAACGACCCCACTTGGGATGAAAGGTCCATAGAAGTTTTAACAATACGTATGTCTATAGCCTACAAGGGGTGAGCTGAACGGTAATCAACATGACCACCATTATGTCATGCTAAAAATTTACGGTTGTATTGTATATTACTGTAATATTTTATATGTTTAAAATTACGAATTTATGAAACTCGTAAATAATAGAAAAATTTAGCCTCAAATAAAAAGACCTCGTTATATAATACCTAAAAGGTGACCTTTGACATAGCTATGCCATTCTGACGCATTTCCAGACTTTTCAGTAAACATTCAATTTACTTATGGCAGACTGCATCCTGTCGAAATAATTCGATTTTAAAGCTTTATCTTGTTGTCTTAAAGATTAGTCTCTATTTTGGGTTTGTATAAATATGTGTAAATACATGTTATTGTCCATGAAAAACTACTGTTGAACAAGTTTATAAATCAAATGATAACTAATATGTTGCTGAAGTTATATAAATGAAATGTAAAAACCTAGCAAATGTTGTCTTTCAAAAAGGCTTTCATATATCTTTGAGACTTTCAAATTAAAATCCTTCGAGGTTAACAATACATAAAAAGTAATATCGTTCAATTGTTACTTGAAACAATCTTAATATTGTATAGTTTTTTGGATGTACCCATATTCAGAGCTAAATCTAAATCTATAACCCATTACTATCTTGGTTAAACCTCTGATAGATTTAATATGTTTTTCTAATTATCTTATATGTATGCACATAGAAATAATTATCCAATAAACTATAAGGATTAATTATATAGTAATTAAACAACCAAGAATAATCATTTATCCCTTTCTTATTTCAGTTATGGGATGGATTACAGCAGTATTTTTATTGTGGTTGATTATCTCGTCAAATCCATAGTTTCTGGCAGTAGCAGCGTTGATGTATATGGAACTGTCACTCGACTGCTGAAAGAAAGGATGTTTTCGATTGATTCAGAAGTAAAGATTCAATTAATAAGATAAGAGATTGTTTTGATTAATGAGAATTTTGTTTAAAAGTATTTTGTTCAAAAGTATGATACGTTTGAAAACATGCCTGATATGTCAACGTATCCAATTTTGTTTCTGCTTATTTTTGTACTTTGATAGTTTATAGTGTGAATTTTAAAATAATATGCGAAACGTATGATCAATGAAACACATTTATATCAAGGCGTAAAATAACTTTTTTTCAAAATTAAAATTAGACAAATTAAAAGTTCTATTTGAAATATTTACAAATTGCTTATTTCCATATATTTAATACTAATGGTACTTTTAATATTACACACAAAACAGACCTACAGTGGAATTTATCTTGTCTTAAAGCTGATATATGTATTTTGCAATGTGTCATTGTTGAACTACAAGGTTTTTAATTTTCTATTATCAGCAAATTTTAAATTTTGAAATTGACGGATACTGAGAGTAAATACGACTCGACTTATTTGCAAAATTCTAGAATAGTTTTATGGTTGTAATATTATCTTATTATTATAATGTAAAGAGTGTATAAAATCTTAATCATTTAAATGAATTCGAATTTGATGTCAAATGTGGTTTCAGAAATTGACAGGATTTTTTTCCTAGTTTTTTGGTTGTTTACACGATTAGAGGGTAATTGACAAATATGTGTGATTATATCAAATAATATGATATTTGTTTCTTTACAAACATCTATCATTTAAATAAAAACATTTATTTTCTCGTATTTTGAATTTCGAATCTCAAATGAGCCTTTAGTGAATTTGTACTTAAATTTGGGCTCTAAATTGATACAATAATCTAATATCATTTTTGGGAGGTTATTTTTGTAATTTAAGACTTGAAAAATTCGATGTAAAAGATATGATACCATCAACTTTTAATTCATATTTATTTCAGGATCAATATTGTATGATTTACAATTGTCTTCAGAGCTATGTTCAAAATTCAACGGAAGTTAAAAGAGGTATATTTTTATGATTGATTTTGTCCTTTTAGAAAAGTAAACTAATGCAAATCAATATACCTATTTGCAACATATTTTATCATTAATGTTTTTTTATAATGGATACTTTATTCACTTACAAAAATATTTACAATGTTATATATAAAAGAATTTTTCAAAATCTGGAAATCAATGTTTTAAGGCTTACCTGTACACGTCCTGTTAAAAATATTAGGCATTTTGTAAAAAAAAAAAAAACGTGAGCTGTTATCTAATTTAAAAAAAATATAATACCTTATAAATAATCAAAAAAAATATCCATTCATTATATATGTTAACAGTTTTTCGCTAAATCAGACATAATCTTTTGTCTGATCATCATTTCAGCGTCTTTGAAATTGGTACAAGGACAAAATAAGAAATATTATTAAACACTGATTCCCGATTATAGTCGAACTTATTTAATGTAATTCATCAAAGAAAAAGGGCCAGTTTGGTTGTCTTTTTAATTGTAAAGCATAGAACATGTAAGCAGATGTTGAATTCAATGTCTAATCAAATTTCATTTTTTAATTTTGCGAATATTTTTCATGGATATGTGTCCATTTGAGAAAATAAATACTAACAGAATATATCCTTCTTACAGCTTTTACAATTGTGTATGAAGACTTATACTGATGGCTGCAAAGTAAGACGCCTTAAGTCAACAACATACATTAAAAATAGAAAAATAATTACTTGGAATGGAGAGGATTTGTCGTTATGAAAACAATGAAATCTCAAAAGAGGTTGACAAAACAAGGAATACATATTCATATATAGTTAACGATACGAGTTTTGACTCCATGCATTGGGTGGATATATTTATGTTGCAAGTGCTGATATATTTAATTTTCGTTTACTTTGGAGGAATGATGATTTCCAAAACATCGGAATTGAACATGTTTTGGAATTTTGATTGTACATGTATGTAGTATTCAGTGTGTTAACTCTTTTATTATTTGAATCGTTATGTACGTTCCATTTTGCTATTTGTCTTCTTTTGTCGTCGGGAATTGTTTATTTCTTATTCTCTAAAAATACTGTATGAAAAAATCACAATAACAAACCGCCAACCATCTCAAAAATCCGTAAAACGAAATACAAATTCAAAGTAGAGCAACAAGGACCTCCAAAGAGATAGATGTAGGATCAGCTGCCTAGGAGGAGTAAGCATCCTTTAATTTTGTCACAATCTGATGTATGACATATGTACTTTTATTAAAGTAATAATGTTGTCGTCGATCCAAGGAGCAGTTTTCGATGATAAAAAAAAATGAAGAAAATAATGTAACTTTTGTAAATTTAATTAAGGTATCCAGCAGACAAAATAAGTACATGGTTAAAATTAGCAAAATCAATTTGTAAGTTTTTAAATTCGTGGTAATTTTAAACACTAGCAACCAACTTAACTGCAGGTCTGTATCTTCAGGTCTGAAAAAATCGAATCGACCTGGGAGCATCTTCCAAAGTCAAGGCTTTTTGATCCGCGTCGCTCTACAAAAACCCTTGAACGAACAGACTAAACAGATGCGGGTTTACAATTGCGCCATCTAGTGAGAGTACTAATTTTTGAATTTTTGTGACCTCTTGTTCTGACTAATTAGAAAATGCGTATTAAACAGAAAAAAATACATTAATAAGGCTTCTCCCATAAACATGCTGTTTAAAGTAATCGAACTAGTAGAAAAATTGGTTCACTCGCGCTTAATACCAATAGAAGTAAGTCACTAGTCTGTCTCTAATTCATTTGAAACCGGCTCAACATTGATCGACACACAATTAACATCATTTTTGAAACAACGTTTCTTATTGGATCATGTAAACTTCAATGACACCAACCAGAGAACGGGGTTTCTAACTCCGTCAAACTCTGCCTATTCGGTCAAGGATTTGTGAGAAGCGGAGCGGATCAGAAACTTTGGACTTGGGAAGATGTCCTGAGAGCTACAGTGCTTTGTGGCAACGCACTTTGAAAAAATTACGCACTTTGAAAAATTTTTTCAAAGTTCGTTAAATTTTGGACAAAAATAACGCACTTTGAAAAAAATTTTCAAAGTGCGTTAAATTTTGGTCCAGATCAACGCACTTTGAAATATTTTTTCAAAGTGCGTTATGAGTGTAGACCAACATTTTTTTACATCATGACACTTAACGCACTTTGAAAAAAAATATTCTTAATTTTTTTTAAACATTTAGATGTATAGTTGTGTTTATATATGAAATATTAATTGATATTTCGTTTTCGATGAAGCGATACGGCGATCCATTCTTTCAGCAAGGGAGATACATGTAATAGCGGCAGATGGTATTGAAAAGGACGTTTCTCATGCGCTGATCCATACTGAGTGAGCTTCCTACATAGAACAGTAATCCTACCGCTGGATTCATTTCCTCCCAGAGGCCTGATGAATTGTGTTTGCCAATTTATTAGAGATAAGATACAAATGTATAGATTTATGAAACAATTCTTTGAAGGGGATTATTGCACCTGCCGCGGCCATTGAAAAGAAAAACAAAGAGATTCAATAGGGCACATATAAATTTCATATTTCTTCCCCTTCATAACTTCGCGGGTTATAAAGCAATGATTGTTCAAATCAATTTAACACCACATAAAAGTATAAACAATAAATTTTAAATTCATTTTTTAAACAAACTAAGAATGTATTAATGAACGTTAAAAACGTTGTTCTAAACCAGTTTATGATGTCTAAGTATAATGTTGCTAGCTTTTGAATTTAATTCAGTCGTCATTTAAATTTCAGTTCTTATGTGGAGTAAAGAAGATCTTTTAGCATCAAATTATGAAAACAAAATTGGATAATTAAAAGGATTTATTCATTTTTGAAATCCTATTTTAACATTCTTTATACTGAATATACATTTCAGCAAATTATAAACATATAATTTAATATTTAACACTAAGTAATTTGACGGCTACTTCTGTTGAAATAGCCCTTCAATTAGAAAAGAAAAATATGAACTCGTCCTAAGAATCGCGTAGACAGGGATTTTGAAATATGGATCTATGATATGGAATATGAGCGAAGGCTATTTGTTTTTCAAAAAAGGTATTCTTTATACACAAAAAAAATTAACGAAGGAGATGCATTATTGACATTTATGTCTTTGTTAAAATTTAGAGGAAGTAATTTGATTTAGAATTACTGCTTTAAAAAAATCGCTTTTCTAAACTTAAAAACTAAGTCATGAGTCACATTATCTTCACAGTAGGTAAATGGCAAATATCCATTCCTTGAGCCAGAAAGTATTAACTCTTAAATAAAAAAAAATGATGCAGTGAGTGGCCACCCTCTAACCACTCGGCAAATTAGTTTCCCTGTGCTTTATTTAATATATCTATATCCTTTACTATGGACAGATATATGACAATGTTTGTGCTTAATCTTAATATATATATATATATATATATATATATATATATATATATATATATATATATATATATATATATATATATATGTGTGTGTGTGTGTGTGTGTGTGTGTGTGTGTGTGGATGGATGGATGGATAGATGTATTTATATATGACTTGGACGTTAAAACAGGAATAAATTTTATTATCAATTTTATCTGAAAGTTCAAGAAATCGACATTTTTTTTTTCAAAGTGCGTTGATATCGTCGATATTTACGCACTTTGAAAAAAAAAATTATTTTTTCAATGTGCGTTAAGATGGTCCCAAATTTAACGCACTTTGAAATTTTTTTTCAAAGTGCGTAATATTTCAAAGTGCGTTGTAACAGTGCCTTACATGTTAACATCTTTCATTTTACGCGCACAAAAACTGTTCTTTAAATTTAATGTGCCCTAGTTTTTTGACTTACTAACCTTATTTTTACACAAATTTTATGGAAATAATTAGTACCACTAAATTCTTCAAACAATTAACTACTGATGTCATCACTTTACTCACTTCATATTTTCTCTTAAACCCTCTAACTGACCCCGGAAAATGAATTAAATTCACGTGCAGATCGATGGTTGCCATTTTTACATGAAAACAAACTACTCAATCAGTTTAGGGGACTGACTTCACAAATCACCGATCAACAATCATTAATGAATGAAATCCCATAGTTCTGAGAACTTGTTAAATTGTAAATTGTTAAATTTTTAATGGTCCTTATAAATGCTTTGGATGTTGCTTTTAAACAATATATTTCCAATAATAAAATCCTATAACTTCATCCAGTTATTATATAATTAGAATATTATGATTCCTATTCATGGTTTTATCATACTCAGATGCCCGTTAGAGACTTTTGGTCTCTTGTATTAGGTAAATCCATTTATTTATTGTACATATCTATACAATAGTTTGCTTAAAATTTCCCAATGTAAAATTGACCGAATCCTTTTATCATAATTTTAACGCTGCTTGGTCAGATTTTGTATCAAATTTCAGGTACGATGGTTTTGTGTTTGTTTATGTATATTTCTTCATAGTCAATGTAATAGTTTTATGATTTTTTAGCGATATTAGTCTGCAAACAATGATGTAAAAAGTATTTTTAAGAAATAAGAATTCATTTTTTGAGTATTATCAGGCTGGGCCGTGATCAAATCCAATATTTGCCTCAAGAGCTTTATGATTCGACCACGAAGGAAAAGAATGATTCCTTATTGCCTATATCTATATGATTTGTAGTTTATTTTTTTTATTTCGTATAAATATGAAAAGCCGGCTTACCCCCCAACAGCACGTCATTTGCTTCTTTGATAAAATCATTATATATATACTTTACAAAATCCGATTCGCGATGATATTAGACTAAAAATTGTAACTATTTTTCAAACTTTAGATAAAAGGGTAACGCATTTTCTATCCGGTTAAGATGCCCTCCCAATGTCGAGGATTCTATAGAATGTATACAATGTATAGATTGTATCAGCTTAATATAGCATTTGCTTAATATAACGTAAGTTAGGTTTAAAAATATTTTTTTAAAACAAATCTAAAATAAACCAGCGAACACTGTTGCACGCAATCGGTTGGCAGCCTTTTTTAAACGCCCATGACGCGTGGGCATTTTGTGTTGTTTTTGTAATTTTCTTTATTGTATTTTCCCCACCATAAATTATTTTTGGTTTACTTGAGACAGACCTCTATCATTGGAAAAAAGATGAATTGTAATGGTGTTAATAGAAGATAATTTTTAACTTTTCAAAAATAATTTGTTTCTATGGAAAATACAATACATTTTAGCATGATAGTGTTAAACGATTTTTTGTTGTTGGAAATCTCATTGTAAATAGATTGTATATATGTGCAAGATGCATTTTTCTTAATTTGTTTTTCAAAAAGCAGTCTATCTGTGTTTGGTGTTTGAAGATGAATTGACAGCTAAATTGTTTTGAAATAATGTGTTTAAAAAAGGGATGTCAACGAGTACTCGAGTACTCGACTATCGCTCGGTCACAACGACCATCGACTGAATTTGTTTTAGTCAATTACTCGTAATAAATTGAATAATAATCAAAACAATTCATTTATTTTCTTTACGCGACAGTTTTGGGGCTACGAATGAAAATAACAGTTTTCTTATCTCAGCGTGTTTGATCCGTAAGTTCACTCTATTCCATCTGTGTGCCTGGTTAAGCGGCTAATAATTGATCTCTTTTGGTTTGCTTACGAAGAGATGTACTCGAGGAGAACAATTTGTGTTTATTTTAATCAGTTATTTACTGGATATGATGTTTGTATAATCAACATGTAATCATATCAATAATTATTTGAAGGCGTTTGTTTTTATATCATTGATCTTTAATTGTTGATTAGGCACGGACAATGACTTAACATGGCACAGGTCATACGATTGATTTGCCATATATGATATGGAGCTCAATTATGTGTAAAATTCACAAAAAAGAAAAGCCAGGGCTTTTGCTACCGGATATTTTTATAAAACACTTTTCAATTTATTTGAAATCAAATACATTTAGTATATAATATCACAAGTTTTTAAATGTTTTTGAGTTTAGAATAAGATGTATGATAATAGCATTATTTGATTTGAAAAGGACACAGAGTTTCAAATTAATGAACGAGTAATCGACGATCGCTCGACTAAAGCCCCCAATTAATCGACAAAGCCAACCGAGTAAAATTGACATCCCTAGTTTAAATCTTATACAATTTTCGGTGAACACTTTATTTTTACCACTATCAAATAAAGTCATGTTTGGTACCCTATTTAATGTACTTGTCATTAGATTTCATGAACGCTATACAGCGATGTTTTTGTTTAGTATCTTATCTTTCTTTTAAAATAGAGATAGTGGTAGATTTTATTAACATTCAAGTGATATTTTCTATGAGAAAAATGGTGACCAAAGTACATTTTCAAAACACACACACACACACACACACACACACACATATATATATATATATATATATATATATATATATATATATATATATATATATATATATATATATATATTCTTATTGTTATTCTTTTCGTGTTAATCAATAAATATAAAGAATGTATTACTTTTTGATGGTTCAAAACAGAAATTGTCACAAAAAGGTCATAATTCCAGAATAAGACGTAGGAGTGATTCCTATTGTTACAGTAGTATCTCCGTTTAATGCCAAGAAAGTGTCCATGAAAAGTTATAAAGCAGATGTTTAGGTTGATATATGATTTTTTTTTATTTCATTGAGAATTTTTTTATGTGCCAGCACATTTTGTTAAAGTTAAGAATAAAAAAACTGCAAAACTTGAATAATTTTGAAATATGTTTCCGTTCTTAAAATTAATCAATATAATTTGCAAATAAATCCCTTCATATAAAATAATTATTGCAGAAAATTGCAGAAAATGGAAATTGTCCAAAAAATTCATAATGCCAGAAAAGGGGGACAATTCATGTTCAAGATATCTCCCTTGCAAGGTAAAAAAAGTAGTCATGAAAATGATATATGCTGTAGAGGACATCTTGACGTTAATGTGTTTAAAAAAGCAAATCATTCATTGACAAATAATTTTTACATCGCAACGCCCTGCTTCCCTTAAAAAAAACCGAAAAACAATAAGGTATGTTGTACTCAGCCACTTTTTTGAGTTTATTATTTAACCAAATTTAGTTTGCATATAAACATGAAAATGACAATAAATGATATGAAACAAAACCTTTGTAGATTAATCATTAAATTATGAATATTTGATTCTTTATGCCATACATATTTTGCAACTAAGGAAATTACTAACACTTTTAAAATTCTTTGTTGGCACAGGTGTTAGCGGGACTGAAGCCATTTAAACTCTGTCGTACACTTACGCCATTTAGAACAAATATTCGTACATAATCGTATAAGTATCTTTAAGGCTTAAAAATACGAAATTCTTGACAACAAAAAGATGTGTCTACATTTGCAAATTAGATTTTCATTATTTCTTTTGCGTTTGAGCTTTGCTTAGTTAAGTAATCAAATCACTTAAAAAATTTTTTTAAGTTCTTAGATTACGAAAAAATGATATTCAAGTTAAAAATTATTCGATTATTGGATATAGAAATGTACACATACAATATCAGAAACAAAAGTCATGAAGTGAAGCCCTAGTCAAGGTTTTTCTTAAAATCGTGATGACGTACAATTTTATCAGATATATTATCCTGCTTCAATATTTTATTGTTTACGAGAATATTTCTCAATGTCTTTTCTCTTTAAAAGAAATATGCAATTTTTAAATTTTAAATTTAACACGTGAAAAACATTTTGAATTAAGACACATTTTGCGAAACTATAGACTTTTGTAATATGATACTTGCCAAGCAAAAACATACAAATGAATGTATCTAACACTAGTTTTACATTCCGTTTAAAAATGAATAAATAAAAAAATATAACAAAACTGTATGCAAAATCAGAACTGTACATGGTAACATGAAGAGCAAAGCTGATTTAGAAAGTACATAAATATAACAGAAGTGACATTCATCGGAATGTGACATCCAATGTGCTTGCTTGTGATAAAAACGAAACAATTTACTTTAAAATTCAAAATGCAGTATTTTTAAATAAACGATGGAAAAAGAAAGGAAAGGAAAACAACTGAAATGACAAAAAAAAAATTCTAAAAATGTTGTGTTTTCTAATCATGATTTAAATGTTCTTAAGTTTTCCTTATGTTAGACTATCTAACCTACCTTTTTGGTGGGTTTTGCGCAAGATCTAATCACACAATTTACTAGTAGATTACGGAAAATAGTTAATTATCATATTTCTTATTTTGAAGAAGGAAGTATGGTCATGGCCTTTTGGGACGATGATAGCTCTCTTACGAAAAACAGCTATGTATAAAATATAGAAAAGCATTCAAATTCTAATGTTTAAAGTACATGGGAATTTTTTTTACCATACTCTGTTCCAAGATATCCTCGATTAACAACTTGCTTAATTACTTGATATTTATATATACCTCCTGGTTCAAACGATGTTCATTTAAAAGTATGAAATATTTCCAATATATCTTTTCTTTTTGAAACGCCATACCTAGCTTGTCAGGTTTCAATACACTGCCAAAAATAAAAGAGTCTGGGATTTTGCATTGCAACAGGCATGGAGGATACTGTTAACAAAATTGTGCGAGGTATTCCGAATGACCTCCAAATAGAGAAAAGATGTCAACATTTCCCATTATAAATCTCCGTAAAAAACCTGTTATTGTTCCTTTGAATTTTTTCGAGTAAAAAATGATGAGACAATGAAGTTATCTTTGATAATTTCCCAGTTGTATATAACATTTAGATTACCTCTAACAAATAAGTAACAGCGAAAACAGTAATTCCTGGACAGGTGCATTGATTTTGAATCATGAATTGCAAAATGTTAAAAAGTGATATTATTACAGGTATCATACATTTTACTGAATGAACTTTAATCTATAATTCGTGTTTAAGGATTTTGTTTACTCAGGGTTTGAGTTGTCAAATTCGGATAGTTAAAAAGTTTAATGTCATTTGGAAAATTAATTCTAAACACAAAAAAGTATTTTTAAAATGAATGATCATTGACTTTACATTTGATCTTCTACTATAATTAATATGGAAAAATGTTCTAACTATAACAAACTTGCTGAGAAGAGGAAAGTCAGAAAAAAAATCATAATCTGTTTTTCACTCAATAAAAGTGTATAATTTGGAAATATTTTATTTAAAACTTTTCAAACATATTCAAGGGCCACTACCTTAAAATGTAAGTCATTGACCTCTAGTTTTTTGAAAGTGAAAAGTTACACTGCATAAAATGGTCTAAAATATTCAATAGATGGGTTTACATTACAATCATTGGAATTTTTTTAATTCTGAGTAAACGTCATCATTAATACTAGAGAAAAAGGATTGTTATGATAAACAAAATAGAAGTTTACATGCTATGCGTTTGGACAAATATTTACAAAATCAAGAGTTATTAATACAAAAGTATGGTTTTTGTCACTAGATTATCACTAGCAGTCTTCAGGGAACATTTTCATATGAACTAGGCTTAACTGAAATTATTAAAGAAATGATTTTTGAGAAGCAATCACAAACAAACATATCAATATCATATTAAATAATGAATGTATTCACATAAAAAGGAACGGCATTCAAACAAGATAAATATGCACATTTGAAAAAATAAAACATAAATAAAAGGTATCACTGCGTTTATCAGTACTGTACAGTGTTTGGTTTTTATTACCTGATCGCGTATATGTGTCTCAAAAAATCATAGAATATTTTTTTTCTTATGATATCTGAATTATAGCATTTCAAAACTAATATAATCTTATAATTATGCATCAACAAAGCATAAGGTTTTGACACAAAGAGAAGATTTACAGTAAATTATGCTGATATGCTTTCTTCGTGTATTTATTATTTTAAAATTTTAAAGAAACCATCCTAATTTAACCCATTTGCAACCCTTATCACGGCCTATTTATTCAAGAACATTATTGTTAAACGAGGGTTGATCCAAAAGGAATGTTACAGATGCAATAAAATCGTTCAAAAAATCGGCATGAAGCGGAGCGTCTTTTTACCCCAATGAACCCCAATGATACCCCAATGAACCCCAATGATACCCAATGAACCTCAATGATACCCCCATGATACCCCAATGATACCCTCAATGAACCCCAATGATACCCCAATGATACCCAATGATACTTAATTCCCCTACGATACCAAAAGATATCCCAATGAACCCCAATGTTACCCTAATGAACTTTGAAATACCCTAATGATACTAAATGTGTGCATAGTTAAAAAAATATCCCGCGCCAGCAAGCAAATAAACACCGTTTACACATAAATATGGTGTGTTTTTTTTTTATCATTTTTGACCGAAAGTTTTCTTAACTCTTTTTTAAAAAAACTATTCTTTAAAATTAAAATAAAAAACCAAAAGCATGGCCAAATATTTAAAGGAGCAGGCATGTTTTTTAAGAATCCAAACTTAATGGAGGTTGATATATGCAATTTTGTTCCAAGGTCCTAGATAATTTTATATCACTATCTCAAATAAGAATTTAAAACTGTTTTAAAAAGCAATGGGATGAAGAGGGGTTCTCCAATTCAACTTTCCCGTTTTCTGCATACATGTTAATGATTTATTCGTATAGACGAAGAACACAATCCGTTCATTTTTTTACAAATAAAGTATGAACATGTATCAACTAACAAAAGCATTAACTACCAATCTGTCGTAATATAAAAATGAATTTAAAAAACGCTAGCATATGCGTATTTATATGCATACTTTAAACCAAAGTTACTAGATTCAAAGTATCAGCCCGATTGTTAACTTACTTTCCGTCTTGATGTTAATTATTCAACGCGCGTTCATGAAATTTAATACACACCCCTCCGATAATCTTCAATTGTTATTACGCACCCCTTTCTGCTAATCATCGGCTATTATGACGAACAGTTCGGTATGAGACGTTCAACTCCGATCTCCGGCTATGTCGTCAAATAATTTAAGTTGACGTCAACTTGCAGGATTTGAAGTTAGAGGGGCGTCAGTTTTAGCCAGGGGGTCTGGGGGCCGCTTGAGGCTGCAAGCTCTTGGATTCTAGAGATTTTGTAGGGAAAAAATGAAGTCTTCGAATTTTTGACTTTTTTAAAATTCCTTCAGGTGATTATACTTAAAAGTAATAATTTTTTTTTATAATTTTTAAAGATTTGAAGATATTCGGCCCCGGAATCTCCTAGATTCTAGTGATTTGTAGTGTGAAAATGAAGTTTTCAAATTTCAAATTTTAGATGCGACATGTTGGCCATATTGTAGATTTTCTATTATTCTGTTTTTATTCTATTTTCTTGCATGTCAACATAGTTATATTGCATGTTGATATAATTTTGTTGCATGTTGACAAAACTATGTTGCATGTCAACATATTTATCTTGCATGTCGACTTATTTGATAGAAAAGGGGCAGAGATATTCCACCATTTTTGTGATATTTTCTTCCTTAAAGCTCATAGTTACTAAAATGAAATTTTAATTAGTCAAATAAACAAAATAACTATTGTAAAAATTAATTACGTTAGCTTTTACAATCTTATTTTAATCACATAACTTAGTCTATTTTTCTATTAAAAGTGACCTCAGGGTCTCTCAGGGCTTCCTCAGTACCCTCAGTGTCGACCTCATGGTTACTCAGGGCTTCCTCAGTACCCTCAGTGTCGACCTCAGGGCCACTCAGGGCTTCCTCGGTACCCTCAGTGTCGACCTCAGGGCCACTCAGGGCTTCCTCAGTACCCTTAGTGCCGACCTCAGTGTCTCTCAAAGTTTTCTCAGTGCAACTCAGTATTTTTTCAGGGTTTTTTGATAGTATCAGGGTTTTTTCATTACAGTAGTGCATTTTCAGTGCCTTGTATATTCAATTTACTGGCTTAGTATCTATACATTAGATCCAACACTTTAAAGTTGCCCTGTGTTATTGATATTGAGGATATGTTTAAATGTATAATTATAAAACATTTATACAATGTACTTTGATAATGTTTGTTTCTTTTAGAAACTAGAGGTACTGCGAGCAAGCTTACAAATGAAAATATCAAAACTGAAGTCTTTCTGTAATAGAAAATAATCGATATGTCTCTTGATCTTTAAGTTAATTACATTGAACTACCACACATGACCAAAGCTCAAATCCGGCCATATATACAGGTCACAAGCAATCTTTGAGTCAAATTTCAGCTTCTAATCATTTTCCATTACAAGATACGGCCCAGACAGTAACATTTTTAACAATGACCTTGAACTTGCGCAACTTACCCTGGGTCAAGTTCATGACACATCCTCGGGTGTAAGCAATCTTTATATGAAATAAAAAACTTCTTATGTTTCTTCATAAGAAGAATATTAAGAGGATACAAATTACATACTTTTCTTTCAATGAATTTCGACTTGCAAAAATGACCATGCGTAAAGGTCATGACACACCCTTAGGTCAAAAGCAATTTTCATTTTAAGTAAGAACTCCCAATGTTTGTCCATAAAAAAGATATGGATTGGACACGGATTTTGCACTTTTCCTTTCAGTGACCTTGCCCTACTGAATTTAGGTTAAGTTCATGACACACACTCAGGTAATAAGCAATGTTTGTGTGAAGTAAGAACTTTCAGTGTTTCTCCATAAGTGCAGTCATTTCGTGCATATCTTTTACAATTTTATGCTATTCTATGGTATGCAATTTTAATGATATGCTATGAGATTTCAATGCAATGCTATGAGATTTTTATGCTTTGCTATGAGAAATTGAAATGACGGGTCTAATGATATGGTATGCTATGGTATGCTATGAGATTTTATCAAAACGCCTCCATACACAGAATTGAAGGTTTCCAAATATTTCGAAGTAAAATGATAAGAAGCCAAAGTTTACTACTTATCTGCAATATTAACATAAAACATTTGAAACCGAGTTATGTTGTATGCTATGCTATGATATGCTATGATATGCTATGGTATGTTATGACGAATGAGCTTCTATGAGATTGAATGCTATGGTATGAGATTCCAATGCTATGGTATGAGATTCCAATGCTATGCTATGCTATGGTGTATGCTGTAAAAGATATGCTTGAACTGACAGTATTAAGATATTAACCAGACACAAATTTTGCACAGACAGACTGATGGACAAGCTGCAAAAATTTTTGTTGGGGGGGGGGGTTAAATTATATGCTTTTGAATAATGCCTAGGTATTATTGGGGTTCATCAAAGTATAACTGGGGCTTACTTAGGTATCACTACAGCTAAAATACGGTATCATTGGAAAGTTAATGTTAATCGGGGTCTGTTGGGGTTAATTGTTCATCAAGTAGATGTATATTCTTTTATCAATGAGATTTATTTCTGTATCATATGGAGAATTAAAATTCATCGGTGAAATTCATTGCTAAATTATTTGGAGAATGAATCATTGCACAGAGCTCATTTCAAGTTTATTGTGGTTATTTGAGGGTATCAACAAAGCTTTGGTTGGGAGATTGATGGGTTCACTGGGTAATCAATCGGTGAAAAAACGCCGCGTAGTTGAAATTTAATTCATTTGTAAAACATTTTGGTACATAAAACTCATTAAGTGTATCAATTATGAACATACTTATTATCATTAGGGTATTTCAAAGTTCATTGGGGTATCTTTGGGATTCATAGGGGTATCATTTGGGTTCATTGTGGTATCATTGGGGTTCATTGGGGTATCATTGGGGTATTATTGGGGTTCATTTGGGGTTCATTGGGGTATCATTGGGGTTTAATGGGGTAAAAAGACGCACCCGCGTGAGGTGTAAAAAAATCATGCTTTGAGATATCTACCTATTTCTATTCAGGTTTGTTTCTGAAGACAATATATTTAATTGAGTATGAGATAAGGATAGTCGCCGCATGCTAGCGACGTCATTTCTAGATCCTTGGCATTCTGGAAAACCTTTAGAAGTTAATCCTTATAATTAAGGGGAAAAATTGTCCACGATGCTCTTTTCACTTTTTTAAAATTTTGTTTTCATTTAGTAAATAACTTCTCTTCTTGTGATCTATGAAGTTGTATATTTGATTATTAGATGTGTGATCAGTTTTGTCGATGGATCTTCAAAAGGTAATGAACGTAGCTTTTAAATATAGGTGAACCTAGCTTTCATTTTCCTGCAGAGCGTATGTCTTGTAATTTATTTAATAATATTGTTTATGGTTTTATAAATCAATGGAACAATGCTCATTGAGGATGCTCTATTCACTAGCTCTATCTTTTAGGTTGATATATTTATTCCAGTATAATTTCTAGTGATTTCTCTATCGAAGCAAAATATGCATCGTATCACTTTTCGAATGCCCGACCTTTTTAATCCTTGACAAAAGGCACCGCGTAGTTATCCGAAATGGTCGTAATGTTCCCTATTTTTTAAAAAACAGTTAAAAAAGTATATGTTATATCTATTTTAAAATAGTGTGTTGTTTGGAGCTTTTTAAATTTTAATGCATCATTTTATTCAATATATCGCCCATATAAATCGCGGTGCATAGTGTGACATTACTTTGTGATAAACCCTTGTGCATATGTTTGCTTAAACAACCATGTTGTTTATTATACGTTTCTGCATTGTTCTCCTTTAAAATCAAAACGACTTTGAATTATCATCTTTACCATCTTTTATTGGAAATCTCAATATTTCGTTAGAAAAAAAAGCTTTTAATTTTAGAAGAAAAAGACTAAAATAAAAGATAGAAAAAGGGATCATACCTTGTATACGGTCATGCTCTATAATGGAACGAATTTTTACATCGAATATACAAATACTTGACGAAATAAAAAAAATATACTTGCACAGAGGATAAACTTTGTGTAACGAATGATTAATTAGCATTTACCTTTTTTTACTTCTGTTGAATTTTGAACTAAACTCTGAAGACAAGTGTAGATCAATGAATATTGGTCCTGAAAAAGGTGACATATATGAAATGTATATCTTATCATCTGCGTATATATTTACATGTATATATTTATCTATATATCTATTCACCTATCCATCCATATATCTATTCATATATCTATCCATCTATTTATTTATCATAGCCCTATGCATTGGATTTTTTAATTCTATGTCACAGGTATTGAACTTATCAAACAACCATACGGTCTTGTATATTTAATATTCAATGCATTTAGAGTTCAATATATTTATTTCCTTTGCCTGGTATTCACTTTGATTCGACTCTGATCAGTAGAAAAGGTTTTCCTACGTACACTTAATTTATATTTTTGAAAAAAGAACCTTTTCATTCTGTATAAATTGTTTTAGTC
Organism: Magallana ariakensis; assembly: GCA_020458035.1. NCBI lineage: Eukaryota > Metazoa > Mollusca > Bivalvia > Ostreida > Ostreidae > Magallana > Magallana ariakensis. The sequence continues at coordinate 67,941,781 of CM035812.1, read as the reverse complement.
AAAATAAATGTTAACTTTGCCCCGAAAAGTAGGCTTGTTCTTTGATAAAAAGGAGTATTGCTGACTCCCTCGACGATATACTTTGATGGTATACTTATTAAAAAATTTACTTTAAATGTTCTATTGTTTCAATAATATATGATAGAGAATAAATACTTCTGAATGAATTGAAGACATTCTTTCTTTCAGCACTTTAAAGGTAGTTCCATACACGTCAACGTTGTCACTACCAGAGAGAATGGAGTTCATGAGGTAATCAACCACGATGTACACACCACTAAAGTCCATATCAGAGCTTGAAAAATAACGATAAATACTTATAAAACAAGTAAATTTAAATGTAATTATATAATCCTAAAACGTCATTAACACAACATTGATGCCTTGAGAGAAAAGGTTAAAACTATGTTGAAAACGATTATAAACAAGAGGCCCATGGGCCACATCGCTCACCTGAGGAACAATAGGTATGATAAAATCAGCTTAATGGAGTCATAATAAAAACTATCTGGACAATGTAGTATACTACATGTAGATCCTGTATAAATAAAAATCAATTTTTTCCACTGGATATTCTTATGTTTATTATCATTAGTCCTTTTTCTAACAGGATGGTTTTATAGTAATATCACATGTTGAGCATTGCAGCTCTCAAAAAGATCCTAAACAATTGTTTATAAATGGGATATAAACCTACATCAAACTCTGAACCCCTTGTGAGACCAAATTGTCCAGGAATCATCTAGAAGCCAAAATCTAAACAATTTTAAATAATCACCTTCCTGGTTAGTTTCTGAGAAGAAGATTTTTAAAGATTTACTGTTAATATTCGTATTTAAAAATTCCACCCCCATTGTGGCCCCACTCTACCCCCAGGAATCATGATTTTTAAATCTTTGAATCTACACTACCTGAGGATGCTTCCAAACAAGTTTTTACTTTCCTAGCTTATTAGTTTCTGAGAAGACGATTTTTAAAGATTAACTCTATATATTCCTATGTAGAGATTCTATCCCAAATTGTGGTTCTACTCTACCCCCGGGGGTCATGATTTTCACAACTTTTAATATACACTACCTGAGAATGCTTCCACATAAGTTTCAGCTTTCCTGGCTAATTAGTTTCTGAGAAGAAGATTTTTAAAGATTTACTCTATATATTCCTATGTAAAAAGTCGACCCCACCCCCCATTGTGGCCCCACCCTACCCCCGGGAGTCATGGTTTTCACAACTTTGAATCTACACTACCTGAGGATGCTTCCACATAAGTTTTAGCTTTCCTGGCCTAATGATTTTTGAGAAGAAGATTTTTAAAGATTTACTCTATATATTCCTATGTAAAAAGTCGAACCCCCCCCCCCCATTGTGGCCCACCCTACCCCCGGGGGTCATGATTTTCACAACTTTGAATCTACACTACCTGAGGATGCTTCCACATAAGTTTCAGCTTTCCTGGCGAAATGGTTCTTGAGAAGAAGATTTTTGAAAATTTCTCGAAAATTTTCATTAATTCCTAATTATCTCCTCTTGTAAGAGGGCTTGGTCCTTAATTTTCACACCTTTGAATCCCCTTAGGCTAAGGATGCTATGTGCCAAGTTTGGTTGAAATTGACCCAGTGGTTCTTGAGAAGATGTCGAAAATGTGAAAAGTTTACAGACAGACGGACGACAGACAAAATGTGATCAGAATAGCTCACTTGAGCTTTCAGCTCAGGTGAGCTAAAAACCACATACATTATCAATTGTAAATAACTATTTAAAAATATTGTATATATTAACATTACTACTGTTTCAATATATGTTAAGTAAACAAAAATAGAAACGTCACCTACCAACCACCATGAACAACACATGGTCCGTGAATAGTAATATTCTTATTTGTTTGTTCCACTATACTGACAAGACTCGGAATTTGCTCTTGCAGGAAAGAAATGTCCAGATTGGTAACATGGAAATGGCCAACATTTTTTGTCTGCTTTCCCTAGATTAAAAATCACAATTAAGGCAATAGTGTGGTATATTATTTAAATGTGATTAAACAGAGCTAAAAAAAGTAACATTAATACCCTTGATAATTTGAAATTCCGCAGAGTCAGATCTTCTGATATGACGAAAGTTGCGAGTAATTCAACGTCGATTCTTCCAAATGACCGGACCACACAATCTTTGCTCGGATAATAGCATTCCTTCTTGTAAGAAATAAAAAGTGCACGTATATTTTATAATTTGAAAGCTAATTTTACTATTTTAAAAGAGAATGTAGACTATATTAATTATGTTCGCATACACTGTATCAAATCTACGTTGAGATATATGTATGCTAATGGCATCGTTTGTTATAAAAAATATTCTTTTAAGCCTTATTAAAACCTTAATATAATTACATATTAATAAGATTATGTTTTCAAATCTTGAGATTATCCCAAAATTACAAATATTCTCTTCAAATGAGTATTTATTAATAATTAACCCTCATGAAAAGAAATTGACAGACACCTTTATATCTTCATTTTTTTCTGTCATTGCAATTATTGATGGAACATTTTGTTCCCATAGCATTTGCCAGAAGTCTGCTGTCGTTTTTTGAAGAGGATACTGTGTCATAATATACAAGCCGTTCTACAAAGACAACAAAATATAGATCAACAAACAGTATTATATAGGCATTCAGTATGCGTAAAGTACAAAGTGAATTTTAAAATAATGTATTTGGGAGAAAAGTACATACCAAAACAATACTTGCGTTGATATAATTTTTAGACGAACTTGATTCCTGTTTTTGGAGTTTTACACGATTAAATTCGTCTAGATCGAGGAAAGAAAATAAATAACTGTTACAAGTATCATTTCGTTGTCAAAAACATGTCTCGCATTTACATTAAATGTTAATTTCTATTAAAAAACGATTTAAATTTAACTCACAAGGAACTACACTGTTTCTATTCTTTGATGGTATACCCATCGAGATTGCTGTACTTGCAGTTACTCTTTCGCTGGACTGAAGTAACGCCTAACCGTATTTGTGAAAAAAAATTGGAAAAGTTAATCATTTTTTTTAAAAAATGAGAAATTGCCTACTGTCTCTTGCATGCATTAAAACTGGAGCGAAAGTGTGCTTAAATGCATTTTTTCGTAAATCTCATATGTATTCAATTTGAAGGCATAAAAAAATTATTGATTTTATGTTTATATATTAAATGGTTTTCTCACTTGGTATTCTTCAGAGAGTTCTAGTTTGTCATTTTTCATTAGGTTAACAACATGATCCACAAAACGATGCAATGCAACAGATCTACAAAATATGAACGAAAGTTCTTGTATTATGTATCAGTTTGATTAAATGTGAGATGACATACTTTTCAATAATGTTATAACAAAGAACATTGACTAATTGAAATATCTGCATTCGCATATCTTAAACTAGTATATACGGTATAATAATATATTTCTTTAAATAATTACAAATACTTTATGTTTAAACACATATATTTTGTTAAGAGGCAATATACCGATGAATTCATAAGATATTATAGTACATGAATAAAATTTACTATTAGGATTAGAGAAAAATATTAATATATTGGTGAATTGAATAAAATGTTTATCATTGTCTTACTCTTTGATGCCTTCGTAAATTTGAAGTTCTGTGTAAAGAGTGGTTATCCTTTTGTTATTCCTAAAATGTTTAATTTTAAATGCAACATAAACAATTTTATTTCTGCTCTCTGTTCAGTGCTCATGGAGTGTTGCATATTGAATTAGTAAAATAAATAATTTGTTAAACAGTAATGCTCAAGGCGATGTGATTAAGAAACTAATATCTTTCATATATTTATATTTAAAAAATGACTAAGTCTGATTACATTTAGCATACCCTTGCTTTCGTTTCCGTTTTACAAATCCACAGACAGCCGCAAATAAAATTATAACTGAACCAAAAGCAACACCAAGATATAGATAAAAATATTGTCCAAGACCATGCTGGTTTACTGATGATGTGGAGTTCACTGTGGTCAATTGATAAAGTGTGGAATTTACTGTGGTCAATGATAAAGACAATATAAAGAAATAATTTTTAACTTAAATACTTATTATACATTTTTTAAATATACAGAATGCATATTGTATTTGTTGCATTAAACATAATGTCAGCTCAAAAAAAAATATTCATAAAAAGGTTTATTACAGTATAGACTGTTAATTTTTTGCATGGTTTGTCTCTATAATTTTGTTCAAAGATAAACAGAACATTACATTTTTAAACAAAAAGGAGAGTTAAGTTTCTATTAATATTAATTAATGACATTGATGTAACAACATACTCATTGTCTGAGTTTTTGCAATTCCGGTAGTGGATATTGAAGGATTCGATGTACTTTTTTTACCATCTACAAATGGACAGAATAAATAACAATAAAAACACTGCCGTTCATTAAAATTTCAGTTCACTGAATGGCACAAGTTCATCTACATATTCCTTAAAACATAAGATATTATATACCTATTTACTGGCTATGAGGACGATGGCAAGTTTATTGTCCCCCAAGACAGCAACTATTTCACGAGGCGAAGACAATAAACTTGCTAACGTCCGAATAATCAGTAAATAGGTATTTTATTATACCGAAGAAAATTTAATTTGTCGGCGATGCAGAATTTCGTGATGATTAACAAATTAAAGTTATCGGACTTTGAATTTACTGCAGCGATCGGATTACGTCAGAGGTGTTCCGAGTTTAAAAAAGAGAGAAATCGAATGCCGCCGGTGCATCGTTTCGATGACTATTCACCATGGGCAGATAGTACGGAAACTATTTCTCGGTCAGATAGGATAGCATGTTTATTCATTGTAATTTTACATAGAAAATATTCACAGAGGTATAATAACCACATTTATCACATTCTATTTTACTTCTATATCGAGATGTATTTTCGTGTCAGAGCAAACTATAACACATTATTTTAACATTCCAAGATTGACGCACCTGTATAAGACTTGTCTAAATTAGTGATGTTAACATATCGTATTATCGATCCCGTCCCACACCATTCATAATCTCCTGTCTCGCAAAGGAATTGTGTGAACTCATCTTTACTGGTTATGGTATAGCCGATGGTACTGGATCGAGTGTACTGGCATCCGAAACGAGAAGAAACGGTGTGGTTGGCAGCGAAAGGCAGTACCTCAAAAGAGTGTTGAGAGGCTTTTTTGATACACCATCTTATAATCTGAAATGGTATTTTATAAAAATGACTTTAAAATATATCATATTTTAAAACAATCCTATGGTAAATTTATAAGAATGTTATCGAAATACAAGAGGATAAATTAAGGGAATCAACAGCTACCCGCTTACACGAAAATATACTGTATTCGGACAGTTTATTCTTTGTAAATCATAAAGTGCTTCATAAAGATCGAAAACTGTTTCAACCTAGTTAATATGAGTATAAAATGTGTAGTCCTAATAATTTATTTTCTTTATTTTCCATTGTAAAAAGAAAAGGGAACGACTTTAAATGGCATTAAATATAAAATATTTTACTCAAAACTTCAAATGCATTGATGAGGTTTTTTTTCTAAATCTTATTGAAGAACGTTCTTTATGTGATATAAGGAAGCATGCAACCGGTTTTTATTTTTATACAATTCACTGTATCCAAAGGATGTGTGTCTTCGGAACTCTGTAACTAGAATTCTGTCAGTTTACATTCAGCACAAATACCTTTAATTTCTTCCTTATAAGGCTTTTCATCAATATTTGGGGAAAATTACTAGTCAGAATATTGTAAAATTCCCTACAAAGTGGTTTTTCTGAGATTTCGGGCCTTTCATATTTCGCCCATTTTTCATGATTTTTCAGCTTTTTAAACCACCCCATCTAATTCTCTTCAAAGGGTTGACAATCCGTACCATATGCATGTCGCACCATTACATGTCAGAAACTTGCCGGTGTATAGTTTACAGTGTTGCATCCACATACTTTTCGTGTAATTTTACCTTCCGTGTGTAACTTGCAATTTCACTGAGTAAAGTCAACCTAAAATTTACTATACTCATTATAATTAAATTATAACAACATACACTACTGGCTTTGAAAACCCCTGTTCGTATGAAAATTCCCTGTCTTTCCCTGTCACCCCCTGTGTTTTCCCTGTCATCCCCTGTGCACCCCCTGTCATCCCCTGTACACCCTGTAACCCCCTGTCAGCCACTGTACACATCCCCTGTGTGCCACTGTAAGCCCCTGTCACCCACTGTACGCCCCTGTCACCCACTGTAGGCCACTGTATCTACCTGTGCATCCCACTGGCATCCCCTGTACGGTCTTTAACTGCTTGCTAAAGTAAAAAAAAAATGTTTTTAATTATGTTTTCGGATTTTCCTAAATACCGGTATATATTTTAAATAAGCAGTTTCTGATACATATGGAAATGGAAAGCATGAAAAGTATTCATGGTTTAGACGGTGTTTGCTTTTCTTTGTATTTCATATAGGTCAATATTGTTACAAACGTGAATAATTCTGACTCAACATTGACACATATCACGATAAATATATTCCGATAAACCGCTTATTTTATTCCATGACCGTGTTTTGTAATTTGTAAAAATATATAAATGGAAGATGAGTGCGGGAAATCTGCAACGTTCTGTGCCATGTAGCCTTGCTGAGTTAAAGCGCTTAATAACACAACATGATTAGCACGTGCATATATTAATCACACACCGATCGAAATGCTCACCTATATTTTGACTGTTTTGCCTGGTGTAATGATGCATAGAACAACATGGTCCCAATGAAATGCATGTTGGTTCTATTTAGCAGGAAGTTAATAGTTTTAATATCTTAGTCATGTAAATCGCAATCGTAATATTTGTTGTCAACTATTGGTTTTTTCCCCCCTGATAAATTATGAGAGAGAGAGAGAAAGAGATAGAGAGAGTTGATTTTTTTAGGAGGGGGAATTAGTCCGGTCCTTTGACACTTTTAACTTTTATGATGGTGCATTGTCCAGGTTAGTAATTCATATGCATTATTTATTGTATAGAATTGTCTTCATACATATTAAGCAATGATACAATTCATGAATAATTTAATACATGTATACAAATACCGGTAACGGGTAACGTAAAGACTGATCTTAAAACAATGTTTTTAAGATTAGAATTTTTAAGATAGATTTTAGATTAGAAAAAGTATCTTACATTTATTAAAATTCTGAATTTGAAAAATGAAAAATATGAGAGCAATACGGTTTAATTCAAATGACTTTGTCAAATGATATTTCGGATTTTAAGCTCTTTCCTTTTATGTTTGGTATTCTTAGAACTTTTAAATTTCTGTTTTCTTTACTTGACAGACTGGGAAAGAAAGTCATAAGCGGCGTTTAAACAACATATTGCATAAATGTTTAGCATTACCAAGCATTCAGATCTTAGGAAGTGTGTGTATATACCATTACACGTGTGTCTGTCACCTCATTGTTGCCAATCTCCCCACCGTGCACTGCAAATTGTCAAGAAGGGCTGTGTACAGTAGCCAAAATTATATAATCAGTGACCGACTATTCAGATCTTAGAAAGTGTGTGTATATACCTGTACACGCGTTTCTGTGATCTCATTTTCCCTACCTCGCTACCGTGATCTGCAAATTGTCAAGAAGAGCTGTGTACAGTAGCTATTATTTAACCACTGACCGAGTGAAAAAATAATGTTCACATCCTCTCCTTTGAAAACTGTAACTTCAATAAATTCTTCGATCAAATGATATGGTGTAAAAAATCATTGGTGGATTAAAATTAATATGATCGCTTTAAGTTAATCTAAATAATAAAAAAGAAATTGGTAATAAAATTAGGATTGCATTTTAACTTATTAAGAAATTAATTCCCGGGTAAACTTTTAGTAGCTTTTAATTCTAAAGCAATGCAAACTCTCTCTCTCTCTCTCTCTCTCTCTCTCTCTCTCTCTCTCTCTCTCTGATCAGGGCCGCGGATTTCTGTTCACTGCCAATAAATAACATATTATCTTTGATATCTTCCACTTCGCAGTAAAAGGGAACTAAAAAATAGATTTTAGAAATTATTAAATTGTTTATGAGAGTTAAACATCAGTTAACATTCAATTCAAGAGTCCAATAAGCGGCTCAGAAACATACATGAATTTAAAAAAATACTAAAATTATTTCTTTGGCAAACGTATGAGCTATTGAAGCTTCATTTTCCTATTCACGGGAAATTAATAAAGGTACAATCAGGAACTTGGTTATGAAAAAAAGATTGAAGTGCTCTATCGTATATTGGCTGCTTATTAATACTTGTACATTCTACATTCAGGTTTAAGTATGCAAATATTTATTTAGATACACAAAATCAAATGCTAAACACCATGTGCTGCGCTTGATTTTTGTAAAAATAATTCACAATATTTTTCATATCTATTTTTCAAACATTACGGAGTAGTGATGTTCCCGGCCGCTAAAGGACTAAATACCCTGAAGGCTTTTACACATACTGAAAATAGTCCCCGCTCTCACCTGAGATTTACCACCCGGTGAATTTCGAGCCTTTAGTTGTTAGCATGATTATTTAAGTATCAATAAATTATTAATGTGTTATATACATACGTATATTTTCTTGATAAAGACAACTGTATTATATATTTTATTCATATGGAATTAATTTTATCTTTTATCAACTGAGTGTTATTTTATGTTTGAAATTTAATTTGTTTGATCATTGTAGAAAGACATTGCCGCATCTGTTTGTGATCTATCATGTTGACATCTCCCTCCTCTCCCCTATCCATTTCTCACAGTGATCCCCTGTTTATTGCCATTTGTTTATTTTCGTTTATCTGATTGATGGTCAGATCTTAGACTGGTGTGTCTTTGAATTTATTATGGTAATTCCTTCCTGTATCCTGTTCTGAGAATTTATGTCTTTGAGCGTTCCCCAAATTTTGGTTCCATTTTAAAGTTATTTGATTGGTCCTTTATAGAAAAAGGGGAGGAGTTGTCAAAGATGAGACATGCGGGATAGATAATTATTTTACACTCTCACTTTGGATTTCTTTTAAAAATGAATAATAAATTCTAAATGTTCAAACCGGGTATTTTTATTTACGCTACGTTACGTAACCAACTTACGTAATCACAACATGGTGGAGAATTTACGTAATCACAACATGGTGGAGAATCTAAATTCGTTTTGTGCTTATTTTGGACTATTTTAGTGTTAATTAATAGAGTTAAAAAATGTTTTTATATCTGCGAGGATAAAACAGTGATTTCAGTACACCTCCTACTGTAATCAATATGGAAGCAGGTCTTGATGACACTCCTGTTTTGAATCCTCGGAGTTCACAAAATTATTCAAGAGTTAATAATGTTCCTTCCATTTCGGACAAAGTTTCTTTAAAAAGTTGAGTGGATTTAGGAGCTGGACACTTGAAACGAAGCTGTAATTGGACCGGGCATGGTTCCCAAAAATCTCAAGCAAAGTGCCAGATATTTTTTCAGACCGGACACACCGACGCGGAATGCGTCTGTTCGCTACAAAGAAAACAGTCCGCAATTCCGAACCAAAAGACGCACAGCGCCCGGGATAAATGCGGCATCTGTCTTGGGCTCCAAGAATGACGTGTCAAATGGTGCCGATAAGTGTGACATTTTTCAGCAAGGAAAACTTGTGTATTTACCTGTACGTTTTGGTTCTAATTCAGTTTCTGCACTTTTGGATTCGGGTGGTACAATCAATTTAATTTCATCAAAATTTTACCAAACTTTGGGTTACGTGGTCTGCACTTAACAGCAAAGCCAGACGCGCAATTGAAATAAGACCGCCACCTAATCTGTAATTTTCTGTTATGCCTTGTGTTGATATATTAATTGACCGTGTGCTATGTTTAGTTGTTTTGTTTTTTCATTTTACTGCAGAGTATGTTTGACCTGTGGTAATTTATGAAGATTACTGTTTACAAATTTTGTCATTGTATGTAATCACGGAGGTTTTATTCCAAAAGGATTACATGTACAACTTTTGAAATGTAAATGATTTGTTTAGAATAGAAATGTGTCTTGTTTGTATTGAGTTAATTTAGATGGATGCATCGACAAGGTTTAACAATTATAATACAAGTCGAGATAATATGTTGAGAGTTCAGCTGTGCTAAGTTTTGCACAAATTGCGACATTTGTTTTTATGTCCAAGTAAAAACCATGCATGCAACTTTTCGTTGTGGTTTATATAGATATTGCTTTCTCTAACCAAGGATGTTTTATTCCGACAAGGTTATAACTTATGCAATTCTATAGTGTTTGAGAAATCTTGAATAATTGACATAGTTATTGCTGTTTCTAACCAAGGATGTGTTATTCCGACAGGGTTAAAATTTATGCATTTCTATGGTGAGTGAAATATTTTCAAGATAAGATTGTTGATTTAGTTGTTATACTTTTCAGTAGTTTTTGTGTGTAAAATAAAAAAAAAAAAGTTTCAAAGTCAAGATAATGACCATGACATTGCAGTGTAAGGAGTATGTGTGAGTATATGTACTGCGCAAATCATGTACAGTGTGTAAGTGATAAATGTAAAAAAAATTTCGGGTGACACGATCATTTTCTTTTCAGTTATGTTTATTGTTTACTTGCATGGCATGAGTTTGTTTTGTGTTTTTATATAGTGTGTAATGTTCATTTTTTTTAATGTTTTGTGGAGTATGATTTAATTGTCTTTATTTATTTTTTTTATCTAAAATTGAATGTCAATTTTTTTTTTCGGGGCGGATGTTATATACATACGTATATTTTCTTGATAAAGACAACTGTATTATATATTTCATTGATATGGAATTAATTTTATCTTTTATCAACTGAGTGTTATTTTATGTTTGAAATTTAATTTGTTTGATCATTGTAGAAAGACATTGCCGCATCTGCTTGTGATCTATCATGTTGACATCTCCCTCCTCTCCCCTATCCATTTCTCACAGTGATCCCCTGTTTATTAACATTTGTTTATTTTCGTTTATCTGATTGATGGTCAGATCTTAGACTGGTGTGTCTTTGAATTTATTATGGTAATTCCTTCCTGTATCCTGTTCTGAGAATTTATGTCTTTGAGCGTTCCCCAAATTTTGGTTCCATTTTAAAGTTATTTGATTGGTCCTTTATAGAAAAAGGGGAGGAGTTGTCAAAGATGAGACATGCGGGATAGATAATTATTTTACACTCTCACTTTGGATTTCTTTTAAAAATGATGTTTGTTTAATTTGTGATTTTGGACTTTAATAAATTCTAAATTTTCAAACCGGATATTTTTATTTACGCTACGTTACGTAACCAACTTACGTAATCACAACATGGTGGAGAATTTACGTAATCACAACAAATGAACAAATATTATTTCTAAAATTAAGATAACAGTGCGTCTTGTGAGTAGGCGCTCTGTTGAGTGCAAAAATTGATTTATAGCTCAAACTATAACACATGCGAGTTAAATAATTGAATTAAGAAAAAAATATTGAAATTAAATAACAGAAAAGACTGTTATTAACAGTCAAAACCCGTACAGGGGGTGTCAGGGGCATGCACAGGGAGATACAGTGGCTTACAGTGGGTGACAGGGGCGTACAGGGGGTGACAGGGGCTTACAGTGGCACACAGGGGATGTGTACAGCGGCTGACAGGGGATTACAGGGTGTACAGGGGGTGTGTACAGGGGACGACAGGGGAAACACAGGTAGTGACAGGGAAAGACAGGGGATTTTCATACGGACAGGGGTTTTTAAAGCCAGTAGTGATATATATGCCTTGCATACAGTCAGCCGTGTAGGATGGACGCCATACATATTTTATTAAATATTTGCTACATGCAAATGTGTTCATTATCTGTGTTATATATATATATATATATATATATATATATATATATATATATATATATATATATATATATAATAAAAAATAACAGAAAGCCGATTCAAAACTCTAGCGGTTTCATTGCTATCTTCAGGAGTAGGATATTAATGAAACCGCTAGAGTTTCGATTCAAAACTCTAGCGGTTTCATTGATATCTTCAGGAGTAGGATATTAATGAAACCGCTAGAGTTTTGAATCGGCTGTTATTTTTTTATTATTTATTACTTGTGTGGATTAACTTAACTCATTTTGAATTAACTTTACTCATTTTGGATTATATATATATATAAACACAGATAATGAACACATTTGCATGACGCAAATGTTTAATAAAATGTGTATGGCGTCCATCGTACATAACTCCTGATAACGGTAAATAAGTGACCTTCTATAAAAAGCTAGGAAAAAATAGAAACAAAAACGATGCAAATCGTGAAAAAAAACCTCTAGGAAACATACATGATGCACGAAGATGAGACATATTTATCTTGTAATTAATAACACGAAAAAACAACTTTTCCGACAAAAAAATATCCCCCCCCATAAAAAACCCCAACAAAAACAATTTCGTCATTCGAGCACAAGCATGCAGCGGCTAAAAAGTGATTTGCTATACTAAATGGTAATACATTCCTTACAATGACCCATTGGTCAATACATTAACAATTTGCAATGCATGACTACCGTGTATACATCAATTTTGTGTGTAACTTGCAATTTCACTGAAATACAATTCTTAATTTTACATGTTGACCGGTACTATTTCCGAAACTGTCCCTTGCTACTTAAACTATTTTTCCAGCCAATAAAACATCGCGTTAGAACTAGCATATCAATAATATTCAAAACTTACTAAAATTGAGGAATATTATTCTTTAAGTAACTTTTAAAGGGTGCACAATTCTTTGAATTGTAAACAAAGACCAAGCCATATTGATGTTAACCTTTTCAGTTTTGAACGGAAATACCAGACATAAAACAAATTTGAATTTGACAAACACTAGAAACAGTTTTTTTGACTAGCAAATTGAGAAAAACAGGTTAAAAAGAACTTTTATTTGTTATAAAACCACTGAACGCCAAACCTTGGCACGCACCTTGCAAAGATATGATAGAACGATGTATTCAATGCATTGTCAATATATATCAATTTGGTTTTTGTATTGTAAAAAATCACTCTAAAAACTATCCACATACCTTATTTGGATCAGTTCCAATTTCTCCCTGACAGGTTAGTTTGAGAACAGTTTTATCTTGAAACCGGCGTTCTTTTGTATCGAAGCTGTTGTTATGAATCTGTACAGTAGGTTCGTTTAGCACTGTTGGTTTAGCTAAACATATAACATTGATATAACATTGATATATTTTCAACAAAAAAGAACTTGTCTTAAAAATATATATAAATTTGAAAATAGCTCATAAATGTGAAATGACGTCTATTTTGAACTTTAACTGTCATTTCTACTTACATATATATTTTTAATTACATTTAGTACATTAGTATGATAGAAATATAGATGTAAAAACTATGGTCATCGAAGCCTGCTAAAGAATTGCTTTACAATTATTCAACATTCACATTAACCATGAAAGTTAAGATAATTCATACTTGTATATGTGATGGTAATTTGATCTTCGTCATGCACGGTATTATTGGAGCTATTTATATAATTGTGTCCTGACATTTTACATTTGTACATGGTAAAATCGTCTGGGCAGAGCACATTATTTTTATCGATTGAAAACTTCAATTCTGCTGAGTTTGTATCGTTTACTGATCCTGAGACAGTAGCTCTCCTTTTCAAAAATGTGTTTTTCCAATGAGGTGCTTGATTCTTATTGATGAAAACAATTGTTTGTAACCATCCACTTTCATTCCTCAGCAACTCTAAAGAAACTACTTCTTTAATACTTGAAGGATTCGTGATAGAACAGACGATGACAAGATCGTTCTCCAAATACTTCACAGTAGGCGGCACAGCTTGTATTTGTACATTTTGCGATAGAGCTGCAATGAAGATATATCATTTAAGGTTCACCAATCTCGTGGCAAATATTATACACTGCTATTGCAAATTATTTTTTTTTAATTAAGAAACGCCAGCTTTTAAAAACATAGACGCTAATATTTGTGCTACTTAATGGAAAAAGATGCTTTTCATATTTGTTATTTCTGTGTAAACCATTTGTTTGAATACAGTATAGCTAAGGACAGCTCGTGATACATGTAAGAAATAATGATTTTTCCCGACATATTTTTTTTTTATTTCTTACGCGCATTTTAAGGCCTCTGACTTGTCATGTATCTGTACTGAAGGCCTTACACTTTTAACATGTATGGAAAAACATATGACATCATCATTGTTTCTCGGTCGCAAACAAAACTAAGTTTGAAATCCTAGGCGAAGCGGAGGTTGACAATTGTTTTCGAGGGGGTGTCAATTTCAACTGTTAGCATCCTTAACAGGCACTATTTATTTTTATTATACGGAATGTCTTAATTTCAAATATTTTTTTTTACTGCTTTTATTTAGGAATGACATGGCAAACTGTGTGCGCATAATTTACGCGCATGTAACAATTCGTTGTGTTAACCGTTGCCAAGTGTGTTGCTAACGTTGAGGGTAATAGAACGGATAATCAACCGCGTTTAAAATAATCAGATTTCGGTATTTAACATGAAAGTATAATAAACTAAAAAATAGAGGAACAGTCAATAGTTGAAATATTAGCTCGTTCGAAAAAAAAAATGACTGATCAATATTTTTAAAATATTGATCGGCTAGTTATATTATCTAGACAATATTCCCGCCATTTCATTTAATCGTTTTTGATTCGTAGATTCGTAGATGGTAACGTAAACAATTCTTCGCGTCTCCAAAACAAGGTGATATCATAATAGGCAATCAGTCAAGGCAAGTGAAGGATGGACGCGCAGTGGGGCGGTTTGCTTTCATAACGGAAACAAAGATTCGCGAATTGTTGAGAAGTAAAAACAGGAAGAACATATGTAAATAATTCCTATGGGCGGCGGAATAACACCAGTAACCGTTTCACGCCGAGAACATTTTGGAAATGAATTTGCGCAAATCATACTCGTGAATTCTCTGTTGAGCTGAGAATATTACTCTTATTATTACTCTTATTATTATTTTCGAATCCTTTTTTGATTTTTGGTTTGTTTCTTCATATAACAAAACAAATGTTGACTATGGTTTTTGGGCAACATTGAATATTTGCATTTGCAAATATGTTTTCTTATAAGAACCTATAGAGTAGCAAAAACGTTCAATTCTGGAGAAAATTTTTCATGACGTTACAATGATTACAGAACGCGCTTATCGTTTGACGGTGAGTTTATTGTGAACATAAAAACACGGGTTATTTCATTAATTTTGAACGATTTGCCTTTTTCAAATGCTTCGCGTCGGGCAATATTTTTTCTTCGGGGGCTAATATAATCAATGTTGCCCTCAACCCAAGTCAAAATTTGTATTATATAAATGACGCACTGATATGGTCTGATATTTCTGTTTGAGCATTAGAGATGAGATATTCAATTTAAAGTATATCCAAGGTTTTACAGATTTTAAAAGCTACTTATTCTTCAAAATTTCATAAATCGCAATATCAATATTTAGTATAAATACGAACCAGGCGAAACAAGGTAGAAAAAGACGACTAAACTTCCAACTTTTGTCTTCATTTTCTCCATTTCCTTCTTCAAATTATGTACTAGTCGGTTTTAATTTCAAGTCAAATATGACAATTTTTCATTCTAATATAGCATAACACAAGGAAACTATTATTTCCCGATAACACTATATGCGCATAATTGAATCAAACACAAATGAAAGCACTAATTAATCTTTCTTTCTATTTCTAATGTATCAGATTAGTGTCTGATTTATTTATATATTAGAAAAAAATTAATTATGAACAAGGAAGGAAAACATAACTAAATGTATAATATAAATATAAATTAATGGATAAAATATGGATGCCTCATAGCTACGTTGTATATAATGTTTAGGAAAATAACTACAGTTTGGTCATTTCTAAGCAAATATTCTCTTGTACATGTATTTAACGTCTGTAGAAACTTTTGCATACGTGTACCTATATTGATGAGATATTTTTATAATTTGATGGTCAAAATCAGTACGACCTGCTGAAGTTTGAAGTTGACTGTCAATTTTCAACTCACGTTGTAGTTTGTAAACTAGATATATATGTAGTAATATTAATATCACCGCAAAGTTTAATTTTCTATGTGTTTTTTTAATCATTATCAGAGCGCTTTGAAAAATCATATATTGCCTACCTTTGTTCATATCCGGTCCATACTTCACACAAATATTGCTTGTGGATAGGGGTGTGAATTGGCCTTGAAACACGTTTCTATATTAAAGGTTATGGCCATATCTGATGTCTTTTAAATAAAGACTTAAGCCATTGACCCGATCTTTCTAAAACTTAACTAAAAATTGCCTCTAGGTATGGGGTATGCATTGACCTTGAATAACGTTTAGTTAAAGGTGAAGGTCAAAATTGTTGTTTTGAAATCGGCTCTGGTGTCCGTTTACAACTGCTTTTTGGTTTGGGCGTTTGGCAAACGCACTTTGGAAGAATTTTTTCACTTTTGAAAAGTGCAATAACGTTGGGATTGAGTCAACATATGTATATGTTATGGATACATTTATTTGAAAAACATTTTAAACTTATGTTTGAAGATAAGTTTGAAAACATGTCGGCGTACTTTGAAAAAAAAATCAAAGTTCGCAATGAGTGTTCATTTTTTTTTACAATGAAATAGAGCTCTGTGAAAAATATACATTGATCACAATTTCCGCACAAATATTCTTCTTCAATCAGCTGACATTATGACGATTTGTGAACATCAATGAATTTGATATATCGTCATTGGAAACAAAAAGAGGATCATAAGATACAGAATAATAACCATTTCATCATGTAAATTAATTGCAGGAAAAAAATTTCTCTTTTTTTTTTTTTTTTTTTTTTCAACCATATCATATTCAGCAATTTGAGAAGAAATCGTACATTCACTAAAAGGGATAAGTTTTGATGTAACTTAGATAAATTGTTTTGAAAAACAAACTGAAAAATACAATATTTTCTCCCTTTCTATGTGTATGCGTTTGAACATAAAGTCACTACTCAAATTCAAACTAGATACATGTCAATATGTCATTTTTTCATGTTTAAAAAGTAAGTTACATGCAGGTTTGTTGTACATCTACTGAAGTATTATACTAAAAGTAACCATAAGCATGCCCTTCCTTGGATTGACATTCAAAACTTTCATATTGTATTTGATATACATTGTCTTCAGTAATTATTTCTTATGTCAGTAAATCTGTTCATAAGTTCATGAAATTAAAGAAACTTAAATTATAATCCAAACATTGTTTTCCATTAAGAAGCATTTTGTTTCTATCGTAGTTATATGTTTTGAACAAAATATAAGATCATCATTTAGACAATGAATGCTCGCAGCCATATCTAGATTCTATCACTTTCCTTTAGACAAATAGAGAACCATATTATAATCACATAAATTTGTTGAGAGTGCCTATTTGTTTATCGTCAGTCCTTTAATATTTGTTTCTATGAGCGATTGAGCTAAACAAGTTTTTTTAATTTATCACATTCATATGTCTCAAGTATTTTGACCAAATCCTGCAATATATTTTCCATTGTGATTTTTTTTATTGATAATTACAATGTGCTTTGAAATATGCTTTTCCTCTTGATTTGGTTTCAAAAATTGATTACGTGGCGAGTCGATTACCTATCAGCGAACAAGTTTTTTGCTTCGAAAAATACAAACGTGTTAAGATATTTTTTTCTAAAATACTTTAATTTCTGATTTGAAAACAAATACATGTATATGCCAGATTAATTTTAGAAACCAAAAGAAACATGTTGTTCAAGATTGCAATATATTTTGATGATCCTCAGAAACAGGGGTAAAACACAACAAGTGGAAAACACATTGTTGCAAGGTTAACTCTTGCCTCCCCTTTTTAAGTTCTAAATTAATCAAACTAGTTTAAAGCTGCTTGGTCCGACTTTACATCAAATTTCGTATACGATTTGAACCATTGTTATGCTAAGTATGTGTATAATAATAGACATTGCAGTAGTTTTTCCGGTCAATAAACCCAAATTTCATTAAAAGAAAATTATATACCAAATTTTTTAACAAAACAAACTACATAAAAGGGTATGGCATTATTTCGTCTCATGTTAAAATTCGGATCTGACGTCGTGACCGGTATGGTTGTACCACGACTTTGACATCGTTATTAATAAAGGTTATTATGTTTGGCAAATTTAAAAATAAACCTGTGAACATTTTGTTCGGTAATATTTCTGGAGTTTGCTTTTTTAGCAATCGATGCATAAAACGCGGGTTAAATAAACCAATTCATTCGGGGAAAGAAACCAAACGGTTCTCTTTTCTAAACATTCCCATGATGCATTTTGGTTTGTTCTTTCGTTTGCCCAAAAAGAAGTTATTTTTATTTACTTTGAATATTTCTAACTTTGAAGGGAGACCAATTCTGCTGATGTAAATATGAGAAAAACTATAACTTTCTAATATAATTGGTTTGTATGGAAAATTTTTGATACTGTAATAATCAAAATATCGGACCAAGCAGCTTTAATATTAATATCCATCGTACAGTAGACATCAGTTAAAATACAAGAAAAAACCCATAAAGTTTCAAATTGAAAAGGTGAAGACACAAAAAGGAATGGTGCCAATCTAAAATTACAATCATACACATCTACGAGATTTTAACAATACAATTAATTATATGAGATTTGCAAAGGGCTTATGGAATTTAGAAAGTAAATGTATCGCATTTCAATAAATGAATTTAAATATTTATTTTTGTCTTTTCCTCACGAACCCTCGTGTTTTACCTAACACCAGAGATCTTCTAACAGCTTCTTCCTTATTAAGGTACAACCAAACATCCTAATCAATGGGCTTAAAGGTCCCCACATTGGACCTATTGTTTCCAAAAAAAATAACAAGGAATATTTTGCACGTATAACATACTGCAATTAAGCATAGCTCTTTTTTTAGTTCATTCTTCCAGTTAACATGTTCAGTTATCTTTATAAACCTTGGTATGTCCAGGTATGAATTGCACATTCAATCCTCGTATTTGCCAGCATTCACATCTCTGGCCAGATAGGCTAAGCCCTCATGTTGCTTAGTATAAAGTGTTAACACATAAAATCGGATGACTGCACCCAACCAAACTTCAGACAGGTTTGGCTTGATCATTGCAGGCAATTAGCAAATATAAATACTGTTTAACCCTTATAAATTGCATATTGCCTTACTGTTCACACTACCTAATTAATACCTTCCCAAAGTGCATGACACTATAAGAAAAACCCTTTTTACTTCAAACTATTGCACCCCTGCGAATGTTGTTGTAATTTAAATTTAGACCACGTGGTTTTATTTGACCCTTTCAGTTTCGCAGTAAAACGTGTGCCTCGTGTTTTTAGTCTATTTCCTAGAATCTAGGTATTTGAAGTCAAATATAAGATATAGACGTTTACTGATTTAAACTTCATTTATTCTTCATTAATCTTCATTTATTGGTGGATAGAATTCTAGAGTTCTAGAAATAAATGTGTCAATAGAAAATATAGGTTTTTTCTGCTTTTGCAACAATAAACATGCTTAGAAGCGATCCCCCTAAGGATTAATTTTTACGACCCGGGCCTGACCTAGTAATAGCATCAATAGTGAAACAGACTGTACTGTTTTATGCAGAATAATCCTTGAAAATGGCTCGATTGCTAAGTTTTAATAAAAAAACAAACACCTATTTTTTTTTTTAAAAACGCATGGTATTGCACACCAAAAGCATCAAAAATGGCTATGGTTTTATTTAGCAACCCATTGTTTATATTTTCAACCACGCATACAGTAGTTGAACACAAACGATAACTCTGTTCTGAATATCATCGTTTAGTTTAAATAACCGCTATAGATGAGGAAATATGACATATATCTTAATAGATTTTCATGTTTTAACATCAAAGTAGGATGTGATATGAAAAACGACCAGTACTTCCTTTTTTTGAGAATATTATCCGAACACTTATACTTCCGCTCGAAATTTTACAGGAACTGAACAAATCTCGGAGAAGTCTCGTGAACATATGAGCACTTTTGGATTTATTACGTACTTAGCAACGATAAAGAAAACATTCCAACACATTCGCAGGGTTGACATGGTCACATCAGTCATTACTCTGACTCTCAGATCAATCCTCTGAGGTGTTACACAATTCAAACATTAACAGTTTATATTATCACTGTTATCTTATAACTACTTGGCAAAACCTCGATAAGATTCATTATTCGTCTCGTAGAGTTTCAGTTATATAATAGTGTACTTTTATGCTTTCAGACATTTCTCCATCTTGACACATCCTATTTGGCCTATATCCACAAACAGGATGAGTTAAATTAGGCTAATTACTTATATTTTCAAGAAGGCCTTGGCATTAATTGCGTATTATCATTAACACAGTCATGTATCATCAATTATTTGCAATTTAAGAACTCTTGATAATAACATCAACTAGGTCTGGTTTTGACCTCTTCATAATTCTACATATCCCATTGCAATGTACTTCTTTGGTATAACGTTTATTCCCATCATTATTTTGATAGTTGAAGGCGTATTCTATTTTTTAAAAAAATCTATATACAGAAACACATGATACTTAGTCTTATCTTTGTTAATATCTTCACGATGTCTTGCTTGTCCATGTTGACGTTAACTTTTACAGTTAGTAGTCCATCGTAATGTTGGACTTCGGTTCAAATACTAAGGATTTGGGTGTGTTCATCACCGCTGATAACACGTTTAATCACTTACTAGGGATAGGGATAAATGCAATGTATCATCACTATTTCTATTTCTTTAGTCATACATTACAATCGCACCAGTAACCATCTTGCCAGTCACATTGGCAAGCCATCTTATACCTTGCAAAAATCTTTCAACTTTGGTAAAATGCCAAGCGTTTAACTTTATTTTCAAGACCGACTCGTATTTCTCATTCGTTACATTCATTTAATCCGCATGTCTCTTCTCTGGTAAGTCATGGTCTTTATGCACAAACGTCTAATTTTTAACACATGTTGATTAAAAGTACCCAGTGTTTAATTCCCAGGGAATGGGCTTACATATGATCCAAACACAGGATTTAGCCATTATAACATCTTCCAATACAGCTTACTTAAGTCATGTTTTATGAATTCTGTCGAAGGCAAATGGCCATGATCCAATGTAGTGTGCTGTAGAAACAGAGGGTCATTAGTGTGTTGGATCAAATCCTGCTTCCGGAGGGTACACATTTTTCTTTACCTCATATGCATATTGAGCATCAATCAACTTTTAACATATAGGGCCTCCTGCAGACAGGTTTCAATATGAAATATCATTGCAATGATTATAAGTATAGATTTTACAAATTTAAATATTTCATCGCAGTTGTCAGGAAGTAGCATCAAGTTCTAGCTTAATTTACCACTTAGTGGACCCTATATTAAATGTAATGTTCCATGTCAGCTTCAATCAATGATCTGCATAAAAATAATTGAACTAAATACAAAAACTTATCTATTACTAGGCAGATTTGTGTGATAATATCGGCTGAACTTGTCAATCATTACTACTGAATTCCCTTCTCATGGCAATCGTTTTTATAATTGTTTTTCTTTATCTGTAACAAAAACATTCTTATTTCTTTTAAAATCATTAAACTTGATGAATTTCACAATTCTGCGCATTTAATTGATTGTGATTATCATTTTGACTCAAAGCTGAATTGTTCCTATATTTGAAAAACTTGCATTTATTGCGACATCTTTTAATTAGGAAAAAAGGACCTAAGATATATTTTTTTAACAATAAGATAAAAATGGAATAATATATATTTAAAAAATATAAGTCCTCCTATTGGAAAAATATATATGTCAGAATGGTATATAATCAATTTGGATTTGTCTTTTTCATGTTTAGAGCAAATAGAAATAATATAAAAATTTTATATAAATTAAGGTTAATTGAGAACTACATGCATTCATCACTGACTTCATACTTTTGAATTTAAAGAAATCAATAATAAAAACCATTTTTTCAACTATTTTTTTCATTTTCATTTTTTGCCTCTAAAATTATCTATATATCAAAACAAAAATAATATGAATTTATATTTTATATACTTCACGTTTTTAAAAAGTCACAAACTTTTTCAAATTCCTCGTAAAGCGAAGAAAAAAATTGTAAAATAATGATTTTTTTAGAAACCTTGTAAAGCGAAGAAAAAAAATTGTAAAATTATGATTTTTTTAAAAACTTTATTTCTCCTATAATCGCTACCTCACTAGACGATAAACCACCAAAAAACAACACAAAGATTTGTACTTTTTAAATGATTCATAAGCAGTTGGATTTGTCTTCTTTTTAAAAAAATAAAACAATGCTTAGACTGAGATAAAAATGCACACAATTAAAGCTGTACAGTATTGGATTCTTACTCAAGTGAGAAGTATGTCTGATCTCTTAGATAAAAAAAAAATAGAAATTCAATTTTATGTCAAATGTGACATTACACATTTCTATGAATGAAACAGTTTTATTCATGATCATAATCATCCAGTGTTTTGTTTACCTCTTTGAACAGTCTTCAAGAAAGATATCGGTATGAGTGCTCGTTTTTTCTTCTGGCTAAACTTATACATTCGTATATTTAAAAGTAGTATTTCCATGATAATTGCTATCGTCAAATAGATCCAAATATAAAGATATAAAGGTAAAGTTGAAATAGTGGATTTATAAGTCTAAGAATCTTGATGTTTCTAAACGTGTCAAGTAATTATCTGTTGATAGCTTTGTGTGCATTGTAGATACATATATATCTATTTATATATATCTGTGTATACGTGTACGTTTATACATATATACAATATGTACGTATATGTATATATCTTACCCCCTGCTAAATTGTAAGGAAATTATTGGTTAACAGCAATCAGAGACCATGTATACCCCATACATAGTAACAAATGTATATCCCATTGCGCATTATGACGTCATTCTAATAGTAATAATATTATGACGTCAGTATTCGTACTCAAATTGAAACTTGTAATAATGTTATAAAAGCTTGATTGTTTTATTTACTTGTTTATCATTAAAACAAAGGCACTCAGTAAGATATAATCGTTACATTGTTTGCGGTTGATCTAATATGGTTTATACCGGTTAGTAAATTCCATATGGGACGAGAGCGGAATATACACCTGTACACACTTGTCATTTTTTATACATGTGTTCTCTCTTTTGGATCATCCTCCTTCTTGTGATTGTAAATCTTTGTTGCCCCTTTGGGGGCACAAAATTGGCTCAATACAAATATCTTGTATATGATGGTTTATTTTATATGAACATAAATGTTATATATAATTATCATAGTGGATAACTGCTAATATCAAAATTCATAGAAAACAATACCTTTGGGTTTTTTTTCTACATGAAAAGTCAATATCATGAAAAAAAGAACAAGAACATCAATTATACACCAAACAACAAGCCCTGTATTTGATTTTTTTAGGTTCACCTGCAATTAGAAAAAAGATGATATTTAAAAAAAGATCTTTGTCAGCAGAGGATGCTCACTCCTCCATGGCACCTAATCCTACCTCAATTTTTGAAAGAGGTCCGTGTTCGCTCTGCTCCTGTTTTCAGTTTTGTAATTTTTCTTTGGACTTAAGACTTTTGTTATCACCACATGTCATTTTTACAAAAAAAATGAATCGATTTAATCACACACAAAAAAACAAGGAAATGTTTTGTGAATCATACAATCGTTTTAAAACTGACAAATATCTACAAATGTTGCTGATTTAATAATTCTAACGGTTTAAAACCTAACTTAGATTGATATTGCTGACTAAATATTTTAATTCATTTATAAATATACTTCAATTCCTATACTTTTAAACATATTAACTATTGTTGATTTGATAAATATATCATTCATCAAATCTCTTGTAATCCGTATTTCATTTTATTTTATTTGTTTAGTTTGTTTACTTTACTGGATAGTAGATACTTTGCATGCCTACATAAAGAAGGTAATACGATAATTCTTTACTTCGCGTAAACGTACATTTTTATTTTTGTTAAGTGTGGGGTGGAGATGGAGGGTTCAAATTTTAAACAATGATTTTAAATCATTTAAAATTAGATTAGGGAACATACGTTGATTTACTTTGTTCTGTCATCGAAAGTCGTACATGTATACTGATCAGTTTATCAACATTAATAATAAATCATGCTTTGTTTACACAATACAGTTTAATTTATTTTTTTCATAAAAAACGCAGAATAAGATAATGCTTAATATTTTGACTAAAAATTAGTCATTATGTCAGTTTTTTTTATATAGAATTATTTTAAGTTACAAAAATGAGTTTTATTAAGACACCTCAATATTTTGCTTGTTCATAGCGATGACTTGCATATCCTTTTTCCTTATTTAGTACTTATATAAAAGCTTATATTTTTATTTTAACAACTTTTAAAGAAATCTAACGTTGATGTTATATTCATCATAACGACAGAACATTTATTTAACTTTTTTTACTCTATATAATTGAATTGTTTATCTATGCTTGAAATTGTTTTATCACGAACGGTCACTGTTCACGTACTTTTTCAAACACTAGAATTCAAATGTTTTTGAGCCCTGAGTGAGACACATTTAAAACTGTGATCCATTACAAATGCTTAGAAAAGTAAATATATTTCATCCAATGTAAATTAAGGTAGTCGTATACTCGGCACTAAATGGGCTCAATCATAAAAAGCTTAGCTTTAAATGATAGATATACGTTCTAGCAATACATATACATAAGAAAATATCAATGTTGACGTGCTAGTTTTTTTCTTATCACCTCTCAGACAGGTGTACCCCCTTGCCAAAATTATTGACAGTGATGAAATTAGCCAGATGTCCATTTTTCCTAAAAATACATATCAATTTTGAGGATATTAAAAATGGATATACAAAATAGAGTTTATTTAATTTATTTAAACCATATCACATTAATATTTTTGCGCAAATTGTTGTAAGTAAGTGCGCTTTATGGCCTGATGTATCAAAACAAAATACAAAAAGTGCGATGCATGTATCGTGTTTGATCATTTTTCACTATTTTATGGACTCAAACCTAAATTCATAGTGTTTATTCTATAGAATAACACTTACAAAAACAATTTGGTAGAATAAATCATTTGTTGACGGATTACTTTTCACGCGTTACGCTCTAAACCAAGTACACCCTGAAGAAAAATTCCATAAAAATCACAATTTGCTACAGTTTTCTGCTTAGATCTGTCATCAATGTTAGATATTATTTAAAAATTAACTAATTGACGATTGATTAAATAAAAAAGCTTCTGTCTCTACATTTAAACCGGTTTAGGTAAAAGAAAAAGAAAAATTCTGGGAGGGGACATCAAAACAAAAAAAATATTAGCATTAAGCATACCCGGGATCATGGTTAATTAGAAATTTCGTTTTTCATTTTACTGTAACAAAACTGAGTTTCTCAACATCAACCATTTCTATATTTCATACAATACATACATTACCGTTCTAACTGCTTATTATTGTCATTGTTTACGACAGCGATGTGGGGCAAATTCAACACAGGATATCTAAAACGCTATGTAAAAGTCGAACCAATATTGTAAAATCCGTATTATGACGCGATACTCGGACAACTTTAATTGCTTTGACAATAAGTAAATGTTTCTAAATGAAGAATCGCGCTATATACTCACGCACGATTGCTCTATGAATTACCCTCGATGGTGAACTGGTCATACACTGTACTTTCAATATTCATCAAGGATACCTTCAAAATAATTTTTAGACAAAAATGACATCACAAAGTATATACGATATGATCACTATACTAAAATGAAAAGTTTTACAGCATGTCATGACAAAAATGAAGCTTTTTTTCCTGATCATATATCGGAATAATTCGGCTATGATTCTTTTCCAGTTTTCAAAATATACCTGTACGACGTAAATGGATGAAGGAACAGCAGAAAAAGTTCGCTGGACGTTTGTTGAAACAAAGATACAGATATGTATTCACTTTTTATGAAAGCAAATACAGTTTTATCGTATTGCAAATGCATAATTATATCATTTATAACCAAGCTAAAGATAAATATAAGAGAAAAACATTTATAGAGGGATGTCTTTGTAATAACAAGGAAATCATAATGTGTTGTGCTAGCCACATTTTTGTTAATTATGATCGACTTTAGTTATAATAAATCAAAAAATTAATTAAATAAAAAAAATTCGTAATGCCATATTTCTAATACTTCGACACAGATAGATATTAATCTAATGTTTCAAAACAGAAAAGTATAAAAAAAAAGTAGGCATCACTTCTAAAAAAAAATATGGAATTAAATTAATTTAAGACAAAAATTGAATTAATTTTATCTTAACTTCTATGCAATATATGCTTAATATACCAAAAAGAATTGATAGAAACATCAGAAATAATGTTCAAATATATTTTTAAGAACAATATGAAGATATCGTCATGCACAAACTATCTCGAAGTTTGGTCTGCGCTGTAACAGTACTCTTAAAACTATTGAGTTAAGAAAATTGCTCATTTTTTTCTTTAAAACCTTCCGCCACAAAATAAAGTTCCGAACAAAACTCTGTAAATATGTAAATGTTTTAGCCATTGTATTCATCAACATAGATCTTTGGATTGTAAGATATGAGTATACGAGTAGAATTAGTGTATGAATCAGATGCAGAATATTTTTAGACTAGAGGTAACATAATATAGTTCCCCCAACCCAGAGGAAGGAACCTCTTTAAACGCACAAATGTCGTTAAAGCTATACACGCTATAATTTGCGTCAATTTTGAATGACAGTGAAAACGCATGTGTTTGTTTACTTATAAAAGTTAACTATATTCTGTAAATTACAGTGGTTAATTCTTTCTAGTTACAAAGATATAGAATTTTAATTGTTTATTTTCCTAATGCTTTTTCATGAATATTGATGAAGAAGGAGCGAAACCGACCTCATTGCGCATGTCCGCGGGAAATCAGGTAGCCGTTATTGTTTGCCTAATTACATATCCGTCTCGATTTTATATACAGATTTAACAGTTGTTACATGTATTATGAGTGTTATACATTTGTCATTCACGGTACCATTATTTTTTAACGTTTAAATAGGATAACACTCACACGAACTAAAAATAGCACTTAGGGGAAAACACATAAGCCTACGTCATTGTTCAAAGGAAGTACATGCATGTACATGAACATGCTCACACGCTTGTGTTTTTGCTTTCTTTAATTCGTACTCGTATATAGGACAAATTTATGCTTTACTGAAAAAATTATATCCTTTCCTTCGTGAAACTACAACAATTATGAAGATGTTGACCCCCACCAAGTTTTGTGTGATTGTCTAAAATTAGCTGTCGATATCACGTGACAGATTGATATTCATGAGAAGGCATTACTTTCCTGGCAGGAAAATAAATATTTTTTATTGTTTAAAATTTGATATCTTTATTACGTGATCGAATTGGGCATTATAATTAACAGCATATAGATAACTTTTGTAAGGAATCAAACACACGTATTTTCCCCGTCATTTAAAATTGACGCAAATTATAGCGTGTATAGCTTTAACTAAATTGATAAGAATGTAATCGTAAATTCTAAGAAATGTAGGAAAATACGAGGTCTGAATATGTCTGACTTTTTTTGTAAATCCAGGATTTAAGTGATGTGTGATTTTGTTGTTACTCGCGTGCTTGTTTTGTTGTAAAAATTCTTGAAAACTCTGACGTTTTATTTCCTGTCACTGTAGCAGCATTGATTTTGAATGTGTATGGCCAATATTCCTCCAAACCTGTTACTGATAAATTCTTGGTGTCAAATCCTGAATGGGATGGTTCATTTGTAATTTAAACAAGAAAAGCCCACTGTAACATTGAAATCCTAACATTAGGTTTAAAAGATTTAAAAATGATTTTAGATAATATATCATTATTTTTATTCATTGTTTTATTTTCACTTATTTAAACATTTATATAACAAGCATCTTTACATCTTTGATTAGTGTAAATTTCGTCCCTTTATCATCAGATGCGACATACAAACTGGTGGTGTACGTGGTGTTTCCCGGTGAGGGGCCTGATATATTTCATGACAAATTTAGCTGATTGGCTTGAATCTCTATATATGTTATCCCTCCCGGTTTTTCTGGAACTAATTAAAAAGAAAAGAAAATCGAGAATTTCCAATCAAATATGATTTTATTTTAAAAATTACATCTTAAGAAGATATTTGATAACTGGTTAACCTTGTGGATATCGTCTGTCAAATTCTTTTAATCAATTATAATTGTTCAGTTATTGTTTGATTAAAATGCCTTTCTTTTTACTAATTTTGTAAAGTATCTGGGTTTTTTTTTTACAATTTTCGTAGCAACTGATAAAATTCCGAAACTTTAAGGCGGAAGGCTACATCGTCACAACATGTCTGACATTCGATCGAAACGCCATTTTGTTCCGAATTGATAACATTATGTCGTGGAACAAAATAGCTATACACCGTTTTATTGAACGAGGTAGAAGAGAACAAAATGCTTAGAAAATATGTCAATTTTCTTCCTGTTTAAAGCTTTCAACTAACATTGATTATAAGCTGTTTTGTACGGAAAACGTGGAATCTAAATACTGTTTCCCCGCTATTGGCAAAACATTTGTGTTATGTCATCTGAGACGATCAAACATTTGTGACGGATTATCGATATAGGTAAGGAGATATAATATGTTCACTTAAACTATATATGTATGATGAATATCAAACGAAAGTACTGTAGTACGATCACTTGAATTGATTCTAATTTCCCAAATGTAAAACATTTGCAGTAACATTGATATCAAACTAATGTATTTTGATTAAAATAGATAAAGCTAGGTATCAATAGCGGCGGAAGCCCGAATTTGCTAGCCATAAGAGGGAACGACCGAATTCTGAAAAGGAGCATGTTTTTCATTTCCACACATACATGTGTTTCACTATGGTCATCTAATGTATGAAAACATGACAATGACAAACCGTCAACTATCTCAAAAATCAAGAAAACGAAATACAAATTCAAAGCAGAGCAACACGGACCTCCAAAAAATAGAGGTAGGATCAAGTGACATGGAGGAGTGAGCATCCTCTGCTGACCGGTCACACCCGCCGTGTGCTCTTTGTCGTAATCGGGAAAAAACTGAAAAGTCCTTAGACGATAAGGTGAATAATTATGGTCTTACAAATAGTATGAAAAACGTCTGTCAGCATGCGACCTAGTGGACGATTGTATTTGCTGACAAGGTCGTTGTATCGACCATAGAACTTACGAAAAGATGACTTCAAACGAGACTGTTGATAGCCTTGTTTTATCAACCTGTTTGTAAGTAGCTTGCCTCGCCTTAAAATCTGTTTGTACGAAGAGTATGCCCTTGCGTATCGAATTAACTGAGAGACAAAAACACCATATGCAGGTGATGAAGGTATATTGCTACATAAGTAACGAAAGTTGACTATAGAAAAATTGAAGTCACCGCGTTTATCATAAAGTTTTGTTGTTAGGTTACCATCAATGTCCATTTCCAGTAAAATATCCAAATATGAAACAGATGACGTAGAATCTGTGGTATCTGTTA
Source organism: Magallana ariakensis (assembly GCA_020458035.1). Classification (NCBI taxonomy): domain Eukaryota; kingdom Metazoa; phylum Mollusca; class Bivalvia; order Ostreida; family Ostreidae; genus Magallana; species Magallana ariakensis. The sequence goes on along the minus strand of CM035812.1, from coordinate 67,911,991 downwards.
TTTCAAGTTCACTCGGATATATCAAGTCGACGTAAGTATGAAAATAACAATTGTTAATTGATAATACGTCGTCAATATACCTGAATGTTTAGTTGAAAGCCACTGCGATTGATTTATTTTTTTCATGTACAAGTTTTTGAATAAATTCTGCTTCATATGAATACAAAAATAGGTCTGCTAACAATGGGGCACAATTGGTACCCATGGGAATTCCAACAGATTGCAATTGTTGGAAGACTTGATTTCCAAAAACTACATAGATGCAGTCTATCAGAAACTCAAGCAGCTTTTTAATGTCAACTTCAGAGTACTTGTATGTGCAATCAGAATGGTTTTTAACAAAATATTTTTTTTGAATATCCAATGACAAAATAAGCATTTTTACGACTTCCATTTTTATTGAAGAAACAACTGTCGATGATATCAAAAAGCCTAGATTTTAGTTTGTTGTGGAGAATGGTTGTATAAAACGTTGAAAAATCGTACGTTTTGATGCTATTGATTTGGTAAGATTTTGTGACCTCAAAGTTTCTAATAATTCTCTAGAGTTTTTTAGTATCCACATCTGATTCACACTCTGGAGTATATTGTTGTACAGTACTCTTGAAGTTTCTCCTTCACTACTGTAAGAATTTTAGTAAGGAGTAAAGAGAGAGGTTTGGTAGAACATTTAATGGAACCTGCTGTATATTTCTGTTTGTAAGGACTTTTATGAAGCTTTGGATACCAGTACAAATAAGGTAAATCAAATTCATTTTGTTTACTGGAGATATCATGTATGTAATAATATGCGTATGGTTGTTGTTTATAATTTCTTTTGTATATAAATAAAGTTAAAGGCAATTTAACTACTTATATTTTGTTTTCGATAGTTAAATATATATAATGCGTTCATAAAAAAAAATTCAGCTTCAAACCTTATCATAAGCACTAGTAATATTATATTTACATATTTAGCTTAGACTTGTTTCTTTTTTAATTTTTCTTCGTTATTTTTATTCACTTCTTTTCACTTTTTTATAGCATAATTTAGTTATTATATTTTCAACATTTTTTAAAAATTATTTATTAAAATCATTCAAAAATATTAATATGAATACAAAAATAGGTCTGCTAACAATGGGGCACAATTGGTACCCATGGGAATTCCAACAGATTGCAATTGTTGGAAGACTTGATTTCCAAAAACTACATAGATGCAGTCTATCAGAAACTCAAGCAGCTTTTTAATGTCAACTTCAGAGTACTTGTGTGTGCAATCAGAATGGTTTTTAACAAAATATTTTTTTTGAATATCCAATGACAAAATAAGCATTTTTACGACTTCCATTTTTATTGAAGAAACAACTGTCGATGATATCAAAAAGCCTAGATTTTAGTTTGTTGTGGAGAATGGTTGTATAAAACGTTGAAAAATCGTACGTTTTGATGCTATTGATTTGGTAAGATTTTGTGACCTCAAAGTTTCTAATAATTCTCTAGAGTTTTTTAGTATCCACATCTGATTCACACTCTGGAATATATTGTTGTACAGTACTCTTGAAGTTTCTCCTTCACTACTGTAAGAATTTTAGTAAGGAGTAAAGAGAGAGGTTTGGTAGAACATTTAATGGAACCTGCTGTATATTTCTGTTTGAAAGGACTTTTATGAAGCTTTGGAAACCAGTACAAATAAGGTAAATCAAATTCATTTTGTTTACTGGAGATATCATGTATGTAATAATATGCGTATGGTTGTTGTTTATAATTTCTTTTGTATATAAATAAAGTTAAAGGCAATTTAACTACTTATATTTTGTTTTCGATAGTTAAATATATATAATGCGTTCATAAAAAAAAATTTCAGCTTCAAACCTTATCATAAGCACTAGTAATATTATATTTACATATTTAGCTTAGACTTGTTTCTTTTTTAATTTTTCTTCGTTATTTTTATTCACTTCTTTTCACTTTTTATAGCATAATTTAGTTATTATATTTTCAACATTTTTTAAAAATTATTTATTAAAATCATTTAAAAATAATAATTCTAAAAGTTTAAACGTTATTGACCATTTCTCCTTATTTGATGGTCAGACGTTTAAAAAAAAATCATAAACCATCGTCATTATATCATTAATTAGGAAATATTATTACATGTTTTTCTACGATACGGTATTTTTAAATGATGTAAACGCTTACGATCTATCCTAATAAATGCTATGCAATGCTATGGGGTTTATATGCTATACTATGAGATATGAATGGCCTAAAGTTATGGTATGCTATGATATGGTATGCTATGAGATTGAAACAAAAATGCTTCCATATACAGAAGGGATCCAAACATTTCAAAGAAAAATTGTAAGAAGCCAAAATTTACCACTAATCTGCAATGTGAACAATTACATTTAAAAAACGAGTTAAAATTATGTCTTATGCTATGATATGACGAATGCGAATCTATGAGATTATATGCTATGGTATAAGATTCTAATGCTATGCTATGAAATTTCGATGTGATGTGATGAGATTCCAATGCTATGTTATGCTATTTTATGGTGTATGTTGTAAAACATATGCTTGAACTGACTGTACATCTTTGTTTTATTTAAAAAAAAAAATATTTTAGATAAGCAAAAAAAAAAAAAATAACCTTCTCCATCTGTCAATATAGAAACACGTTTAGGATGTCCCTCACCATCGCCATTGATTGCTGTCACGGTAACAGTATACTGTGTGTATCGTTTTAAACCCGTTACAGTGTACGACACTGGGTAGTTTATATTGCTAATGATAAGTTATAAGTTTTAGCCATCCTCTTTGACCCTAGGAAAAAATCAATTAGGTTTTCGATTTAATAATGATTTTTTTTTTGTTTAAACATTTTTTCGTCCAAATATCTTGTTTTTTATTTACTTTGTACTTTTAATATTAAATAATCGTTACATTCAATATTTTAATCAAGAAATTTATACACGTGTATGTAATTTCTATGATCATATCTTTTTTCGTAAGTTAAACAAAATATATTTATTAATTTTCTAACAAAACAAATGCACTATTGCAGTTCAAATTTATTATTATATGATATTTTCAAGTATTAGTAAATAAATTTTAATTTTAGATACTGATAAATGAAATTTATATTCGGGGAGATTATAAGGCCCTTTGTTTAGTTTAAAAGTAAAATATGCAAAATACATATTATGAAATCTTATAAAATTACTTTAAAACAAAATTTTCAAGTCTGAGGATAAAATTTGTAGAACATTTTTACATAAACTACCAGACAATCAAATATCAAACATGAACCAAAATTGACAAATTTTATAAATGAATGATATTAATCAAACCTGAACCAGTCCTGATTGTACTTTGTGATCGCGATTCAAATTATCTTTAAAAATCAAATTGTCATCGAGATATTCTTAAGAAATTATCATCTAATTCTGTTATCTATTTTCCCAGTCTGGATTGAATTATTCTCACAACAGTGTGGTTGAAAATTGAAAATTTCAAGCTCAAGCGAAACAGGTTTTAACGTGAAACGCGAACCAAACTATCATTGAGAGGAGTTTAGAATACTACTTCTAAATAATTTTTTATAGATTCGCGATGAATTCATCATTAAGAAGGGATACTCTAATTATAAACTCATTTGGTTTAGCATTCGATCACAAAACCATTGCAATAATATGTACTTATCTTTAAATAACCCACCAATAGCATTTCTTACATAGATAAATAAGTTAAGCAAATAGTGAAAGAGCAGTAACATTTTCTAAAGTAGAATATAGATTTCAACTAAGGATACATTGTTAACTAACTTGAATTTGTCATGCACAACTCACAGTCGAAATCAACCCAATGCCTTTATATATATAATATTTTGACAATGACTGGTATCCGTTAAATACATGATAAAAACTGAAAATTATGACAATTCCTAAATAATTTTTAGTCCAAAATAATTTAATCAGTTAAAAATAGAATTATACTTTAGAGATTTAAAAATTATAAACTTGTTTATGAAGTTCTGAACTAGTACTATTGATTATTTTATGCAGATACATATGAAATGAAAATAAATAAAAGTTTAAAAAGATTGCATGCACTATTAAAAAATATTTAAATTCACCATACATATGGCACAAGAGCTGGCAAAGACTTGAACTTGTTGAAAACATTCTATGTATTTTGATATACGAATATTGTATCCGTATCAGATGTTATTGACCTTGTCAGGAACATATAATGGAATATGAAATTCTCTTCTTTATATGGCACATAAGACCAAGTTTGCTGGAGGAATCGATACTAAGTAAAAATTTAAAAACAATACTAGACTTTGATCCGTGTGTGCACGGGTTAACATATTGCATATCGGACATTTATTCAATAGAAACATCGACACATTCATATTGTAAGGTACTTTGGAAATAAACAATGAATGTGAATATAAATCTGGTATTTTTTTTTTGGTTTTGTTGCGTAACGGCATAATGCTATTAATTTCAATACACTCTCCATATTTAGAATAATCTAACTGTGTCTCGGGAGGGCCCTTACCACGGTTAGAATGCTTCCCATATACCCGTAATGTGGCATAAAATTGCAAAATCGCTCCGAAACGATATTGGACAAAATAAAGAAAGTTGCATTGAAAAAAAAACCAGTCAAATTAATCATAACCTTAAATACCGTAAATCCCTTTCATCTAAAAAAAAATTAATCCATATAATGGAAGAATTCAACACTTTTTCACGAACGTTTTTTACTATACAATTTGTTAGGTCACCTGAGTAAACTCAGGTGACCTATTGCTATCTGTTTTCGTCCGTCGTCGTGCGTCGTGCGTCGTGCGTTAACAATTTACATTTTTAACTTCTTCTTAAAAACTACAAGGCCAATTGTTCCCATTTTTGGTGTGAAGCATCTTTATGGTAAGAGGTATGTAAATTGTGAAATTGGTGGCTCTACCACCACCAGGGTGCCACAGGTGGGGCCAAATATGCAAAAAACAGCCAAATTTTCAAAAATCTTCTTCTCTACTCCCACACATGTGAGGAAAAAACTGATTGCATGGTTATGATGTCCATGAAGCCCTCTACCAAAATTGTGAAATTCATGGCCCCTGGGTCAGGGGTTCAGGCTCTAGGGTGGGGCCAATATGGCCATATAGTAAAAATGTATTAAATCTTAGAAAATCTTCTTCTCTACTCCCATAGATATTTGTTAAAAACTAAATACATAGTTATGATGTCCATGAAGCTCTCTACCAAAATTGTGAAATTCATGGCCCCTGGGTCAGGGGTTCAGGCTCTAGGGTGGGGCCAATATGGCCATATAGTAAAAATGTATTAAATCTTAGAAAATCTTCTTCTCTACTCCCATAGATATTTGATAAAAACTAAATGCATGGATATGATGTCCATGAAGCCCTCTACCAAAATTGTGAAATTCATGGCCCCTGGGTCAGGGGTTCAGGCTCTAGGGTGGGTCCAATATGGTCATATAGTAAAAATGTATTAAATCTTAGAAAATCTTCTTCTCTACTCCCATAGATATTTGTTAAAAACTAAATACATAGTTATGATGTCCATGAAGCTCTCTACCAAAATTGTGAAATTCATGGCCCCTGGGTCAGAGGTTCAGGCTCTAGGGTGGGGCCAAAATGGCCATATAGTAAAAATGTATTAAATCTTAGAAAATCTTCTTCTCTACTCCCATAGATATTTGATAAAAACTAAATGCATGGATATGATGTCCATGAAGCCCTCTACCAAAATTGTGAAATTCATGGCCCCTGGGTCAGGGGTTCAGGCTCTAGGGTGGGGCCAATATGGTCATATAGTAAAAATGTATTAAATCTAAGAAAATCTTCTTCTATACTCCCATATATATTTGTTAAAAACTAAATGCATGGTTATGATGTCCATGAAGCCCTCTACCAAAATTGTGAAATTTATGGTCTCTGGGTCAGGGGTTCAGGCTCTAGGGTGGGGCCAATATGGCCATATAGTAAAAATGTATTAAATCTTAGAAAATCTTCTTCTCTACTCCCATAGATATTTGTTTAAAACTAAATGCATGGATATGATGTCCATGAAGCCCTCTACCAAAATTGTGAAATTTATGGTCCCTGGGTCAGGGGTTTAGGCTCAAGGGTGGGGCCAAAATGGCCATATAGTAAAAATGTATTAAATTTTAGAAAATCTTCTTCTCTACTTCCATATATATTTGTGAAAAACTAAAGGCCTGGATATGATGTACATGAAGTCTTCTACCTAAATTGTGAAATTTATGACCCCTGGGACAGGTGTTTAGGCACTAGGGTGGGGCCAATATGGCACAGGAAGTGCACAAATATCTTGAAAACGGTTAAAATCCCCACCCCTTAACCATATATATTCTTGTTCCTTGTGTTAAGGGCCATCAAATGGTATGTAGGTCATGGGCCTCAGGGGTGGTTCCTGACCCCCCTCAAACAGGAAGAGCCCAAATATCTTGAAAACGGTTAAGAACCCCGCCCGTAAACCATATATATTCTTGTTCCATGTGTCAAGGGGCATCATATGGTATGTAGGTCATGGGCCCTGGGGATGGTCCTGACCCCCTCAAACAGGAAGTGCACAAATATCTTGAAAACGGTTGAGATCCCCACCCCTAAACTATATATATTCTTGTCCCTTGTGTCAAGGGGCTTCATATGGTATGTAGGTCATGGGCCCCAGGGATGGTCCTGACCCCCCTCAAACAGGTAGTGCCCAAATATCTTGAAAACGGTTGATATCCCCACCCCTAAACCATATATATTCTTGTTCCTTGTGTCAAGGGGCATCATATTGTATGTAGGTCATGGGCCCCAGGGATGGTCCTGACCCCCCTCAAACAGGAAGTGCACAAATAACTTGAAAACGGTTGATATCCCCACCCCTAAACTATATATATTCTTGTTCCTTGTGTCAAGGGGCATCATATGGTATGTAGGTCATGGGCCCTTGGGGTGGTCCTGACCCCTCTCAAACAGGTAGTGCCTGAATATCTTGAAAACGGTTAATATCCCCACCCCTAAACCATATATATTCTTGTTCCTTGTTTATGTTAATAGTAAAGTAATAATTGGCTAACTAAAATCACTGATATATAAAGGTAAAATGATTTTGGTATATATGCCAGATGGTGATTCTCAACGAATGTTGAATATTCAAAAACTGGAACAGGAGAAGTGAGTAACTCATGATGGCTTTTATCGATAAAGCTGAGTTTTTTTTCGTTTGTTTAAATGCCCATAGGGAGAGTTTCTGTCTGCCCGGGGGGATGGGGGATGGGAGGTTGTTTTAGATAAAACATGAATAATAGCCACCTTGTTATTATTATTAAATTATTTTCTATCAGAGTCTTGCACCTTTTCAATATCAGGTCCTTTTCAATATCAGGTCATGCACTCTTTTATGATCTTTTAAGTTTTTCGCTAAAATTATAGGTTTAATAGTCCTTTTTGAAAGATTTCAGGCAGGGAGGTGGTCGTCATTACAAATTAAAAAATTTTTCTATTCCAGAATAAAACTGAACTAAATATGCATATATGAGACTCCTTGACAAGTTTGTATATGGGTTATGCTACTCAGGTGACCGTTAAGGCCATTTGGCCTCTTGTTCAAATTTAAACACCATGTTGCCATTCGGAACTCTCGCGATTTTTCATAGTAAATGCACTAAGTTGGAGTTATCTCCCGTATTTCTTTGCTACTTAGACAATACACGGAACGCATTCCATCGTTAGACCGGGTCCGTAAGACATTTATCATTTTAACGATAGAACATTCTATCTACACTCTCCTAAGAAATATAATGTGAATTTTTTTTGCATGGAATCAAATATTTCTTTGCCTTTAGTTTTTTGTTTCCACAATATCACATTTAGGCCTACGCATGGAATAAGCTGAACACCTGCGTGATTTAGCGTGAATTTGATGCGCACGCGCAAGATTGTAAGATCCAAAAAATCCAGATGATTTCCGGAATTTTTTGAGGAATTTTCGTTGATTATTAATAAGCGAAGCTTAATTGAGATAAATAAAAACAAACTGGTTATAGTCCCGTACCGATGACGTTTAAAATATATAAAACGAAAGACAGTACTCTTCCGATTTTTCGGTATTAAAGGTAAAAAATTCTAGTCTATTATTTTAATAAAGTAGTATAGATATTTATTTTAATAAAAAAAATCTTCTTTCTGTTGGAAATTTTAGACATTTTCAAACGATTTCTCATCATTTCATCACTGAAATACATTATTTTGTTTATCTTTTAATACAATATGAGCATACTATAGGTAATTGGATCAATTCATTGATAAGAGCTTTTTTGTGAATTCTCGTTTAAAACACAAATTTATTCATCTGACTCGTACAGACCCCGGTATATCATTAAAATGGAAGTAGTTCAAAATTTAGACCTTAATTGCATTTTATTCTACCTTTAAATTGTTCATTAGAAATATATAGAAACGAATCATGTTGTAAATATATAAATAGTGACATTATTTTTTAACATTGTTTACCTTTCATCATAATAAAAGTTCAAAATAATAATTTCAGTGAACAAAATGGTATCTAACTTTGGTACACGTCCTAAAAAATCTAAATGCAAGCCACAAACCTTACCTTAAATGTAACTACTGTATGCATCTGGAATTTATCTGCAAAGGAATTTAATTTACTTTTAAAGTTTTGAAATACACCAACAATACCATCCTACATGTACCTCCATCTTTAGTTGTACAGGAAAACGCTCAACTTGGATCACTTATTCTGATGGATACTCCCGCATCGTATATTGTTTGTACAGTAAATTTATACCTTTGATCTAGAAGTATTTAAACTAAAATAAACATCAATTTTAAATAATTATTACACACTGGAGATTGTTGTGTTTTTTTAAATTAAGCAATTACAAACAACGACGTTTTCATTTAAGTATTTTTAACAAACTCTTAGTCTCTATTTTCAAGTTGTATCGAAATAAAAATCAGGTGACTGAATTTTGTAAAATTTTGACTGAAATATTAAAAAAATAAAATAAAGCTGTAACAGTTTATACCTATCACTTCTATATTGTAGATACCAATGAATGCCTCTTAACACCTCAACCATTTGATAAATTGTACAATGTTGATAATTATTACGTTCACATGGACATGCAATAATTCTTACAAAATGTTAGTTTTTTCTTGTGTAAACCAGGCCGTAGCATCGTTTTTTAAAGTGGGTGGGGGGAGGGGTGGCAGAGTCATCCAAAAATCTTGACAAGCAAAAACAAAAGCGAATAAGGTTACTTTCCAAAATCCTAAAAATCGTAATTCGTGGGGGGGGGGGGGGGGGGAGTTTATCTATAACTTATATTTCACTATTTCCTTATTTTCAATTCAATTTTTACATGGTCCCATAAAATTGCGAGGGGGAGGGGGGAGCAACTCCATGTTAATTCTATTTTAAGAAAAATGCATAAAAATGGGGTGGGGGGCACACTACCCCCCCCCCCCCCGATGCTACGTGCCTGCAAGCTGATTTAATTCTAAATTACGTCTCAAATAGGAAGCATGGTATATAAAAAAATAATGATATTTGAATTTATTATACCCGCACTTTCTAAAGAAAGTTCGGGTATATTGTTGTTACCCTGTTCCGTCTGTCCGTCCGTCTTTCCATCAGTCCGTCCGTCCGTCTGTCCGTCCGTCCCGTTTTACTTTCTCAAACTGCTCTTACATCTCATAAACCAGCAAACTGAACTTTTGGAGTTTGATTTATGATATCATGTTGTTTTGTAAAACGGTTTCAAAAAATTCTCTGGTAGTCCTGGGTTCAAATAATTGGTAAAAAATGACGTTTTTCACAAAAAACCTTCTTCCTCGAATTACTCCTATATTTTCAACAATAGATAAATCATCTTTTGAATATGTTTTGGGGTATACTATAGATGCGCAACAAGGTTTAGGAAATTTAAATTTTGTCCTGGGGGTCATTTTGTGGCTGAAAAATGACGAGTTTTTTTTTTTTACAAAAAATCTGGTTTCAAAAACATCAACATTTTTTGCAGTAGCCAAATGATTCTCTAGAATATGATTTGGGGTGTCATATTAAAGTGTGATCAGGTTTTAGAATTTTTTTTAACACAGGGTTCGTTGGGCAACAAAAAAGGACGTTTTTTTGCAAAAAAAGTATGGTTCCCATAACTCCTCTTACAACATTTGGAGTAGGTATGTCATCTCTTTGCATATGATTGGGGCTGTCCTATAGATGTGCAATAAGGTTTTAAACATTTAAATTTCATCCAGAGAGTCATATAGTAACAGAAAATTGACGTTTATCACTCCTAAACATAACTTGTATCCCAGAACTCCACTTATGATTTAATAAATAGACACATCATATCTTAGGATATGATAGGAGCTGTCCTATATATGTGCAGTAAGGTTTTAAACATTTAAATTTCATCCAGAGAGTTAAATAGTAGCAGAAAATTGACGTTTATTACTCCTAAACATAACCTATATCCCAGAACTCCTCTTATGATTTAATGAATAGACACATCATATCTTGGGATATGATAGGGGCTGTCCTCTAGATGTGCATTAAGGTTTTGAAAATTTAAATTTCATCCAGAGAGTCAAATAGTAGCAGAAAATTGACGTTTATCAATCCTAAACATAACCTAGATCCCAGAACTCCTCTTATTATTAAATGAATAGACACATATCTTGGGATATGATAGGGACTGTCCTATAGATATGCAATAAGGTTTTGAAAAATTAAATTTAATCCTGGTAGTCAAATAGTTGCAGAAAATTAATGTTTTTAAATCCCCCCAAAAAACTAGATCCCAGAATTCCTCTAATTTAATGTTTAATGAATAGACACATCAAATCTTGGGGCTGTCCTCTAGATGTGCAATAAGATTTTGAAAATTTTAATTTAATCCTGGTAGTCAAATAGTTGCAGAAAATAAATGTTTATTACTCCTAAAATAAAAACCTAGATCCCAGAACTCCTCTTATGATTTAATGAATAGACACGTCATATCTTGGGGCTGTCCAATAGATGTGCAATAAGATTTTGAAAAATTAAATTTAATCCTGTTAGACAAATAGTAGCATGAAATTAACATTTATCCCATTCGCGCATCTAGAGGGGGGTCAGGGGTCAAGACCCCCCTTCAAAATTCAAATTTCTTTAAATTACATTTAATTTATAAAATTGCCAAAAATATGCCTCGGACCCCCCCCCCCCACCCTCACTCAAATAACTGTTCCCCCCCTTTCCCCTGGAAAAATTTTCTGGATCGACACATATACGTATCCCTCTTTAGACTGTAAATGAAATGACGGTTTTTTTCTCTTAAAATAAAAAAAAACCTTGCATTTATTTTTGCTTAAAATAAAAAAAAACCTTACATTTACACTCTTCTTAATTGTCGAATGATCTATTAAAATCAAAATAAAATTTGGGGTCTAAAAAGTTTTATAAACTGGTAAATAATGTTTTTGCTAAAAAAAATCACATTTGACAAATGATCTATTGATATATCATCAGAAATCTTATTTTCTGCCTAATATTCAAGTTAAAATTTTATAACAATAAATAATTAAAATTAAATGTTGATCCTACACACCCCATCAGATTCAGAGTCTGTTTACATTCTTACATGTGTACAGTAGCAAATTTTAAATCATTTCTTGATTGGTATTTTTCTCTAGATGCACATAAAGATTTTGAAAATTGCTTTTTAATTTTTATCGAGAAGATAAACAAAATGTTATATGTATTCGGGGCAATTGTAAATTCTCCTAAACAAAGCAGGATCATCATTAAGCTAGTAATTGCCCATATGGATGAAACAATACATATGAATAAAATAAAATACTTCATTATGTCCAGTTCTGGAAAGTCAGGGTGTCTCAAAGGGGGCATAACCTATATACAATTTGATGCGCACAAAGAGCAAGAATAAATATGGTTTAGGGATGGGGGATCTCGAAAGTTAAAAATTATCAAAGTATATCATTATTTCCTATTTCAGAGGGGGGGGGGGGTTGGTGGGTACACAAAATTTAATACAATATGTCACAGGGTCAATATGGGGTCAACTTAATAGTGAAAGTCTGACAAATGAAAAAATATCTTTTGCAATTAAAATGACAGAAACTGTACAAATGTGATAGGATAGGTAACAATGATGAGCTAATTTATCGATAAATATTAAAATATGATGATACAGTATGCTGGCAAAGGGAGATCACTTATTTAGAAAGTGAAAGTAATACTTATGTATACCAGTGTCTGATAATATTGTGCTACTACATGTATTATGCTTGCCTATATTTGTCAACATCATAATGATAATCCAATTAGAGCACAATATGAATCTCTTTAGCTTATCATCACAAAAGAAACGTTTAATTAATCCTGTTGTGCATATGGAAAACACATACCGTTATGTACACCACGTGAAACCCATCTAACCGAAGAGCTGGGTAAAACTAGTACCCACAAATGCAACCTAGACCTGTGTTGTGTACATAACTTCGGACAAAGATCATTTACGTGTAACATGCATGTATTTGCATGACTTTATTCTTTAAAACCCCTTGCAATATTTTATTAGGTAAATAACTATGTAAAGCACACATTTTAGCTTTAAGGTGGTACAGGACACCTGCATATTGTGATGTACTCCCTATTGAAATAAACAATAAAGTATAAATATAATATTTTCCCCAAAATTAATGTTACCTAACACTGAAGTGCAATGGGTTAGAGCGTTAACTACGTGTCTGTATAGAGTTCAAATGCTGCTGGGGCTTTTCTATTTTTTACTTAAGATTCCAAAAATATTAAAAACTTATTATTATTTTTTTTTTGGCCAAATACATGTTCGTAAAAATTCAAAATTATAAAACGTCACTATGAAAGAATTTTGACTAAAACGCACTGAACTACATGTACCGGCTTTCGTTGTTATCAAAATATTCTGATGTTTATTTATCCATGAGGAGTGTGTTTGTGTGTGGTAGGGGGGGGTGGCCAAGTAATACATGTGATTGTGTTTCGAAAGTGCAATGCATTGAATATTATGTACAAGGCTATGATGGTGCAATAGAAATACAAACAATTGTATATAAATTGAGAAATACTTGGTAAAGTTGACATTAAAATATTCTGAATACAGTTCTTGTAAAGAATTCAAATCACAAGAGGGCTTATGTAATCCAATCTTCAAAGGGACAATCAACTAAAGTGTGAAGTCATTGTACAAAACTTTAAACGAAATTCTATAGGCCCTCCTCCTCAAAGTTTCCTACAGTTTTTTCCTAACATAAATAGCAATGTACGTATACGGAATGAAAAAAGAGTCTTAATTTTTTTAAGCTACATGGATATATTACGATAATGAAAACGTTATTGCATAAATGAAAAGATATTTTTAATGGTTTCCTAAAAATTGTTTCCTTTCAAAGAGTATCCATAATACAATTTTGATCACGCAATTGTTATGTGGAAACAGTTAACAATGTTCCCTACGAAAATCCACACATTTTAAGATAACACTGTATTTTATATAGAAACGTGCATTCTTTTTTAAAATATGTTTTTATTATAAATAGTAAACACTGAGCGCTATAGTTTTATTACCCCGTTTAACCATGATACTAGTATATATCAAGATAAATGTATCGATCAAATTCTATCATCTTTCATTTATTCTTGTCACTCGAGTGCAATGTACATAAAAAATATCACTCCATGTGTAAATATATATATATTATAGTAAATATGAAAATAAATCTCAGTTTTCCCTTTTATTATCTTACAATTCAACTAGATAGATATCGATTTATGCAGTTTAGATTTGTTTCAGTTATTATGTAAAATCGGGATCGATATACCGCTTTATGTCATAGGTATAAAACAGGTCCGCAGAAAAAAGGTATCAGATTCATTATAAATTGTTCAAGAATAAAACTTCCTGGTTATAAGAATTGGTATTTAAAATCTGAAATGGAATTGGATTGACATTTTAGTGGCTGTTAGTACGATTATTAGGACTGGACACAGACATAGGAAGGTGTTGGAATGTCTTGGACAATAGGGATTTGGGTAAGACTGCTTTTCACTATACAAATATTGTATTTTAATCACTGGGTTTAGCAAAACTAAAAGATATATAGATAATGGAAATATACAAAGTTATGACAATCAAGACAGAAACATGTAAGATATGGTCAAAAAGAATATGTAAGACGTGGTCAGTGTAAATTTTATTACAAATATGCGATGTTTTATTCATAAATCTGGAGGGGGGGTCTGCTTTCTGGTTCATATTCATGAGTCAAATAGCCGTTGATATCCAAAACTTCCATATAAATTTTAAATTTTAATATCATTCAAAATAAGTCTCCGTGGACCACCGTGGGATTCCACTGGGAACCAATGTCGATTATTAAAGATATGCAATGGAAAACAAACTATTGTAAATATGCTATAAGTTTGTTTTTTCTTGACCCTGTCCATAACAAAAAGATGATGTCTAATATTGAGTATATAGATATCCGTAGAAATTGAGGCTTTCATTGTAAAATTATTAATAACATTGATGCACGTTTTTAACATTAGTCATTATGCTGCCTCTATTAAAATACGAAACTGAATACATATGCATGCGTTAAGAAAAACCAGTACCATAGAGGAAAACTGAATGGATAAATATACGAAATGCACACTGCTTGTACGGTCAGTACAATTAGAAACGAGATGTACCTGAATTTACAAAAAAATATATAAAAATAGGAAAATTTGAAGAAAATCCTGTTTCAAATCTTTCTATATTATACGCTGCCACGAATTGATAATATAGCATTGAATGATTTATTTTTGACGTCGTCGTGACAATAACTGCCGTCAGGAGAGCAGGCAAATTGAATAACGCGCGTTAGCGCGTTATGGTAATTTGTCTGCACAACTGACTGCAGTTATTGTCACGACGACGTCAAAAATAAATCATATAAGGTTTGTATTTACATTCCATTATTGATGAAATGTATTACTTTATTGAATAAATCAGTATAAATTGCAGATTAAGGAGGGAGTAAATTAGTAACAGCAAGAACAGCTGATTTTAAAACTGGTTTACACTGTTGTTAACATAAACCGTTGGGATGAACCTTGAAAATATAATCTATGAAAAACTCTTGAAATTTTGCTTTTAACAATAGAATCACTTTACTGTTGAATAATTGTAAAAGATAATGTTAAACAACATGTACGAATTATATTTTTAAACCGATAACTTAGAAATAAATATTTGGAAACTACTTATGTAAATTACATATAAGTTCAAAGACAAACGCAGTGATTGGGTTGTTGCATTTGGAGGCATTTAAAGATTACCGAATATATAAAATAGAAAAACACAGTAGAATGTAAATATAAGCATTTGGTCGCGATATTAGTTTGGATTGCTCTTCAACTGACTTTGGGAACTTGCCGAGAAAGTTACGGTCGGTTGCTTTCTGATCGCGGCATTCAGGTTGCAAGGACTTCTAATTGATAGAACTACACAATAAAGGAAACTACAATCAATAGAACATAAAAGATGGTTTATTATTTGACTCACTTCGTTTTCTAAAGTCCATGCTGTCACTGCTCGATCTACAACAGTGTGTGTTTAGCGCAGGTGCGATTTAATAACAGAACGACACAGGAAAACGTTCTACAATGATCGAGGGTTTAACAGAACGACACAGGAAAACGTTTTACAATGAAACTTTTGAAATCCGTGTGCCTATGTGTGTTTTGTTTCGTCTTTTATTTGATATTCCTTACCAGTGCAGTGGTTGTAGTATTTTTTGTCAATACGCGTTCCTACAAATCTTTCAGTCCAATGTAACGTGTTCGAGTGATGAAATACCCGAATGAGGTGAAGCATGAATAGTGCCATCGGCCTTAAATAGGGGTAATGTAGCGATTAGCGTTTTAATAGAAATCGACAACTTATATGGCGGTAGTTAAGATAAAAGGGAGACAATGCGTATTTATGAATTCATGTCAGCTTAAAAGCTGTTTAAATTTGTTTGAGAAAAATTCAGCGGCAAATAAAGCGCCAACATCAGTAGTACTTATTGTATGATGAATATTGAGGTACATGACTGATGTGATAAAAATTACTGAAGCGTATCGGGGCCTACACTTCTTGTTTTATAACTTAAACATTGTCATACTTTTTATCTTCTTATCAACATATAAACTATTATGTCGTTTTATTTATGCAAACATTTTGCATTGTATTGTGGTGAGTTAACATAATTTAAATCACCTTATAGTAATTGATCAGTTTTCTTGCTATTTACTATATCGACTTAACAAATTACGGAGTTAAAATTAATAATTTAAAAATGGGTTTTAGTCATATCGAGAAAGAAATGTTCACATAGAACAATTAAAATGTATACATTATAGGTATATCGACATAAATATGTTTACATTTCTTTGGAACATATTGCGAAAATATTGTTATCGAATGAATTTCACGGGGGCGGGATTTCTGATGGTGCGTCACCTCACTCTGAATCAAGCTGTAGTATACACATGTAGACTGACATTTGTGGAATCATTGGAATTCGTGTATGATCGATTTTCTTGGATTTCGTTAATGCTAATTTTCGTCATCCATGAATTTAAATCCACAACGAATTATGAATAATAGTATAAATATATTTATTATTTATAATACAAGTAATTCCACGAAATGCTACAATTAACCTATTTTAAAAATAAACCAATCTATGAATATTGGCTCCATCAAATTCAATCCACAATAAAGGAATTTAAACTCTTAAATTCAGAAATCTTTTTTAATGTCAAATATCTGCATTTGTAATCGTAGTTTGGGGTGGTAGACATGAGTAGTTCTACCCCCAAATAATGATCATGATTCAATAATCACGTTGTTACAACGGTCTCCTATCGATGAGGCTAATAAGAGTTTCACCCATCTCTGTCTTCGTCTTTAAATTGATAATACACGATCTCAAAGCAATTCTATTGGATGAATCACCCACCCTCTCAACTACAGTGTAATCTACATTGTAACTACGATACCAAATACTATCATGCATGAACTAACTACATGAGCGTTGCATCTTCTCATTACCATGAATTGATGTGAGTGTTGTCTTTATTCGCGTGGTAAAAAGACACGCATCAAATCATGATGATGAGAAAACGCAACGATCATGCTACCAGTCTCAAAACTCATATCACATGTTTATTGGAGAGTAACCCAAACATAGATGATCATAACAAACTTCTTAAATATAGATCATACAGCAGTCCTCTAACTACGATAACAAATACTTATACTAATTGCAATTATCACTGTGTAGAAACGAACTAGGGTAACGCACTTTACCCTAGTCCAAGATGGCGATGGGGAAGTACGCTTCGATTATTTTACACTAAATTTACGCATTTGTCGGGGTAGTATGACTAAATAAATAAATAAATTTACGAGATTTAAAGTGTATAAACGTAACAATTGTAAAACTTTTGCAGAATCTTTCCTTATTATAGAGAAAAAGCAAGGAAAACTTTCGACTATGATTAGGGTAAAGCAAATTCATGAGTAGGGTAAAGCTTTTTAAAACTTTAAACGTGATTAGGGTAACGCTTTAAGATATTTCTTATTAGTCTTCTTTTATACTTTACAGGGTCTATCTTAAGGGGCTATTTTGTAGATTAGAAACGCACTCTTCTAGCAAATCAATAACCCATTGCGTAAAACACCTCAACACTAAAAAACTACACGATTTAATCACACGTATTGCTATGATGATTAATATTTAATACAAAAAAAAAATTGCCAACATATTTCAAAAATAATAATTTTATGAACAAAATTTGTGTTCTACAATGATCATGTCGACAATTAACACGCGATGTTAACCCCCTTCCTCGCAATCATGGCACATGTACTATAACGCATATTCCCGTTTCCCTGTAATTTGATTTTTGTCTAGTACTATACGATTGAGAACTTGTAATTTGAGAGTTAAAATTTAAAATTTTAAGCTTTTTATTCAGCAAAATATCTGCACGAAGAAGTATTTGTTACCATTACAGCGAAGTAGTGAATTGCTGGTCACATCAGGCGCGTAAAGCTTGCGATAACCGTGTATGATGTTTCATCAGGTTAATGAGAATTCATTAGAAACATTCAACTCATTGAACACAATTTAACACTGTCCTAATCTTTTAATCAAACTTGTATTCTTTTTCAACAAACAAAAGAATAAGACAGATTTGAAACGGAGGCTGCCGATTAAGAATGTCTATATCGTTTCCGTATCGGTACAATATTCAAATACGCAATCCGTCAACATGTTTTATACGGCTAACAAATTATGACTTTCATAGGCAATCCAAATCAACTATAATAAGTGACACTGTTATGTTGTAAAACGCATGCATTTTTTAACACCATCATTGTGTACAGTTATCACACAAAACCTCAGACATCTGCTAACTCATCCTGTTTATCTTTTGGTATTTGATTTCATTGGGTGGTCACCGTCTTTGTTATGTCAACGGCCAATAGGTATTAATCTATTTCAAGCTGCATAGTACAATTTTGAATGATAGGAAATTCAGCCACAAAAATAAAATAGAGTGAAAAACATCCTGTTCATATTCTCTGAAATGCGAGAGAAGAAAAAAAGACGACTTTACATGTAATCATTTACTCTTATAAACCCTCTTAACGGAAAATACAAAGATGTTTAATCACAATGTTACAATTAATTTGTCCAAGCAATTAAGTTAGGAAATATACACAGTATACAGATGTTGGGTCTGAAATCTAATTATTTATTTTGTTCTTTCCAATACAATGTTTAGAATTTTAAAAAAGGAAAAAATAAAACTTACAGTGATACACTGCGGAAACTTCGTTTTTATTTCGTTAGGCGTACGTATCTTCTAGTAGTTTTGATTTTTTTCTGGTTTTATGCACGGAAAATATTCTTCTACGCGATTAGTATGATCAAAGAAGAAATTAATAATTATTTGATTGCATAGCATCCCTCGTCATGTTGAAAATTTTGAATTTTATTCTCGGTGGGTGTACATACAAAATTAACAACGTATTTACACCACTCAGTAAATTCAAAACTTGCAACATGACACCTCTATAAAATCTGTGAATAATTAAATTTCAAAAGCGGTTTGCAAACCGTTTAGCGTCGGGCAAACCGTGCAGCGTTTCGTGAAAACTGTGGCGCTTCGGTTGAACTGTGTGGTGAAGTAGTACATTTTAGGGTCTGTAGTTTTAAAAAATATATATATGAAATCATGTTTTATATTACCAATACTAAAACACGATCGATGTGGTGTGTTTCTTGCATGCAAAGAAATTTAACAAACGTACGAATAGCACTTCATATGTTTAATAAAATACATGTAAATGTAAATAAAAAATAAAGTTGTAATATCATTTTTTTGAATGCACATTGATGAAACTAGATATAAAAAAATGAAATCATTAAATAGGGTCATGCAATCGCTCGTATATCCAAAATTCAAATTATGCACAGCAACAAAATCTACGAATTAAATCAATGATTAAGACGATCAACCTATATTACGTTTGAATAAGTTACACATGCACCGCAAACTTTACTCTATATAAAAGTAGGGTTTTTTTCTTCTCGTAATCGCAAATGCGCCGTGGCAAAAAAAAAAAATAACGCCATACAATGACAAATGACGTTCTTGCTTACTGTTTGTTATGTTAAATAAAAATATTTCGACATTTTGAAAATGTATTCCAATCTCCGTAATATATCGAGATCATAACGGTAAATCCTGAGGCCCCAGTCTAAATTGTACATCCGATACCTCAGAAACTATCTTCAATTGGTGTGCATGACGTGACGACAGCAGCAGCGAAAAAAGTATATTTCAATTTTATAAATTGTTTAAAGCAGTTACAAAGTATATATTTAAATGTCAAACAAGTAACTTTACTCTAGTCACAAAAATACTTTACCCTAATCACAAAATATCGCTTCATCGGCTTTACCCTAGTTTGGAGCGAATCTTCGACACGCGTTATCTCTATAAATACGAGCAATTTAAGACAGATTTACGAGTGGACATTGAAAACTAACACCGCCCAACATATACTGCGCAATAGTTTTTAGAAGCAACCATTAAAAAGGTGAATACTTGTGCGAAAAAACTTGAAGCGTGTTTCCTTTTCGCCATCTTGGACTAGGGTAAAGTGCGTTACCCTAGTTCGTTTCTACACAGTGAATTATAATAAAGTAATTACTGTTCTTTGTTTCTGATTTATTTCGAAATGTCAATGTCAGTCTACATGTGCCTTCTACAGCTGTATTCAGAATTCAGTGACGTCACCTTCAGAACTCCCGCGCCCGCGAAGTTCAATCGATAATATTTTCGCAATATGTTCCCTAAAATGAAAGTATATTGATATCGACATGGCTATAAAGCATTTATTCTTTTGTTTTTGTCTAATTTTTTATCTCAATATAATAAGTTCACATTCACAAATCAACAACTCAAACTTTATATAATCGATAACGCAGAAAGCAATAAAACTGGTAAAATTCAATAAGGTGATTTCAATTATATAGAAATCACAAGATACAATTCAATTCATTTACATAAATAAGGGGTCCCAATACTTTATATGTTGACAATACAATAAAAAATAATGTTTCTACAGATTGAGTGGACTACAGAATAAGGTTAATCACGGATCAGTCCAAAATTGTACACGTTTGTGCCGTAATTTTAAAGTTTTGTGTACGTTTGAAAACACATGCACACTTGTAGAAGTAAGTGTAGTGTGCCATTGATCGGTTGAAGTTCAATAAAATGTAATATTTATTGTCAGTATCTGTTGTGAATTCTTTGGAATAAGCTACAACAAATTAAAAACTGCGTCAACTTAAATTGATGCGTTAAAAATGGTTGAATTTATCGATGAAGCATTATGCCAAAAAATGAAATGGGGAATCTGTTTTAACAATGTGATTTGACAATTGTTTACACCATAAAAAACAAGAAGCGATTATTATGAGAACTCTCGGTCAATTATTGAAGTGATTTAGTTTTTGCAATCCTGATACAGAGTTAAACGTCAAAGCTTGCAGTTAGTGCATAAATTATCAATACCGCGTAAGCAGGTAAGAGTGGGCGGGTACCAAATCGGCCAATTAAAACGCTTCTTTTGTAAACTGCAACCCGTGAATTGACCTGTTCAATCAAATAGTGTCGTCACTCAACGCATCGCTATATCGGCCAAAGTGTATACTCTCAAGCCAGAATTGCGATAAGTAAAAATCAGTCACCCGGACGGAAAGACAAACAACATTTGTTTATTTCATATAGTAAATAATACTGTATGAACACTTATAACTTTGGTTCAGTGTATATTTTATCAATTTGTTACATGTACTCTAAGATAATAAAAATGCTTGTATATGTATATGTTTATATATATATATATATATATATATATATATATATATATATATATATATATATATAAAAACAGAGTCATGATATGTAAAATTTTCCAGATTAAAGAAGATATCTGATGCCGATCGAAATCTTCACTCGCATCTCTTGATATAATAGAGACCGAGCTAATAATTTATTTTTCGAAAAATTCTTACTTTCAAAAACTGTTTCCATATATGGTCATATCTAATTTCGACTAATTTGTAGGCTTTACATTTGTCAATTCAAACATGTCAGTTCTGCTATATCAGAAAACGGAGGTACAAATGCAGAGACTACAGATAGACAACCCATATTATAGTGGCAGGTTATATGTAAATAAAAATTTGCATCCGAACGAAGAATAACATTGAAGGCCTGTGGAGACAGCTCTAGAGTGTTTATGCAAGGTTTTATAGGTTACAAAATCAGAATCACACCCATTCATACTCAGACTCACACACCAACATGATTGCATATTCGGATTTACAAGTTTAAATATCTGGATTTTAAACACGATCACCCTCCATGCAAAGGGTTTAATTCGTTAATGAGACTTCCTATCTGTAATGGAACTGAGGCACAACCCACATTTTATGAACGTAGCCATACTTTTCTACTAAAAGATACCTTTTTACAAAGAGTCGTATACTTTAACACGAATTTCGATATATAGATATTATGTAAATACAATTTTTCCCATCGTCAAAATAGCTGGTAGATCTAGATACAAACAATTTTTTGTATTGATGTTTAAACTTTAGAATTCTGGATAACTTACACTTACTAGTTGTATATTTCATTGATATAGTATAAATTAGGCAAATCTACATGTAGTTTCAGTGTTTTTAAAAAAGAGGCCAAAAAGGATATCAACACTCAAAAGTCGAGGCTTACTAATATTGACTACGTGACCGTTATCCGAGTAAAAAACAGTTTTGTGAAGAAATTACATTATTTTTCGAAACAATTTAATTATCTTAGAAAATTATAGAATTTCATTTATTAATACCATAATACCATTTATTAATATTCAAAGTAAATAAAAATAAGTTCAGTATGGGAACAAACAATAAATGCATCATGGATGCATTTAGAACGGAAACCGTTTGGTTTTGTCCCCACATTAATTGAGTTTATTCAACCTGCATATTGTGCATTGATTCAAACAAAACAAACTTTAGAAAAAATAGTAAAATGGTACCTCTATTGTACGGATAACTCCTACAGTGTTAGATTTTTTAAAATAAAAAAAAATACCAGATGTTGAATTAAGTTATTTATTTTGCATAAAATTGCATATAGGATATCCCAATTGTACGGATGATTACTACTACAGTTTTCAAGATAGAACGTTCAATTGTACATATATCGGAGATGTTCGTATTACTTGAATTTAGATTTCGTTTTAATCTATGCAAAACACTCTAGCTGTTGAATTGAGTCATTTTTTGCATCCTATTTCATAGGGTATCCCTATTGTATAGATCATTTCTTCTACAGTTTTTAAGATAGAATGTTTTTGTTTTGCAGATCAATTGTACATATATTAGAGATGTACATTTCTTTTTTGATATTTGATAATTTATGCAACAACTTCCAGCAGTTGAACTTAGTCATGTTTTGGCATAATAATGTTTATAGGGTACCCATATTGCACGGTTAAATTCTCCTACAATTTTCAATAAGGAAAGTTATTGTTTTGCAAATCAATTGTACATGTACATTTATCAGAGATGTGCATATTACTTGAATTTTTATTTTTATAAGTAATGCAAAAATAATAGCTGCTGAACTAAGATCATTTTTTTGGCATGATATTGCATAAAGGGTATCCCTATTGTACGGTAATTTCTTCTAATGTTTTTATAGTAGGAAATTTTTGTTTTGCAGATCAATTGTCCATTTATCAGAGATGTTCATATTTATTGGATTTTTATTTCTGTTCGTTAATGCAACGAATACCAGATGTTGAACTTGGTCAATTTTTGCATACTTATTCATACGGTATCCCTATTGTATGGATTACTCCTCCTACAGTTTTCAAGATAGAAAGATAGAAAGATTTTGTTTCGTAGATTTTTGTAAATATATCAGAGGTGTGCATTTTCTATAATTTATACAAAACAAACCAGCTGGAATCAATTTTTTTTGCAAGATATTGCATATAGAGTACCCCATTTTTCTTCACACGTAGTGGTTTTTTAATTCAGTGTTTACAAATGGATTATGGATACTGTTCACGCAAAATAAAACCTCGTTTGCTCTCTCATCGACAGCTTTTCTCTTCATGAATTCTTGTTTCCTTTATTTCTAGTGAATGTGAAAGTCGTAACAAACGTAATCATACCTGCCACGACGTCAATTCTTAATAAAGGGCGAAATAACGTATTGCTCTTGTATGTAAAGTTTGTTTTCTAAGAAATTTTGTATATCATTTACCATTGAAATATGATTCATTTGAAAACTACTAAAATGCCTATTACTACACATACTAAGCAAAAACATTGCTGAAAACATCGCTGTTTAAAGAATCTGATTTTAGTACAACAAAGAGAGGTTTTTGTTCAGAAGCAATAATAAACTAGGTTAGTGACGCATATTTCTGAAATACCAACAACCATTGCACCATTGCATCAAGTTGAACAGTTTGATGTATCGAAATTCATTATTTTCGATGAAGTTGCTGGTGTTTAAGGACGAACCATCCGGTAGCACCCCTCGTTATCGTTACTTTATCGGGTAGTGGTGATATTTCAATTAGTTTTGATGTGTTTCAATTTTAGTTAAATGTCAATTAATTTAACAACCTATCAAATTGTCACATTCAAAACATTGGCCTAAAAAATTGCAAAAAACCCTAAAAATATGGAAAGTTTTATGCTGCAAGTTAGAACGTATCCACATCTGCTAAAAATAAAACAGCAAATTAAAATCAGTTGTGAACATATATTATATTTGAAAGTATGGATTTGTATGAAATCTTTATTATTTACGATTGATTTAAAATAATAACTTAACAATTGATTAAAAATTTGACCGCATCAATTAACATTAGAGTTATAAAGCATCTATGTTAAATTTTGCATTATAAAAACTTTTTGTTTGCTTTGTAACAAAATTTGCTCTATTATTACATGTATACCGGTATTCCTTTTTTTGTTGTAGATTGTGTCTTGGTTGTGCGTTTTCTCCGTCAGTGAAGCTAGTATACCAAGTTGCCAACTGGCAGTAGCATGTACAACCACTGATGCAATTTGTGTTGAGGGCAGTTGTGAATGTAAACCTGGGTATATTCCTGTCAACGGTCAATGCATATCGAGTAGGTTTAAATACACTAAACTATAATATGTTTTATGGTGCTACCGTTGTGGCGAGAGAAGCAAGAATTACACATACATTGCATCATTGTCAACTTACATGTAGTGATATTTTGACAGTTATCAACTAACATCAAAGAATTTTTTTTCATTTTTGTAGAGAGAGAGAGAGAGAGAGAGAGAGAGAGAGAGAGAGAGAAAATTATACAGTATAATTTTTCTAAGTTTAAACAAATTCTTACAAAATACATAGACTTGCTGCTTCCCCTAAAACAGTTCTTTACTTTTGAAGATAACTGATCAGTCTGTAAAATGTAATTTGTGTTTAATTTGGTCAAAAGTGTAAAGTGTAAATACAGTATTATTTTTCTTTTGTACTTTGTTGTTATCTGACTTTATTTTTTTTTTCCTGATTCCTATTTTTTTTTACTGAAATTTGTTTATTTTGGCAAACGTTGTATCCGTGTCCCCGGTCCCTATTTGTAGGTGTGTAATTTCCCATTTTCCAATTTAATGGTTTGACAATATGCAATATCCGAATACATTTTTTAACTGTTTTTTTTTCTCTTTATTCTTCATCATTTAGTTTTTTTAAAATTTCCTTTCTACTTATACTTACTCTTCATGCACACAAAATTAGCTTAACTCTTGCTTGTATATATAATTTATAATTATATTATCTCTCTATAAAAAAAAAAAAAACTAAAAAAACTCTACAAATTATCTAAGGCAGGTATCGAAGTTTATACTAAATCAAAGTACTGAAAGTACTGAGAAGCGCTAAGCTCTCCCTACATGAGCAAAATATTAATAATTATTGCATTATACATGTATCATGATGAATGAATTTAAAAATTTGCATACGTCATCTATATAGCCAAGATTTGCATTTTTGTATAAATTGAACTACAAACAATATCCAGGACTGCGTTCAATAACCGAGATGCGTGCATAGCCGCTAGGTTATAGATATCTAGGTCTATTGAATGATAATCTAGCCTAGCCTCTAGTTCATTGATTTGAAGTTTAAATTAATAACAGATAAATAAATCCACGGACATGATTTGTTGATTGCATGCCGAAATATATATGTGTTAAAATTCATAATAACTTATCAAACGAACGAAATATCATTAAATAATATAAATTTTGTGCTTGTTGCAACTTGGTAACTAAGGCAGCGAGCTTGAATTTGATGCACTACAATCATGAACGCAGAATAAAGCGAGATTTGAACTCTAGGATCTGTGTTTCACAATCTTATAGCCCCTAGACTAAAGCGTTAATTTAAAACAGTTAACTACGAATGCAATAACAGACGAAACAATCCAACTTTATATGAAATAAAAGACCGACGAGTGTAAAATTGCATGCAACAGAATTTGTCATTGTCATATGCAAGGTGTAGCTTCAGAATTTGCGTTAAATCATAACACCATAGTCTGTCCACGTGTGCAATGTAAACAAATAACAGAAAAGTGTTATGCCTATACCATACACTTGAAACAAATCTTTTTTCTTCCAACACTAAGTTTCAGCTTATTTCCTTATAAAATGCTTTACTGTTGATCGACTTTATATTAGAAAAATTTGAAAGTCTGGAATTCTGTTCATATTTCCCAAAAGTAATTGTACTTATTTCTCCCTCGTTTTACTCCTCCGAAAATAAATCTTTTCTTGTCTAATTTAAAAACAACAACGAAATAAAATAAGATAGGTGCGTTCGTTACAAGATCGCTTTTAATCACATTACTGAACGAAAACGTATATATAACATAAACGCATAATATATAAACAACAATCTAAATCATACAATACAAAGCATAGAGGCGGGCAGGGAGGGTTACTATCAGCTCCTAACAATCTTGTAACGAACGGCGCAATGACCAAAACGATACATGTAAAACCATTTATACTACGCGCCAAGTCACTCGTGCGTGACGAGACTACTAAGAATAGAATTAGGATTTCGGTAACGTAGAAAATCAAAAACGTTAAGAAATTCATTACTTTTGAAATACATAAAACACTAAGCTATCCATCTTGTATTGTCAGTTCTGTTCTAGGAATTATTTTGCCTTTTTACCGACATCACAGCCCGTATACTTATGTATGAAACCCCATTGCAACATGCTGTTTACAAAAGTACGTATGCTCTTTGACCTTTCAATGCACTGACAAATATTCTTTTATTTTGAATCTTTGATGTTTAAGAAAAAAAATGTTGTGATAATTTTTGCGCTGCTGCAAATAATTAGATTTTTCCTTAACACCGATACCGCAGCCGATTACTTCTCTGCAATCTATTATTAGACATCAAGTCATCAGATTATTTTAGATGTTTATAGGTGGCACTTATTCGGAATTGACATCCCCGAAAAGCAATGCCAATAAGCGCTTTGCGTACTGCGTACGCTTAGCGCTTAGCGCTTAAAAAGCTATAGTACACACATTATAGATTATTGATCCACCTCTAAAATCGCGGGAAATCTTACTCGAGATCACTGTGACGTCACACGTTAAAATCTATATTCATTTGTTTACGTATCTCGACTCAATACGAAGGAATGGAAGCATTCAAAAATATATTGGGTCTCACCAAGGCTTGTGCGCTACTCAAACCGTGTCTTCAAACCTCAAGGCACCGTTAATTTCGGGTTAAATGTCATCCAGTTTTGGCATAGTACCACGGGAGAAAACATTAGAGAGCACAATGGGACGTAGACAAAAAAGTTTTTAATGAATCTGTAGGTTAAGCTCGTTCTTTTTCCCGCGCACACTGGTTCTAAAAGCTCGCTTCGGTCGTCGGCGCTGCGCGCCGGCGAGCTGTACTCGCTATAATTAATTCGTTATATTTTAGCACATGAAAACATAAGATTTACAACTTATGTACATTGTTCATTGTTTAAATATAATTGTATTGCATTGTACAGCGTGTTTGCACTTTTACAGCTGTAATAATGAAACGATTTAAAGGTATATATGCCGTTTTAAATAAAAATTTTAAAGAAAGAAGTGTTTTCATTTTTCCATTTAACTACAAAAGTTATAAACTTTCTGCAAATTATACAGTTTAAATCAAAAGCATTTAAAAGTATTAAATATACATTCGAATTAATTTATTTACTGACCGGGCCGGTCAATAAACGCCCAACTTTGAAATATTCATTAGCACGTGATGTGACAATCTAACTTTAGAACGTACACAAGATGTAGACGCGAAAACTTGGTCGGCCTTTTGGCAGCGGAATAACAAGTTTAGAGAGAAAAGAAAGAATTAGAAGCGGTTTGACAGAGAACGTTGTAAAACGAGAATCGATAGGAGACCACTTTGAGCGATGTATGGATATGATAAAACTTGTATAGCTATCACTCGAATACTTAAAATCTATAAATTGTATGTTTGAAGTCTAGAGATACAAGAAGGGATAATTTTGTTTTATAATCATATATGATGTCAAATGTATGAAAATAATGGTCAATTGCAAAAGAGCTCTCACCGATTGTCATCGACACCGATATACAACCATCCTCATAAAATGCAGATGACAATATCTGATATTTTTTTCTGTTAACAGCAAACAAAACTGTTTATATGAATTAAACAAATGTAAACAAACCCGTCGTATTACCTCGTTCTGCATGCTGCTTTTCTGAATTACTCTTACCGCGCACACGCGCACATCCACCTCAACCGTTAATCGTTTATTAATTTGCATAAGTAAATCGCCGTTATTAATTTTTTAGATTATGGGTTGTACCTCGTTAATATTTATCAAAATATTGCACAATTTTCTATGAACTTCTTTTTCATATATCTAGTCATGCTGATAAAATTTGGGTCTGGTTTTAAACATCGCAAAAATGCCGTTAAAAACGGTACATATACCTTTAAACATACATTCAGAAGTACGCTTGTTTAAATTCATGTAAGCTATCTTGTTGATTTTTCCAAATATAAAATAATATGTTTTCATTATCTACAAACATGTATAGTAGTGACTTAAGTTGTATGAATTCAATGTTCAAAATTTTTTTTAATATGATAAACTCATATTAATTTAAACAATGTTAGCAATTCAAATCTTATATATAATTTTTATATAAAATGTAAGATAATTTTGCACGTGTATATGTTCTAAAAATGCTTGTGTTTTTAAAAGAATTAAAAGAAAGTCAATTTTTGAGTTTTTGCATGCAAAATGTCTGATACAGAATGTATATGAGATACATTGTATTGTCATGCTATTCTGTATATTTAGTTCAGTGACCATTGTATGATAACATTACTTTTTATTTACACAGGTTCCATTACAGTCGGCCTATTAACACAATCTACCCGTGTGGTGTATGGATCAGACGTGATACTGACAGCTACAATCACATCAGAAGTACCTTTAAACCCTTTAAACTGGTTGAAGGGATCATCAGGGCTAGTTATAGCCCCGCCTAAGTACACACAGAATGGTGTAGGCCCAGGTTCAGTCACACTGACCATACACACTGTAAACTTTGATGACACAGGTGTCTACCAGGTAAAAGCCAGTAACAGTGCAGGAACCACCAGCACCAGTAATCAGGTGTCACTTACAGTGACTGGAGGTATTTATGGTCATCATTAATATTGTGTACTTTTAAATTGGATACAATATGCTTTCGTACTACCTTGTTAATAAGTTTTGTTTAAAAAGCTTCGTAGCATTTATTTTTTCAAGTAGATGATATCAGTATGTTTTTACAAGGCAGAATTGTAATAAATATTTAATAGTATTTATGTTCCTATGTTATTTAAAGTCAAGACAACTGCACTTAGTTTTTTATGTTTAGCATAGAGAAAACATTTATTTATTGAAGTAAATGCCGAAAAAAAAATATTTACACCATCAAGGGGGTCAGCATAGACTAGAAAACAGCTGACTACTGTGTAAATTCTTTGGCAGTATATTTTGCAATATGCTGACCCCCAATAGTAAAACATATAAAAAAAACAAGGCAATGATATGCCACACATCAAAAATGGGTGGAAAATAACAAGATACGCGCAAGAACAATACATCGATACATGAAAAAAAGAAATAAAGTGCAAAATAAAGACATAGCTGAAGAAAGGGGTGGATCTAGGGTTTATCCAAAAATCTTCTTAAAGTTAAGCGTGGCTTTCTTCTCTAGTAAATAGATCAATTATGGTCACGTGGTCTCGAGAAGCCACACTTATTGGTTTTAACATTATCCAACACAGATTGAATAATAAATAGAATCTTGACCCAAATAGGAGATATAATGAATGTAAACAAATATCATATGTGATAAAACAAGAAGAAAACACATTTCACATAAAAGGTATTATCATTAGACATAATAATAACTACTTTTTGTTCCTATGTTATTTAAAGCCAAGATAACTACACTTTGTATTTAGATGTTACGTATAGAGAAAACAAAACAACTATAGAAATGAACAAATGCCATTTATTGAAGTAAATGACGAAAAATAAAATATATACACCATCAAGGGGGTCAGCATAGACTAGAAAACAACTGCCTCCTGTGTAAAGTCTTTGGCAGTATATTTTAACTTATTGGGTTTCTTACAGACTTACAACAGAAATATATTGGGTTAAACAATCTCATTGATGGCTGGGCGAATGAGATTGATCAACCCAATATATTTCTGTAGTCAGTCAGTAACTAACCTAATAAGTGTTTCGTTTCCCCGAGGAAAAAAAAGAGTCATATTTATTCACAAATAGCGATGATCTACGCAAAACCCTGTACAAATTAGTAGATAACTCATTTAAACTCTTCAAAATTATCAATCTCACCCTTCAAATACTCTTTAAAAATCTTTGCTTCACCCATGTTTACTTACAATGTTTTGTTGCTATTCAATTTTTGATGTTTTTCCCTTTTCTCTGCAGCGATCTGAGCAAAGGACCTGGTTCACTTCCTTTAAAAATCGGCCCTCTTTCAAATGAGCTAAATTTTTTACAATACTATCTCAAGATGGTGTAGAATTAAAATATAGTAAAATAAATTTAGTCGGACATTTAATCACCCAACACCGGGTTGTTGAATATAGCATGGTTATGCTATCGTTACGTCGCATTTTTGCAACGTCATGACGTCGCGTATCTTTAAGAACTGGGCAATTTTAGACGGTGGAGCGTTATATTAAGCCATACATAAGTCGAAATAGATTAATTTTGTTTCCGAATTAACAGTTTACAGTTTATTTTTTTTATTTCAACAATTTAAAAGACCCATCAGCCAAAAAGTCGGTATAAGTATCCAGAACTAACGAAAGAATCAAAACAACACAGACCTCCATCAAGTCAACAACAATTTGTTGGGATTATTTTTATTAACATTTAAACAAGTTAGATTTAACAATTTTCAAGATTCACAATCAAAAGACATTATACCATGTTATATTGATTCTGGTTTGATAAAAGTACATCTAATGGAATTTTTGTTAAAGCACACATGACGTTTTTCTTTAATTTAAGAGCTTCACTTGTTTTTTTCCGTCGAGAATAACAGATGTTATATTCTGGTTGATGGATGTTCAACTGCTTACAGAATGCTTTGGAACTTATGGCGCGTGTTTGGTTCAAGTCATTAAAACATTTGAAAGGCATTCTTACTAAAATATTAGTTACATGTAATAAATTGTAAGTCAAACTTCACAAAATCCATGATATATCAATGATTTTGAGTACTTTTTTTAAAAAATAAGCCCAAATCAAAATAAGATATATTTTTACATGCCGATATGTGTTTTTGAACATGTTTAAATGAAAAACCAGTATATATGCCAAAAAGCATTTTAAAGTTTAATTTATATATTTTACAGTCTTTTTTCCAAGCGATACATGAGCCAAATAAAATAAAATGTGTACCTCTGCTCAAGATATGAGGTTTGATAGACAAACGGATAAACAGTCGGTCTACATGTATATGTTGCACTGAAGAAAACAATATAACAAAATAATCCATTAAATCTAAAAGTGATTATCCTTTATATTTCCAACAAAGTGTGGAATGAAAATGAAAGGTTAGACCCTATGAAGTGTTTAATTTTCTCAGCGCATGTAACATCTCCAATGTACCTTTTAAGGTACAATTCTGAGTAAACTGGCACATATAACTACAATATGCGTGATCTTGGTGATGGCAAAGGTAAATTAAATATGCTTCATCTCACCAAAAACATATATTCAATAAAGATTTTCAAACCATTCGAAATTTTCACCAAATGTAAAATAATTTAATTAACATACTTACACATAGCTATCTCATTGAGTTTTTAAAAATCTATATAAATTCATATTATTTGATTTCTTCACTGTCAAGCAAAACTAATATAAGGAAACAACCTTAGGAAACGAAATAACTATTTAATGCATAAAATTGAGGCTTAAACAAGATAGAGTGTATCAAGAAAATTATCACTGTACAAATAAATTATTTAGTTCAAATGTGCGTGTTTAAAGAAAAACTACAAAGAAAGTTTATACCAAGACTATTTTTTTCTCTGTAACACATACAAATGTAATGTTAATTGAAAAACAAATCATACCTCTATGAAAAATGACAATAACAAACTGTCAATATGTTATACAAAATTAATTTGGCAAGTATACAGTTTACTTTCAAGAGTAATACCATAATTAGTGCAATTTCAATTTAAATTCATGTACCGGGTAACCGCATCTGACATTTTAAGTACATGAATTACACAAAGATTTTAATTGACATTGATTAAACTTATAGTACCCAGGTAATAGTATATCTATATATATGGGTGGCCAATTTCCGCCTTTGACATTAAAATCACACTAGATATTTTACTTGAAAATGAAAAGAACATGTAGTGTATATGTGGGGCAGCTTATTTCTGCATCCAACATTAAACTCACACAAATTTTTTTATGTAAACCAGCATTCTCTAAATGAATTAAGGTTTATATTAATTCAGTCTACTTAAATGGATCATAATATAATTGATTCAACTGACAATGCAGGTTGCATGTATATACATGTACATGTATAATAAACATGTATATATATGAAGAGCAGGCAGTCTATTGTTCATTCAAACAGTCTGAGGAATCATCCTCTGATTCTGACTCGTCAATTGCATCTGGAATAATAGCTGCATCATCAATGAACTTGCTCCAGTCCCTTACAGATTTAAAGGACTCCATGTCACGTCCTAAGCCAATATACCATAAAACTGCAGCAATGTGGGCACACATACCCACTACTCTTGCCCTAGCACGACATCTACAATACCATCCGATCACCCTTCCCTCATCATATCGTATCCAAAGAAGGTAAGACTTGGAGGAAATATGCCTGCTCCTAATCCTGACTCTTATCAAGGACTGGTCTTCTTTATGAACCATGATATCACATCCATTCCCAAAGTGTTCCTCTGCGTAACTACTAGCAAGCTTTACTTGATATGTGCCACAGGTCAACTCTCGAAGTTGATCTTCATCGATATCAAGACGAGGAAAATCCTGAAGCTCATCAGGGTGTTTCCACATTGCAGAGCGGATATCCAGTTTCTTTTCTTCTACTTCCTCTTTCAGTTGATTGATTTGCCTGGAAAGGTACTGCATCTTAGCTGCCACAATAGAGTCTTCCTCAGTACAACCTAAAGATAATTCATGAAATGTAATATACATGTACATGTAACAAAAAACTAAGAGAACCAAGGACCTAACAGCTTGGGTCCTAACTGACACTGAGTATAACATACTCTACAATTGATACACAAAATTATAGATAAAACAAAATAAATTGATAGATGATATGTTTATACCCAAAACCAAGAAAAATGGATGATCAGGGAACAAAATACTGTAATACACTCACATTTTGTCACTAACATTATGTACACTTAACAATAATATATACTTTGTAGTGACTAAGGTGACTTAAATATAAAGAATTAAGTTCCATTATTCATGCGTATCATTTTCAAAGCATATACATACCTGTTGACAAAGGTGGAAAGTACTTGTTTGAAATTCCGCACACAATCTTGATGTAGTCACTAATGTATGGCACCTGGGACGAAGGAAGGACGCGATCAAAAAACTTCCACCTCTTTATCCTCGCATTAGCAGATTCTACCACCCAGCGTATCTGTAACATAAATAATAAAGAGATCAATTCCATGTGAATATACTAATATATAACAATACTCTCTCTTTCTCTCTCACCTCTCTCTCTCCTCTCTCTCTCACTCTCTCTCTCTCTCTCACTTTCTCTCTCTACTGATTCTTTCTTATTAAATTAGAATTACATTGTATGTAGCATACCTTACCTTGGTCACTAAACGGCTTGTATTTGCATCTGCTGTTGACATTTGCTTTTCACCTTTCTTCATAAAAGCAGGCATGGCAGATATTAATCCAATGTCTTCAAGTAATGTCAAGGAATCCCGAAAGCCTCTGTCTACAACAAACACATCTCTCTCTTCAACCCACTTCAACACATCTTCTTTGTTAGTCTTCATGATGTGGCTCAAGATTGCGGCATCATTGTTCTTCGCTACATATGGTCCAAGAACAGACAGGTAATAGCCGCTAGTTGTTACAACAATCATTGGCTTCACCAATGGATGACCCTTATGTATGCTATATGTTTTCCTTTGAAAGGCAAAGTTCATACTTTTTTGTATATAAATGTATGTGCCGTCTAAAACAAGAATGGCTTGGGTGCCAGTACCACCAAAAAGAGACTCTGCTAATGGCCTGGTATGCTTATTTATAACATCCTCTCTGGAGATGTGCTGAAACCCAACATTATTTGGTACAAATGTCTCCATAAGTGTCCTCCTCACTACTGTGATGGCCCGACGAATGCTTGACTTTGAAACATTTAATATTATTGACAGCATTTCATTGGACAGACCACATCTCATCTTTAGAAGAAAAATTCCAAGGCTGGTTCTAACACTGCGAGTGGATGTGTTCTTTACCTTTCCATCTACAGCCGATAACAGATCATCAAAGGAGACTTTATTTATCCCAGTGAGGTTGACATACTCTTGGTCACTCAGTGCATTTGGATTATCAAAGTCTATTCTTTTCCCTCCATTTAGCAAAGCAATCTCCCTTAGATACATGAGCATATCAACAATGGACGTCCTGTTGAGTGTAGATGTTTCTGAAAATGCAGAAATTTTTTCAAGTGCCTCTTCAGTGAATCGTCCATTGGGGAGATGACGTGTGCAGCATCTTGAGCCTGATGGAATCAATATCCCTTGTTGTAAAAAGACAGAGTGACGTTCATTTGATGACACCACAACCAACTTTGGCCCAGGTTTTCTGCAGATGAAGCAGCTGGAATGACTGGAAGATGTGGATGGCACTGTCAGTGTTACAGATGGAGGACTGTGAATTGCAGCATTCCTATCATTAATTTGCTTCCTCTCTGGTGGAGAGAAGGGAGTGTTTCTTAACTCATGCTCCAAGTTTTGTTGTGCACTTTTCTTCCGCTTAAGATGAGAATGTATCTTCACCCGACACAAGCTACACAACACCTTATCCTCAGACACATCACCTACAGTCCATTTCTGGAGAACTAGTCGTTGTGCAGCTGTCACCCTACGTCGATCTCTCTGGTTTGTTCGTTTCTTACAGCAAACACAAGGATATTCTCTTTTCCTCATATGCTATTAAATATAATAAGCAGTACATTAATTAATTTGTGCACTATTATAATAAGCAAGTTTACCAACATTTTAGACAAATATATATAAGCGGGTGTACTAATAATTTTTATAATGCATTAATTATGATTAATGATAAATATCGCCAAGATTGTAAATAACCCATGGGTCAGAGCAACTCAGTTGGTCATGCAATTAAATTGGCTTGCTGTATTCTTGAGATTTTTTCTCCTTATATTCTGAGAAGAATTTTTTACCTCAGTATTGGCCCAATTACCCTTTTGAGCTAACATGATTTTTTTTTTTACAAAAAGTACTTCTATTAATAATGACCTACCTTAAAGAGTTCTTTTCCCATGCCTAGGTGAAACTATGGTACTCTAGTTGTTGTGGCAGTCATATCTTTCCCAGGCAATGGTCTTGTATTGAATAAACTTGAATCTACAATACCCAATATTGCCTTTTATAATTTATAAATATCCTGAACCAATTGAATAGATTATTAATTTTTTTTTTCATTTTCAATGTAAAAATTCCATCATTGTCAAACTTTCCTCTAATCGTCCAACCTACCAGGGGCCAAGATTAAAGCAAATTCAAGTTTAAATATATTTTTTAAAGTGTCTCATGCATTTACGACTCTGCTATTTTCTGTTCAAGACACAATAATGTGACGTCAATATTCAAAGGGCAACTAATCTAATTTTAAAGAATATCGAAGGTCAACTATTCCAAATAGTTTAAGAACTTACGGCATGCGGTTTCTGTATTATTAAATAATATGAAATGTCGAAATGAGTAGGCGAAGCGTCGGCCAATGATGGCCATATTGCCTAATATTAATTCTCACCGAACTAACATGGAGATATATGAGGCAATCACGTGCTTTGTCTAAACCAATGAAAGTGTGAAATTTCAGTCCAAGGGAAAACAATATGCAATATGCTGACCCCCCATAGAAAAACATATCAAAAATCAAGGCAATGATAATTATACCAAACATAAAAAGGGTGGAAAATAACAAGATACACGCCAGAATCCAATTGCAAATTGGATCACCGACCCATCACATTATATAAATAGTGCCTGTCTGGGAGGGTACCAGTTGAAATTGACACCCCTCGAAAACCATTGTCAACCTCCGC
This sequence comes from Magallana ariakensis, assembly GCA_020458035.1. NCBI lineage: Eukaryota > Metazoa > Mollusca > Bivalvia > Ostreida > Ostreidae > Magallana > Magallana ariakensis. Next base: position 67,875,273 of record CM035812.1, on the reverse strand, counting down.
TTCGCGTCGGTTGACAATTTCAACTGGTACCCTCCCAAACAGGCACTATTTATTTTATTATACTAAATGTCTTCAATTTATAGCAAATTTTACTGTTTTTATATAGAAAAGACGTGAGTTTTACGGCGAACCGTACGCGCATAATTTACGCGCATGTAACAATTCGTTCTATCGGCCCGTTGCCAAGTGTGTTGCTAACGCTGAGGATATGAGAACGGATTGTCAACTGCGTCTAAACCAATCAGATTTCAGTATTTAACATGAAAGTATAATAACACATCTTGTACAAGCCCTCAACCGATATCAGCCTTTGGCTTAATTTCGGCCCTCTGGCTGATATTGGTGTCTGGCTGATATAAGATGTCATATGGAAGAGGATATATATTACTAGTATGCTTTAGATCAAAGCATACTAGTATATAATTATGTCAATGTGGACATTAAAATTGGTCGTAAATATTAAAGCCATATGCTTTCATTCACTATGTATTTTTGTCCACAATTTCTTACGTTAATAATTTTCAATTCATGCAAGCTTCACAAAAAAAAGCTTACGCATCCAGAAAAAATACCTAGCTGTCGACGCATTCTAAACTGTTGTTTGATACATTGTTAAACTTTTTGGATATAAACTTTAAATTTATTAGCTATAAAAAATAATTTTTTTTCACATCGTTTATTTATGTCTTCTTCCTATTTTTGCGATTGACTTTTGTTGGATATTTTCTTGATCGATTGATATAGCGAAAAAACCTTTCAGGATCTTTTAATTACTTAATGATATCTAGAAGTATATTCTTTTTAGTAATTTACATCATATATTCTGATTTAAAATGTAAAAACGTGCTTGAACATTATCTTTTCAAACAAAAGTGTGCAATGCAAAATGTTCTCTTAAAATAAGTAAATATTAGATTTAAATTCAAGTAAAATTAAACAGCATAAATGTCATTGCTTTTAAGATATTTCAAAATCATGAAAATTCTTGGGTTAGTTTTGGATTAAATTTCCAAATATTTGACAGAGCTGAAAGTTGATTAAACAGTAGATGACGTCATCAAATTTGACATTTGACTTTTTAATATTATATACTTTCCTTACTTATGTAGCAATATACCTTCATCACCTGCTTATGGTGTTTTTGTCTCTCAGTTAATTCGATACGCAATGGCATGTTCTTCGTATGAACAGTTTCTAAGGCGAGGCAAGCTACTTACAAAGAAGTTGATAAAACAGGACTATCAACAGTCTCGTTTGAAGTCATCTTTTCGTACGTTCTATGGTCGATCCAACGACCTTGTCAGCAAATACAATCTTCCACTGGGTCGCATGCTGACTGACGTTTTTCATACTAATTGTTAGATTATAATTAATCACCTAATTGTCTACGAACTTTTCCGGTTTTTTCCGATTACGACAAAGAGCAGACGGCGGGTGTGGCCGGTCGGTGGAGGATGCTCTCTCCTCCATGGCACCTGATCCTATCTCTATCTTTTTGGGGGTCCATGTTGCTCTGCTATGAATTTGTATTTCGTTTTCTGGATTTTTTAGATGGTTGACGGTTTGTTATTGTCATTTTTTCATAGTCTTGAATTTCGATGTGCATAAGTCTGAACACTTATTATAGATTTGTCACAATTCAGTTATTTGTGTTATAATAAGCACAAGTTGCACGTTCGACAGAGTCCTGGACACCCTGCGACTTTTACTTGTTATGCTAGACAAAAGTACATCACTACGTGGCGATTTGTACCTTCTGACACTGTTTATGTGGCCAAAGTTGGGCATTTGCCTCTGTAGCGCAAAGGATACATATTTGATCGAGTGACCCGCAGATTCCTAGACGAAAATAGCAGGGATATTTTTATGATTAGCGATTTATTTTCAAACGTTGGCACCCTCTCACCCCCCAAAATTTAAAAAAATGATTTTTTCTGTCATTTTGATGTCGTACGCATGCAGGAACTTTTTATATTTCTAATAAATGTAGAAGTCTGAAGTTGTATGAAAACTTTTACCAAAGTTGTTGAGGATCCTTCAATAATAAAAGCCTAAATTGCACAAGATCAATTAAGCACCATTGTGTATTCGCAATGATTAATATAACAACTACTAGTAATTCATGAATCTTATATGAATGCAGTTGGACCATGGTGAAATTATCTATTTATTTGTTGGATGGCTGGTATGAATTTTAATTTTATATATCTTAATGTACACATTTTAGAGAAGCCAACTGTAGTTGTATCAGGAACAATAACAGAGACAGGTACCACTGTAACCATCCACTGTACTGTCAGTGTTTCGCAGGGTTCTCCTGCATTAACAGCTGTATACTGGTTGTTGAATGTTAGAAGTCTGGACATCTCAGACAGTGCCAAATACTCTGGTGGAACTGTGAGCAACCCATCGCTATACATTAAAACCATAGCTTCTACAGATGCTGGAGTATATCATTGTGGGGCTACCAATCTTGTTGGATCTACCACCAGTTCACAATCAGTAAATCTAGGTAAGACCATCTATACAGTATAAAATGGGACAATATTTCAGCCATTATAATTATTTTCCAAAATATATTATCTTATATTTTTGTTGTTTAACATGTTGCGTTACAAAAAACATGTTAAAGTTATCCGTATTCTCAATCACAAAAAATATGTCAGGAGTTTGACTTCTTGACAAGGTTCCTTTAGTCATAAGCCAAGTTTTAAGCTTGACCAAATGACAGAGTCGTTAGCTCGCTGGGGTAGCACTACTATGAAAGCGGCGCATTTTTTAAAAATTGTATTTTGCCGAAATGTGTTCAATGTTGTATTGTTGATCATTTCTAGTGCTTATATCTTCACTTATTTTGTATCTATATATGAAGTTTTGTTACATTTGAATGCTTAGTGTCTATGGTTTTTGTAGAGAGAGAGAGAGAGAGAGAGAGAGAGAGAGAGAGAGAGAGAGAGAGAGAGAGAGAGAGAGAGAAGATAGAGACATCGAAACTTCTTGTATAAACTCTTATTCTTATAAGTACTAATTAATTGAGATGATTTATTGTCAACATTACGTTTGTACATTTAAGCTCCTCCTTCTGGTGTAACAATTTCACAGCAACCTGTTGGTGCAGTTTATCACGGAACAAGCCTCACGGTAACTGGATCGTACACCTCATTCCTCAGTGTTACAAACATCAAGTGGCAAAAACTAAATGGGAATAAATTCGTGGATATTGATATCACGGCAGATAAATACACAGGGAGCTCCGTCACAGGACCCAGTCCTAAATTTGTTATTAAGCCAGTACAATTTATTGATGAAACGTCGTATAGACTCGTAGTCGGCAATGGCGTTGGATTGAGTTCAAGTAACTTAATCACATTAAATGCGATAGGAGGTATGTAAAATACTTTATTGTGTTCAGCTTTTGTCGATAAAACGGCGCGATATATCCTGTTCATCATGTTTATTGCAGGTAATGATTTCGCATTACATTAACGTGAAGCTAACCACATGATAATTATTCCTTTTAAAAGAGTACTTGTTTAATTATCCGACATACATGTAATGAGTGAACTCTCCATGAATAGTTCATTTATTTGTTAGAAGCCGAAAAGGAGAAGTAATGATTATGTTAAATAGTTTTTCAACTGAATATCATCAAAAGGAGAGACTGGAATTTTTAAAGGGACGCATCAATTATTCATGTTAATATTAATAATAATAGAAGGATAGTCAGATATTTAAAACCCCAACTAAGACTTACTGTGGTACACGCTCTTAAAACAATTCCCGCAACAAAATGTACAATCAGCTTGATAACGGGATCTCTAAAATAAAGAATGACCTAGGCTATTAGTGAAAACAATGCATAGGCGTCGGAACCGGGGGAAGGGGGGGGCTGCAAACTTAAACATAACCATAACACCATTATCCTTTTTTTTTTTTTTTTTTTTTTTTATTGTTTGACATACATACTGTAAGTCTAGCTCCCGTCCACACTTTCAATTTGCTTCCGACGTCACTGCAATTTATTTCGCCGTCAAGCAATTTTTCATTGCAAACTCGTAGTATTTAGAATGTTTCTAAGAAAAAGATAACATGTACCATGCGAAGTTTAAATGTATCAGATGGTAAAGTACATTTACCAACTGACATGCTATACATTCTACGTTCTCCTCTAAGCTGGAACTACAATTTTGTACGAAGAACGATTTCATCTGTTGTTAAGCCAACATCCAGTAAAGCTTGCACTGTACATGTAGCTATAAAGCCTGGCCATTGCATACGCAATGAGCCCGGCTAAAGTTATTGTTACCTGTGTTAATAGCGTAGTTTAATTTCTTAAGAATTATTTCTGCAGATACGTTTTGAAAAAGTTTGTAAACATTTTAATAAGTTTCAAATATAAAAAAAACTGCATTTGTTATCTTTTTGTACTAATTGTTCATATGGTGGTGAAAAGGGTCCACTTCCGGTTGAACAGGATCCCAGAAGCTGGCTATTGCTCTATGAGCAATCGCTCGGCTAAAAAATGTCTACACTGCAAATGACAAAATAATATTATCAGTAAAGTTTAAAGTTTTGATTAAATAATATTGAGTTTTATTTTTTTGCAATGTTGAAAGGCGATCATGAGGAGCAGAATTTGTTTAACGTTGTTCATTACCCTAGGTGACTTGTATGTGAAGATACATGTACCAGTGACTTGGACTATCACTATTGACCTGTATAACAGTATATGTTTATTTGATAGTCCTGTTTGTAAAAGCATAATTGTTATGTACTTGTTGGTATGATAAAAGTCGTGTCGTAAATAATATTAGTGTCCATGTAACGATGAATATTGACCCAGGAAAAATTGACACGAGGTTCATTTTTCAACGTTGAAAATTTGAGAGCAAAAGCCGTGACATTTTTCAAAAGCCTCACTTTTTTCTATATTTGGGTTGACAATTGACTCTGTCAACAATTTACTCCAAGTACAAAATTTTGACCTGGTACATGTAGTTGCGCCACGCGATTTACATTGACTTTTATCTATTTAACGAATTTTCAAATATTGTTTTAAAAATTTTAATTTTTCATACTTTTCAATATATATGTCAACTTGGCGCTAAATATATTTTATGTTGACTTGTATGATAACAATAATAAAGACTAAGTTTGTGTCCCGTAAACAGAAATAAATTCAGCTAAAATGACGCTAATTTGTGTCTGAATGAGAGAGCGTGGCTACGCTCGCATGTTTGGGACGGATTATTAATTTCCATTCCTTCACAGGACGTAATAATCATTATACGATGACCAAAGACGGATTGTTAAGATTACTATAGTAAATGTATAGGGGCCCTTTAATATTTCTATTTATAATAAAATTCGCTAATGATTTATTTGCTATTTTAGGTAATTTAATAGTTACCACTGGTGCAAGTGTTACTGGTCGGTTCGGTGGAAGTGTCACAATAGATTGTACTGTGACTGGTCCTGAAGTCAACAACATACAGTGGATTAAGTACATCAATAATATCCCAGTAAACATTACAATAGATGGTGTGAAGTATACTGGAGGATCTTTGTCCACCAAAGCTTTGACCATAAAGAGTCTGACCACCGATGATGCCCGTCAATATCAGTGTACAGCCAGCAATCCAGGAGGAACCTACCCAAGTGCTTATAGAGCTATAGTCCAAGTAAATTGTGAGTATAAATTTGTGTTCTAAAATATATTATTCTGCAACTTTTTCAATTTATTTGATACAGTGAAAAAGTTTTAATCTCAAAATTTTATAAACTGTTTATATTCTCTTGAGCCATGCTAAGAAGTTGTACCGTTTAATTCTTGCCTTTACTATAGTTCCTGTAAATAGTTCCTAGAAAAGGAAAACGTTTCCTATTTTGAAACATTCGACTGATTTTTAGTCAGCAAACTGTTGTACAATCACTAAAAATCAACAAACATTACTGTTTTGGCAGGACATTATTGGTCCTACCATTTTACACTTTTTAGTTGCTCGCTTCTTCAATCATCCGGTATCGATGATTGCAAATGTGCGTGTGTGTGTGTGTGTGTGTGTGTGTGTGTGTGTGTGTGAGAGAGAGAGAGAGAGAGAGAGAGAGAACAAGACAGACCGAGAGAGAGAGAGAGAGAGAGAGAGATCGGATGAAGGGAGAGAAAGATAAAACCAAGGCTATAATATGAACCTTATCGTGCGGATATTTTGATGTAACGCTACCCTGTATGTGTTTGTACCTAGGGTGAAAACGTCTAATTGTAAGAAACAAGAAAAGACAAAACAAATCTAAATACAGTTCTTTTTTAAAGTGTGTTATAATAAGTTTTGGTATACATACAGTATTTAAATGCAACAAAACAAAACAAGTGATGGACGTGTTATACGTTATAATATTAGGCTACCGGGTACATTGAATTAGTATGCAGGGCTACACCCAAGAAATGTGTAAAAATGGATTCCAAAACAATATCGACTGGGTAAATTTGTGATACTATAAATGGAAACAACTCTTAAGTTAAAACTGGTTATTTAACCAATAAAATGAGTTCTTTGATGATTCATGCGAGATATGGCGGTAGCCACATTCCAACGCGGGTTATGCATTTTTTCTGCAATGATCGCTACCTTCATAACCCGCATGAATCACGAAAGAAAGCATTTCATTCTTTATATTTACATTTTTCTTTTAACAAATTAATAAATTGGTTGTTAAAAGTAAGTTGTTAATGTACATCAGTGCGTTAGCTATCAGAAACAGCAAAATCGTCTTCTATGGGATTTTAAGTCTGACATCATGACATAATCATGATTATTTTGTGCTGTTCACGATTTTTCGTAGGTCGCTGTAGGTTTCGACCAATCGATAAAAGGAGGGTGTAGATATCAGTCCTATCAGTTTCCTGTCAGTTTTAGTCGCTGTATGTTTCGACCATTATAAAAACGGGGCGTGTACATTTAAGTCCTCTTAGTCTCTATAGAGCTATGAATTAAACTATACGTTTCCGTAAAAAAAAAGAGTGATTCATACTCGGAAGATCTGAATATTTAAAAATAAACACCAAATAAGCGGATGGAGAGATCACGGAACTATCGCTTTTTTCTCTTTAAAGCGGTTTTTTTGTCAATAAAACAAAGGAAATTTATCATAACATAACCCGCCTGTTATTGCCATGTACACAGGCAAAAGTGGCTCGCATGAATCTCATATAAAATTCGGATGAAGTTCATGCGAATTCTTCGCATGAGAAAGAGACGAAAAGTAACACGCATGAATTTCAAGCGAAAACTTCATGCGATTTTGACATAATTTTCATGTGAATATCATACGATTAAAATTTCGCACGATTTTCATGCGAAAATGTATATCTTATGTTTCATTGTCGTTTCATGCGAATATCATGCAAATATCATGCTATTTTCAAACAAAATACAATGCAGCTTCATTTAATATCTTGAAATCTTCTATGATCTTTTTTTTGCTATAGCAACAAGAGTCTAGTTTTATCATACTATTAATATTAAATTAAAGATATATGAAAATATTATTTAATTCTTTTACATGTATCATAAATTAAACCATTTCAATAAATGATATTGATATAATGACCTTAAATGTGCGCTATCTTAATTTTATACACGAACCCTGCTTATGGCCGTTTAATGTAGCTTTCTTTATTTGGTTTTAACTTTAGCATCCAAGTAATAGACTCCATTCTTAAAAGTCAGTTAGCTTTATCCAATGATTATAACATTTCCGTTTATTGTTTAAGAAAGGAGAAACGCTTTTGTTAATAGTAATTTCAAATGATGTTCAAACCCTAAGCAATTCAGAGACATTTTGAAATATTTATGATTTTTGAAATATGTTTGATGTTGTAGATGGACAGTTCAATGAACCCTGTACAAACTTTAAGCCTTGTGATTCCTCTAGATTTCTGGCATGTTACACGTCCAACAGTAAATGTCTCTGTGTGAGCACCTACTACCACAAGGACCAAGTCTGTTATCCAAGTATGTGTGCAACTCTTGCTGCTTGAATAATTTAAATTAAATATTGTTTCTTTGCATTACATATTACATATAAAATGTACTGTTTTATCTAACAGTATAACCAATGTCAAATTTAATGAATTAATTCTGCCTGTAGTGCATCAAAGTTCATTCATATAATAATAAGTGTTCTGTTTTAAAGCAATATGATCTATAATTTTTAGAATTTCATTTTGTTGCAAAAACCTGCTAGTACATGTATAATAAATATGCATGTAACTTAAATTTTTATCATAGATAAGACTTTAAAAAAAAACATCAGTTTTTGTCAAAAGAAACATTTCTCCTCTAAGGAATATATAGCAGATCAGTTTTTGTACAGGACGACAATAATTCAATTTTGCTCCAATTAAGGCTTCTTAACGGCTTTTTCCCTAAAAATATGGCTAACAGGCATTTAAAAACATCATATCTTTTATCATTTTTAAAGAAAATAACATTATTGTGAAAAAAAATACGACATGAAAATGCAGCTCATATTATATATGTAAATGAGTTTTTTTTTAACTATTAATTTATATATGCTAGTTTATTAATAAGTGTTTGCTGTTATTTAATTATATTACTTGCATGCAAATGATAATGATAGCAAATTAGAAACATTAACTATATGTTAATACATGTAATACATTATTATCTATTTTTTAAATTATATGTAATAATAGTGATTTATTGATTTTACCATCACATTCACTTTTTATAAATCAATTATATTATAAATATGTAGGTTCATGAATTAATATATGTTTTTTATTATCAGAAACTGGGCTAGCCCCAACCGTCATCTTTATAAACAGCACAACAAACATGATCTTCGTATCCTGGAATAATCCTACTACTCACTATGACCTGGTCTCTGGTTATGAAGTGACCTGGATATTTTTAGGAAGTTCATCAAATTCATCAGGTCCACTTGAAAGAAATGTAAACCAATATACTGTATCTAGTGGTCTGATGTCTGGACAGCTATATACAGTGGCCGTGATCTCTAAAGTGACTCTAACAAACCCCGCAGGTAGCACAGTTGTAGCTTCAACTGACACTACAGTGAGAACAGGTATATAAAAAGACAAAGTATTTACTTAGATAATGTATATACATGTAGTTTCATATATATATTTATCAAGAACCTCGATTAAAATCATCTTTACGCAAGTTCTATGGTCGATACAATGACAATGACCTTGTCAGCAAGTACAATGTTTCAATGCGACACATGCTGACTGACGTTTTTCATACTTGTTAATTTTGACAATGAAAACACGGCGGGTGCGACCGGTCAACAGTGGGGTGCTTACTCCTCCTAGGAACCTGTTTCTACCTCCAATGTAATTGAGGTCCGTGTGTGCTCAAGGTTTGTATTTTGACCATCGCAAACAAACCAAATCATCCACGTTTCGTTTTTCCCTATTGTTTTGACATTTACCTCGATTATAACATGCCCAATTGTGACAAGTAGCGCACGGCGGGTGCGACCGGTCAACAGGGGATGCTTACTCCTTCTAGGCACCTGATCCCACCTCTATCTTTTTAAGGGTCCGTGTTGCTCTGCTTTAAATTCGTATTTCGCTTTATGGATTTTTGAGATGGTTGACATTTTGTTATTGATATTTTTCATAAATGAAATACATGTTTTTAAATTTTTATTTTTTTTTATTTATGGGTATTTTAAATTTATTTCAATTCAAAAATTTCATTTAAATTATTGGAATATATGATGGCTAATTCAACAGAAACTATGAAGAAATATGAAATATTGATACATATACGAGTAAGCTTGTTTAATGTAAGAATAGAAGTTATGTTTGATGATTTCTGTTATTTTAATGTATGAAATGATACCTAATAGAATATTGATTTTAACAAATGGACATGCATTGATCAATCTCTTACAGTTCCAGTAGCTCCTGGTCCTATAAAACAAAGTGAAAGTAACTTTGCCCATGATAACCTCGGAATAAAATGGATTGCCCCAGTCAACACTCTTGTCACCGGATATGAAATTATAGTCGATGGTTCTACATATACTACAATGAATAGTGATGCAATGTATCAATTCACTGGGAAAGTTTTTGTACCTGGAAAGTGGTACGTCATTAGTATCGTAACAGTTAGTGGTACAGCGTCGGATATTGTCAAGAGAAGCTCAGAGCATACGGAATGGATTAGAACTACCCCAAAAAGTAAGAGAAATACAATTAATAATAATTGTGTACTTTTTAGTACATTATAAATAGATAGAAATAATGTTTTTTTCTAAATCAACTCATGAGTTCATCATGTTTTTTAGATTGACTATGAAAAACAATGTAAAACTTATAGTACAAATTTACTAGCTTATTGAAAAATCATAATGTAGTAATATCAATATTTGTGGAATTTGCATGAATTTTGTTGTTGAGTTAATCCAAAATATTAAATCACTGAACATTAAAGTCTGGTAACATATTAATATTACTAGTATTAATATAATTACTTGCCACATATTTATGTATCCTTGAAATTATGGTTATCTGCAGTTAATCCAAACATATTGATATAAATGAATGAAACCACAGTTTATGGTGATAATATTTTTGTTTTATAATTTTTTTATTTATATCAATATCAAAGCACATATGGTGATAATATTGATAAATGAATGAAACCACAGTTTTTGAAACAAATACCATATTGTTGTTTGATTGCATGGGTTATGATAGAGGGTAAAAAGAAAAGTGGAAAGTTTGCAAATTTATGCTGTATTTGGCAATAGAGTTTAAAAAAGAAAAGGCAGCATATTAAGACCGATTCTATGTAAGACTCAAAAACCCTTGGCCACTGTATGTCACCGATTCAAATGAAATTTTATATGTAGTACAATTATAACCATATAAGGCCAAAAAAATATCTGCAGCTTTGACTTGACAACGTTTGTCATGGAAACGGATTGTCTAAGTTCATGCATTGGCAATAGGGAAAAATATGTAATATATTGAATAATTCCACTAAATATATACTGTTTTGAAAAAAACAAATATAGAAAAATATCATCTATATTAACTTGAGAATTTGATCCATTTTTTTATAAATGCTTTCGAGTACTTTTAATTACTTATTTTATGCCACAACTTTTATTTAATTATGCTTCCTTTATGAATAAACAAAATATATTTGCCCACTGATCTTGTGTAAACTTGCACGCTGAAAAAAATATTAAGATTAATTGAAAAATAAGAAAAAGTCAAATTTATGACCAATGCATGTTTATTATCACTTAGTTGATTGATTATTATTATTTTTTTTTTGATAAATGCATATGCATAATTATTTTTAAAATTGGATGATTTTATGCTGTCATCTTTTTTAAAAGGTTTAGTTCCAATTGTATGTATGTGTTTATGAAAAAAAATCGAACACTTATTTTTTGGCAAAGTGCCAGACATACAATTTTTGTGTCAAAATATTTTTCTCTTGAATTTTTTTCCATAAATGTTTTTATTTATATTAAAAGCTCTATGTTTGACAATTTATTGCTAATAATTAGATTTCTTATATACATTTTCCAAATAATGCAAATTTTACTGTGAAAAAACAGGAAAAATACAATTTTTGGCAAAGTGACAAAACATACAATGTTTATGTCAAAATATTTTTTTTTCTTGAATGTTTCTACATAAATGTTTTTATTTATATTACAAGTTCTGTTTGACAATTTATTGCTAATAATTAGTTTTCTTATATCTATTTTCCAAATAATGCAAAATTGCTTGTGAAAACAGGAAAAATACAATTTTTGGCAAAGTTCCAAATTACAATAAATTTGCATGAGAGCCAGCCAAAAAAGATAATCCCAGATTTATAAAAACTACAGAAAAAGAAAGATACTTTCATGAAAAATTAAGATTTATAAACATTTGTTGTGATATTTTTTTTTATAAATTATACAATTTTATGATTAAAAACTGGTAAAATTGGCTGATTTTACTAGTGCTATTCAGCTTTATGACACCGCTGTCAGTTTCCATGGCAACGGAAGTAAGAAATTTGGTTCAAAGGTCAAAATTGTGTAAGATGGTGTAATTGAAGATGACACAATGAAAATCAAAGTAATCTGTGACATTAAGTGTCCAGACCCCTTCTCATTTCTTTGATTCTTACATAGAATTAGTCTTAAAATTAGATTTGAAAGAAAATATACATACCTGAGTCTAAAGATTTCTGGGATCATTCATGCAGTTCTTTCTTCAGCAAGATACTATATATGATAATAGTCAAATTTGGCCCCTATAAATCGTCATTTTGTTTTTAAAAATCAGTCAATAATTGACATTTTTCTTATCTTTTTCGAATGGGAAAAATAGAGCGATTATTTGAACAAGAACAAACTTTTTGTCACTTATAAGTACTTGATAGATACATCTTTGGTGAAAATATTTTGTTTGTTCAAGCAATCGCTCAATGTTTTCTTAAACAAAAACTGTTTAAAATCATGTCGTTTTATGCTAAAAATGGGAATGATGTCATAATCATAAATTGTGGGCACTTAAATCAAAATGAAAGTTATAAATAAACTTCAAAAGCATATCTGTAAAAAGAAAAGAAAACTTTACATTAAAATGACGATGTTAATTTAAGGGGGCCATTTTAGGCTCAAACCATATATAATAAATAGCGGAAATGTAGTACATCTTAGAAAATCTTCTTCTTTACTCCCATATATATTTGTGAAAAACTTAATGTATGGTTATGATGTCCACGAGGCCCTCTATCTAAATTGTAAAAGTAATGGCCCCTGGATCAGGAAATTTTGTTTGTATGTATTATGTCCATTATCTTCTTCTCTATCATAAGTATTGGAGGAAACACTTAATACACGATTCAAGTCCACGAAGTCTTTTATCCAAATTTTGATATTCATATTCATATTCATTGGGAAAGGGTCCAGGTTCTAGGGAAGGTCCAATATGGCCATATCGTAAAAATATGTTAAATCTTTTAAAATTTTATTCTCTAATCTCATATATATTTGAGGAAAATATATGTATTTTAATTAGAGTATTTGCTGTTACGAATCTATAACAATTTTAACTTCATCTTGAAAACAACATGATTTATTATCATTTGCATTGTATACTTGTAGGAGAAAAGCTGTATGCATTATGTGTGCATTATAAATGAAACTGTAAATATTATTGAAAAATGACTATTAAATACCTGCAAATCTTTTATTACCAAAATTACAATTTTTGGCCCCTTTAGCTAAGAAAAAGTTAATCCCTGATTCATCTACATGTAACGCATGTAAACACACCCCCCCCCCTCCCCCAGCAATTTCATGAATTAATGTTTTTCAAACATCAAATGATAAAAAGTGGGTAACAGTCAAATCAGTTTCAGATTAGGGTTTTGACATCAATATAAGCTTAAAATGCAAACATGACCCATTAGACTTCGACATGTCAAACTAGGGGCTATGGTACTCGGGTGACCGTCAAGGTCCGTGAGCCTCTTGTTATAATCACACAGTGAAACTCGGATAAAGCGAATTCCAAGAGATAAGCTTGGATTGACTTTGATGTGTCAATAGTTTATTACATCTGTATAACAGATTCATATTTATGAGACATTTTTCCATAGTTTATTTATTAAGAAGATTCTTTTTCTGAATGTTTGTTTAACGGAATAAGAATAACTTCTTCAGCTAATTATTAAAAATTTTATGAAGTGTGTGTATTCAATTGTTTTTACAGAACCAAATCCACCCACTGATCTGCAATGTCCACAAAGTCCTCTGGATATCTCTCTTGAGATATCATGGACGGCACCTACTGAACCCAATGGACTTATTTTTAGATATCTGATTAATGTCAGTTCAGGAAATCTACTAATCGACACCTCATCAAATGAGACACAGAAAAATGTTGAAGGCCTATCACCAGGTATAACTTAAAAAAAGGGAAAAATTACTATAGAAGTGTACAAACAAAAATCTGGTCAACATGAAATAATCTCTGATTTCAGGGTATTTGTGGGCTTCCAGTAGTCTGAGTGATCTGTCAATTTGAGTAAAATGTATAACAATGTTACCTCCAGAGTGTGACAGAATTAGCAGTCAATTCATTTTTTTAAATATTATATTAGACAACAATTGAAGAAACCTGCAAAACTTCATTTGCAAGCATTTTACTCACATAAGTAAGTTCACCCATTTTTACCGGCTTTAAAGAGTTTGCTTCATATGCTATAATGAAAATGAAAAATGTTAAATCAAATCTGAACCTTTGTAAAATATAATTTTGAAACATTAACAACATTTTTCATTTCGAAAAATAGATCGATTCTTAAACATAATGATCTTTACAATTTCATATCACAGCCAATTTTCTGTTATGTTGTAGAACAAATGTATACCTTTACTGTACGTACAATCAATGATGCTGTTGATAGCACCAGTGAACCAAGCCAACTACTAACCTGCACAACAAAAGCTGGGGGTAAATTTAAACTCTTTTGTGTAGCGAATACAGCTTATAATCTACTGAACATGCATGGTCACCTATGCGAGTTCCAATCATTTGCGCACCATTTCTGTCATAGTATGCCCTATATGTTGACCATAGCTTGGGAAACTCTTAAGTATTATTTATGTTTTTATGTATTTATGTTTTGAATGAAATACATGTTTTTTCGGTTTTATTCATATCTTAAATTATATTTTTCTGAACAAAGGGAAACAAAGTGTAGACTCTAAGGTCTAGTATCAAACAGAGATGTTTTATGGAACTTACTTTACCCTCGATTTCTACTTTACTCCCGAAAACTTCTACCCTGTAACCCTCAGAGGGAACCACGTTCTTTCATATTTATGATATATTGAAGGCAATTTTTTTAAATTTTTTTTTAGTTCAGGTGTGCCACAGGCTCAGTTAAGCCTTTTAACATCATACTGTTTTTGATTTCTTTCATTATTGGTGTCTGGATGTTTTCACATGTTAAATTTTGAAATTTAAACATGCCATTTTCCCTTTGAATTTGTAACTGTATCTGGATGTTTATTTTGATAACCAACAGTTTTATTTTTAACACTGTACATTTCCCTAAATCAATATGATTTACATTCATAATTAATTCATACATAATGTCCTAGTCAAAAGAGGATAGTAATAGGCAGAAATGTCAATATTTAATTAGCAAACGAATTTATTATTACATTTTATAAATTGTATTGAAAGATATTTCATGTACATTTTTAAGAACGTCGTATATCTTAGAAAAAAAGATGATGTATTCTATACAATGTCATATGACATTCTGAAATACTAGTAGGTTTACATGTATTTCTTTGAAATTATTTATATAAATTGTAAATGTTAGAGACTGCAATGTACATATAATGATATAATTAAAAACTAGAGTTAAATTGTACCTCTTTCATTCACAGTTTGACATTACGTTTTGATTAGCAATGTGACCTGTTACCCTCTTTTATATTTTTGGTAACTTTTGCTGAATCAAATGTAATTCCACCTTGTCAAAAGCTCAGATTTAACAAAATAATTAAGGGTATCGACATCCAGTTACTTTTTTTTATATGACAGCACGTCACAACAAGGCAATTTTATTTCCAGTGAAAATGTTTATATCACCAAACTGAGTATCTACATGTATCTCTTTATCGGAATGGGAATAGCTTCAAATTACTTACCTGATAGTGTTTAGTTCGAATACAGCAACTAGGGTCTTTTGGGTTTTTCTAAAGTGGTGAATTTTAAAAATGATTTTTTTTCAAATTGCACATTTTTCTGTCATTTTCGAGTAAAACGGGGGATATAAAAAAAAAGCTTGTATGCGAAACATTTCTTAAAAGTGTGAAAAGACATGTACCATCATTCTTGATGATTGGCATACATTCCTAGGAAAATTGAATAAGTATTTTATTTCACCTAAACAATAGAATCTTGATTATAGTTTGACCACAGTATAAGGCGTTCCCATGTATCTTTGATATTTTTCCTGTAAAACACACTTTGCATATAGCTCATTAAAAACCAACTCAACTTATTTATATCAAACTTCAAGTTTGTACTAAGTTATGTATTGGTTAAAAGCAGTTCACTGTCTCATGATTGTTTTAATTCAATTTTTTTCATCAAACGGCATCACAGTATATAAATTTGAATAAACTCCACCTCAAAACAATTTGATAACAAACAAAAATTCAATTAACACATTCATTCGAGGTAAATTTTTTTTCAATTGCATTACAAATCTACTAGTTATAAAATTCGATCATGTCTCTCGGACAATTTTAGTAAATACGTAATTAAGAACCAATTATAGTGAATTTGAGTAAGATTGACTTTTAAAAATATTGCAGATCTTTTACTTGTACTTTGAATTTCAGTGTCCTCTGCTCCAACAAACTTGAACATAGATGAAATTCAAAGCAGAGGATTTAGGATTCAGTTCAACAGACCAGACAATGTCAATGGCATTATAGCAGCTTACAAGATACTTATTTCAGAAGGAGGAAACTGTGTTCAGCAGATCCTAGTCCATGGCCACTGCTCCATCTGTATGGTAAAATGAATCATTAAAACCCTACAGCTAGTACTTAATATTCAGTGTTCAACTTATTTGTTTGGTCTGACTTGAAGAACAGCCGTAAACCTGATTTGCGAAAAAGCTAAGAGGTTGACAAGATGGTTATAGCAAATATATCTCGCCGCAAACTAGCTTTTATGTCACTTGTGTATTTTTTCAGGAATGTCATCGAAAACTCGAAAACGACGATTATCGACTAATATTGTCTTCGTCAATAACTCGTTACAAAAAGGAAAAAAATCGAAAGATCCTATTTTTTTTTTCTTCATAAAGCAGTAGTTTTGGGCTGGATGAAAATAACAGATTTCTTTTCTTGGCGATTTTAGTTTGTGATTTAAGTCTTTTTGTTGGTACTCTTTATAATTATTCTAAGTAGTTAGAATATTTTTTTGATTTAGAAGATTCGGTTTTGAATGCAAGTACATATATGTACAATCATGTAATTGTTTTTGATGGGTTTTTTAATGTTAAATATCAATTTAGTTAATGTTTGTAAATCTAACATCTAATCATAGCAAGTAATTTCAATCCGTTTGTTTTGATAATCATTATACAATTAAAGTATACCATTTAGGGAGTCAGCAAGATTCCAAATCCCTTCAAACAAGCCTATTTCCCACGGCGAAGGAACTAGTTAAGAGGAATTGGAATCTTGCTGATTCCCTCAATGATATACTTTAACTTTTTTATTATACCGATACAAACAATCTATCAGAAAAAGTTTAGATGAATCAAATTGCTTGTGTGGAACTGGAATCTTGCTGACTTCCTCAATGGTGTACTTTAATTGTTTTATTATGCCGATAAAAACAATCTATCAGAAAAACTTCAAATTAATATGATTCTTCGTGTACCGAACAAGTTATAACTTCTAAATAAATAAAATTATATTACACGAGCGTCTTCTTGTGACGTAGGCAAGTTATGTTATGCGATAGAGATGAATAAGTATAGCCAATCAAAAAGGACGTTGCAGGTAGAATTAAATAATGTTATTATGAATATTCATAGAATCTTATTTGGACTTTTTCGTAACTTTTACTTTGGTTGACATTACTAAGTGGTCCGAATAGGTGTATATCAGTTTATCAAACTGACGCATCTTTTTTGTTTTGCCGAGAATCAGTCTGCTTACGGCGATTTACAGGGAATCAGCGAAATATATCGAATTACTCTTATATGTAAAAAATAAGTAGAGGTATAATAATATACTTTATTCTTGGTAAGAAACGTGACAACGAGTTACATGTAACTTGGAACAAGACACATTTTAGTTACCTAAGATGACATAAAGCCCAATTATATGTAAGAGTCATAATAAAAAAGGATTGACCAGAACGTAATTTTGCTAACGGATATAAAGATTAAATACTTTTCTCTCTATTTCAAATCACATTAATTAATTAATTGGGTATAAATAAGTTTTAAAGCAATGTTCTTGATTTAAAGACATGATGTATGTGATAGTACATGTAGCATTATTTTTTCTCTTAAAAGAACCAATAGTTTCAAATTTATGAACGAGTTTTCAACTATCGCTGGACTTACGTGTCCGATTAGTCGCCGAGTAAATTTATCATATCTAAATAATTTAATTTTGGTTGTAACGCCTCATTTGATTGGCTGATACAGATGGAGGGACATGTATTATATTGTATAACATACCTTGCTATGGGGACACACCCCCTTGACAACATCTATCCGGAACTACTTTTTTTTTTACAAGTAAACCTTACATGTACACATGCATGCATGTGTAGGCCTATATCAGAGTGAATAAATAGAATATGATTAAGTTTATCTCTTTTCATTTGCATAATATAAATTTAAAATAAATGTAAATAATTTAGTTTCTTATTAAATTCTGCTCCAATCTTTTTAAGTTTAAAAAAAAATAATTTAAAAATGTCTCACAAATTGAACTATTATAACAACTTCAAGACAGAAAAAATGAATTTCTACGAAAAGAAGCACAAAATGAGAGGAGGGAAGTTGAATCTTTTTCAAGGTATGTTAAGGATAGATAAAAAAAAATATCAATAAATTTTATACCATAGTAAAAATAAACGCATTATTTACCAAAACACCTCAGGGTTTTAACCAAGAAAGGGATTTGCACCCAAATCTCTCTTTTCAGAGCGCTTTACTTTTAAGCTATCTAGGTTTAGGATGGTGATTTGGTGTGGTTTTAATATTCTGATGCCTCTTTTCGTAAAAACATTTCACGAGCAAACAGATTTTCATCTGATTGAGATAGCCCCCCCCCCCTTTATACTAACGTTAGACAGTTAAAGAATGATGTCGGGACTTGAAACATAAACTGTAAATATGAATCCTCTGTGAGCAGTTACAATCGAGATAGCTCGACGGCTCATAAAAAACAAATGAGCGACACTCATAGTGTACTTACTGTAAAACAATCCATTTTCAGCATGCTCGGTCATTTCACACACCGCTCCCAATCCCGAGTCGATCTCCGAACATGAACTTGCCTCGTGTGCTGCATCCACGGCCCTAAGAGGCCTGCCTCTGCAATCTTCACACTTCCTCTGTTCTGAGTTTATGTTTAATTCTACTTTTAATACTTTTAACAACTGTCCCTTTACATTTGAGAAGTAAACTGTGAAGACGCGAACCAGCGTCCAAACACCAAATTCAAATATGGCCGCCACCCCTCGCTTCGTTCTAATCTGGGTCACCTGTTACTAAGGATGTTGTATTAATGCGCGGGTAGTTTAAAATGTCATTTACGGTTAAAACAAAAGCATGAAAATGGTACGGAGAGTAAGTTTTGTTAAATGTATTAAATTATAAGGAATAAATTTAATTTTGACGTATGTTATACGATATAACATACGTCAAAATTAAATTCATTCCTTAATTAATATTTTTAGATAGTCAACATAATTTTAGTCACTATAAAGTTAGATGTAGCAAAAAGCAAATCTTATTCAATTTATCATTAGGGAAAATGAAAAATTCTAATACTTACAAATAACGAAAGTTTGACTTTTGTATTGTACATATGCAATAATTTTACAAACATACATGATAATATGTCTTTAGCGTGAGATCTAATATCGTAACAAATGATAAATTTGAGTCTTTACACACGACATTAAAACTAAGTTGTACAAACACAAAAATAAACTGTTATAATAAGACAGTAAGTCAATTGGACATAAGAGTAATTTTTATGTACAAACAACATATAACATGTATGTAAGTCGTACCTTCAAGATAAAATGCTGTTTGTGCGAGCGAAATGATGTATGCATAAGATATGTAGTTTTATGAGCGAGGGAATAAGTAGCTTTATGACTGCATATTTTATTTCATAAGAGTTTTCAAAACGACCGTATAATTGTTTTTATAATGGGATAATAAATAATATAAACAACGTAAAAAATAAAGTCTTACATACGAGATACTGTAAACGTATTTTTTAAGCGTGTACGATATTTGGCGGAAATTAGTTTTTGAACAAGTTGGCGTGGATTTGAATTAGCGTATTCCTGAATGTGACTATTCCTTATACATATATGTATTGCATTTTGCAATGTTCTTGATTTAGCGGAAGCCCCATTCCGCCAAAAGCGCCAAATAGAATACACAGCCAAATGTAATACGTTTTCAGTAATTTGTTGTATGTGCAACAAATAAGTCGTACATGTACAAACGAGGAAATAGTTCATAAAAAACAAAATATTGTATATTCGAATGAGTACATGTTATTTGTTCGCTCAAGGATCTTGTGTTAGGGTAGGGCTCTAATGATAATATAATGTAAATACATTAATTCATTAAACAAATATTCTCCTTTCGTCCTGAATATTAAACAGATGAACTATAGGTACATACTTATGATGGGAAAGAGTGTCTCTTCCAAAATTGTGTAGTTCATGACCTCTGGGTCAAAGGATTTGATGTTAGAATGTGGCTCTAAATGAATGCAGTAATTATTTGAAAATCTTCTCTGCTCATGGGTATTAATCCGATGACAAGTACAAAGTTATGATGAGCAATAGTGCCTCTTCCAAAATTATGAATTCCATGGCCTTTGGGTCAGGATTCTGGTGTTAGGGCAGGGCTCTAATGCTTAAATAGAGTATGGTGGTGTTATTTGACCGATTATTGTGTCACTGTATGTTATGCTACAATATTTTAATATTTTTTTTTAATTTAGAAAGTTTATTGGACAAGCGGATTATCGGAACATTAAAATGATTTCAGTAGCCATGAAATTATAGTACACGTGAATATTCATTGCAAAAGTCATACTGCAGTTACTCGGGTGACCGATAAGGCCCATGGTTCTCTTTTGACGTTAACATCAATGGAGGTAATAAGTTCAGAGTACGCGAAAATTCTGTTTACAATTTCACTTTATAATAACAGAACATATGTTGTTTTGTCAACATTTAGTATTATGTTTATTTGTTCTTTATTTAAATACTTACAACATTGTTGAATTATCTTTTGTTACGTCATGTTAATAGTAGTACCACGAAAGGAATACTATACGTCGGCCACGTGTTTCAGGTATGCAATCGGGTGTAACGAAATCGAAGAGTTTATATACCAGGTACCTGGTTAACGAGCGTCTAAGAACGATCGGTGTTCAGCTTTAAATAAAATATTGTAAATTGATTTTCCATTTTATGAGTACTGTAGGACACTGCATTCTTTTTCCTTTTAAAAATGATTGTAAAACCTCCCCTGAGAATCAAGGGTAAGGAATACCTAAAACTTGCGGACATCACCGAAATCCTCTCAAAATCTATTGAATGTGAGCATTAAAATGAATGCAAGTTACAATTGTTTCATATCTCTGAAGAAATGCCCTTGTTAGCTTTTGCAAGATTTTGGGAAGTTTTCAGATTTCCGTTATTCAATTTACAATAATTACAGTTTGAGTTATTTACCCTGTTCGTACGTAATTGTGACGTCAGAATTCAAATCGGTTTAGAGTCGTCTGGCTTTTTAAAAACTGTCCTTATAACTAAAACTATGCGTAGCATACTGTTTTATTTACCTAAAAAACATGACGTTCTTGCAATTACACATTTTATCTGGTTCTTAAAGTTTTACTTTGATTTTCGCGATAACCTGAGAACGCCATTTGCAATGCCTTGAATATGCATTGTGGGTCGAAATTTACTGACACCGAAAAATTCTGACGAATCAATAGGCAAAAAACCATTGTGACGTCACTAGATTGACATACGTAAAAGGCGATAAATCCTTTAATCTTATGCACGTTCTGTCAGAAGTATATTTTACATAGTTTTTAATTATAATTTTTATCTTGCTTGTTCTCGTGAGAGCGTGAAATGGGAACTGCTGATCCGAGAAAAAACATGACATTACTGGTCCGAGTAACTGACGCCAAAATAATCCGTTGTATTAATGTGCAACTGGTCTGAATTTTCTATTCACACATATTCTATTGCCGGTAGAGTTCGCTTCGCTCGCCGGCGCTGAGCGCCAGCGAGCTACGCTCGCTATTATACAACTTGCTTATGTCACATAAAAACGCACGTGCGAAACGTATTTATCTACTTGACTTCGTTGTACTAATTTAAATATGATTATTTATATAATCGGTTATATATTTTAAAGGTCAGTATTTAAAAATTTTATTTTTTGGAATTATTATAATTTCTACCCATGATATTCTTGCATAACTTAGCACTTGTTTAAGGAATGAGGGATCATTCTTTAAGTTTTGTGAGGTTATCAAATATGGTCGGCGCGTGATCAGCCAGATTTGCTTTATGATAGATATGTTCACATCGGATCGTATTATCACATCATAATATTCATAAAATGAGTCCTCATTAATTATTTTTATATAAATTGCTATGGTCCAATTGATTATTGAATTTTTTATTAATGACGTCATTTCCGTTGATGATATATTAACGTTTTACTCATTTTCAGGGGGTTGGCTTGTACGGGTATCTCGTTCTTAAAGATATTTAGTTCAGATTTTCAGGGATCTCAGACTTATGATTGTAGATGGGACGTGGACATTTTCCTCTGACAAAATGCATTTTCATTTCATATCGTTATGCAAATCCCGCTTGTTCCCCAACAATTCATCATTGAAAAACTGTATTGGGCTTAACGTTACAAACTCGATTGGTAAATGTAAATATTTATATATAAACTGCTCTGCAGTTTATAAAATGCAAACAGCCCGTTATGTTATATATGTTACACTAACGTACCTAGTAATCAATTATTATAATTGGCAGTAATGCACTTCATTTAATTTGTTATATGCTTGAGTAACATTGATTCAGATATGAACAATGAGGAGTCAATTAATGAAAACACGATATACCCTTAATCATTTTCTGACATGTGTAACAAAGCTACTTGATCATTTCTAACGTGTTGGATTTTTGTTTTGGGGTCACCTACTATAGTATATTGTCACCTCGGTCAAGTGGTAATATTTAAGGAATAAGGAATCATTCTTTGAGTATTATGAGGTGATAATTTTGGTCGGGGCGTGATCAAATCCAATAAAGCCCGAAGGGCTTTATGATAGATTTTATCACGCCCCGACCGAAATTATCATCTCATAATATTCAAAGAATGATTCCTTATTACTTATATTTACATAATCTTAAGCCATCATACAATTAAATATTGAAATATAAATAAGCAAACCCCGCTGGCGCCTCAAATTGGCGTCATTTGAAGTTATGGGTTATATAGTACAAAATCGATACGTAGTGTTATCACAGGAAAGACACTGGAAAATGTAAATATATTGTAATCACTTGTTTTTATTATTTTGGATATTTTAACTCAGTCAAAATCTAAATGTTAGTTTTCATTTTAAATATACTCAGTCATGAATAAAACAGTTAGAGAACAATTTTGATATAATAATAGCTTGATGTTAAAATCAGTTTGTTTGATATATTAATTGTTATATTTCTTTGAAGAGCACAGTTGGCTGTCCACCACCCATAAATTATACTGTCTCTGACATAACCAATAATGATGTGTCATACACAGCTAGTAGTCTGGATCCATACACCAATTATAGGGTGAAGGTGGTGGCTATAAATGGCGAGGGGGAAGGACATCCTGTGAATACAACAGCCAGAACTGATGAAGAAGGTACAATATTACAGTAAATAAATTGAAATGATAACAATCTAATTAATATCATATCTTCAATCCACTCCTTGTTTTTCTATTATCGCTACACGAGGATCTGAAGAAACCCCTCTTGAGGTCACCTCCTGGTGAACTATTTTGTGTGTGTGTATATATATATATATATATATATATATATATATATATATATATATATATATATATATATATATAGATATATAAAACTTATCGCAGTGTCCGGTTTTATATAAAGAATATTTAATTAATAAAAGAAAAAATATGAAAGCGTTAACGTTTTACTCTGTGTTGTCTCTCATTTTTAAAATTGTCTTTATATATATATATATATATATATATATATATATATATATATATATATATATATATATATATATATATATATAGAAACACAATAAAATCCACAATGGTCGGCGATATATAGATGAAAGATGAAAAGTAAAAATATTTAGAAGCTATATGTATATAGGTTCTGAAGATTTTAAAATGAAAGCGCTTAAGCTATATTGAACGTTTTTCGTGTTTTTATTTTTTTAATTTTCATATATAATTTTATATAACGAATATATATATTGAGCACCATTAAGTGGTTATTTATTGCTAAATGTATTTCTTTGAATACTTTGAAAAATCACCAACATGTTATGCCTTATATTTAGCATCAAAATTGCATGAAGATCTGAAATATATTTTCCCTTACAATGGATTGGTTTTTCCTCTAATTCCAGTGCTTCTGTGAATAATAGATTCTTTCAGTTACATTTCTATTTAGCTCCACTACAGCCTGGACAGATTACTGCAAGTAACATTCAATCCTCATCCTTAACACTGGCTTGGACTTTACCAGACCCATCACCTGGAAATACCACATACACTATTTACACATATGAAGGCACTGATGATGTTGGAACAATGTTTTTTATGAAGGAACCCACTAAAGTGTATGGTATGTGGTTTGTTTAAGCACTCATTTTTTTAAAGATGTTAGTGCGTAGCTGACTTTGTTTGGACACACCATTGCAGTTATGAGTCTACTAAACATTTTTAAATGATTTAACGCGGCATACCTGAAGACAAATAATATCTGCCTACAAAATTACATGTACCTGGTTGGTGTATCTCTGTCAAAAAAATAATGTAGGTCCTAAATTGGGAGGGGAAGGGGTAAAGAAATCTGACTTCGGTGTATGTTTTGCGCTTTTGACGATTGTACAAATAACTTTGGTTCTTTGATGCTTCCGTGACGATAAAACGTCATTTCAACTAGCACGATTATGAAAGAAACTTATGTTGGCAGAGAAATAAATTTTCTATTGTTAAAATTGAAATATATCAATTGATAATGCCACTTGTACATCGCAAGAAACTTTGTAATGAGATCCCTAGCAATTCCTGGAAACTGGCATAACCAAACGGAATATTTGCCAAAATATATCGAACACTATAATTATTTCATTGGTTTTAACAACATACAAGTTTTCCCAACATGTACAATTATGTTGATTTTCTATGTAAAATTACAACGAATCAACATGCTATTCTATCTAACCGTGAAATAATTTCTGTGATATCTGCCCATGGTGAATAGTCATCGGAACCATTCACCGGCGGCATTCGATTTCCCTCGTATTTAAACTCGGAACACCTCTGACGTTATCCGGTCACAACATTAGATTCAAAGTCCGATAACTCTAATTTGTTTTTCATCAAGAAATTCTGCATCGCCGAGAAATAAAATTTCTTATATATAAATATAATAAAATTCCTATTTACTGACTATTCGGATGTTAACAAGTCTCCCTCGACAGCTTTTATTTTCCTCGACTTCGCCTCGTGAAATAGTTGCTGTCTTGGGGGACAATAAACTTGCTATCATCATCATTACCAGTAAATAGGTATTTAATATATATATACACAAAGAAGGGCGTGTCCTTTGGGAATTCACACCTTTACTTATTATGCTCCACATTGTACTTAATCTGGTGTGTTCCACGAACGGCTTTTCGCCATTAAGGCAATTATGGGGCCCTATAAAGAGCACCGGTAGATGCTCATTTAATACAAATGTTTGTACATTATGTGTACGGGAAGCAAACATTCTCTATACAAAAAAGATAATATATAAAAATACAGGTGTCTTATTGATGAATTCGAGAGGGAAAAAATCTCAAAATCTGTGATACCATTTTTTCTTTTTTTTTTGGTCATAATGAAATTAAATTACCATAATGATAAAAGTTATAGAAATAGAAATTACTAAACACTGTTTTCTTTTTTTTCAAATCTTAGAATGTAAAGGATAGACATTTTCATTTATGAGAGTCCTCTTTTAATATTAATCTATAAATTCACCTATATATGTTTTTAGGTCACCTGAGTGACTAAACTCACTTGCGATTGGTTTTCGTGCTTCGTTATTTTTCGTTGTGTATGTTCAAATACAGCATAATGGTTTTTTGGGAACATCAATTGTAAATTTTATGACTCTAACCCCATTTGACAATTCTTCAAAAATATTCTCTACTTCAACACATCTGTGAGAAAAACTGAATTCATAATTATGTAGACCAGGAAGCCCTACACCAAAATTGTAAAATTCATGTCCCCCGGGGTAGGGGTTTTGAATCAAAAGTGGGGCCAAAATGGTCATACATGCATATTGTAATGCATTTGATGTTTGAACATCTTCTTCTCTTCTCCCACACATCTGTAAGAAAAACTGAAATTATAATTAAGTAGAGCAGAAGCCTTCGATCAAATTTTTTAATTTCATGTCCCCCGGGGTAGGGGTTTTGACTAAAGGGCGGGGCAAAAATGGTAATATAGTGATATGTATATAATGTTTAAAAATCTTTTTCTCTACTACCACACAGCTGTAAGAAAAACTGTATTCATATCTAGTTGCAAGTATCAAAAATTCATAATAGATCAGGAAGCCCTTTACTAAAAACTTTAATACCATGTCCCTCGGTGTAGGATTTCTGGTTCTAGGTTGAGGCCAAAATAGTTATGCAGTGTTAATGAATTTGATATTTAAATATTGTCTTTCTTACTTCTGCTGATACTGCATATTTTAAAAGAAGGACAATCGAGCCCTTTATCAAAATTGTAAATTTCATGTTCCCAATGACTGGGTTTTGACTCTAGGACAGGGCCAAAACAGTCATACTGTGTAAAAGTATATAATGTTAAAGCTGTTTCTTTACTCTTATTGGCACTGAATAGAAATTGACTGTATATTCAGTAAAATAATAAAACCCACTACCAAGATTTTAAATTTCATGTGTCTCGGGGTAGGGGTTCTGACTCAGGAGGACGAAGCCAAGATGTTCATTTAGTGTTAATATATACAATGTTTAAAAATCTTCTTTACCTCTTTTGAAACTGAATTGAAACTAATTGCATATTTAGATCATCTTTATATGACTCTATCAAAATTGTAAATTTTATGACCCCCAGGGTAGGGGTTTTTACTGCAGGGTGTGACTAAAATGATAATTTAGTGTTAATAGAAATAATGTTTAACATTTTTCTTTACGTCTAATTACAGAGAAAATAAACTGACTGTATATTTAAATATAAATCATTAAGTTTTCATCGATCTGAAATTAAATTTCATGACATCTTAGGAGGGGCTCTAATTTGGGATGTGTATTAGTCTGATCATTTTATTTTGCTCTTAAGTTTCAAAATAGAAATGAGTACAAATCTAGAAAAAAGAAAGAATAAAGCTGTCTATAAGAGTTATGATATTGTGAAAGCCTTTGGCAAGAGTTCTTTTGTGGGTGGGGGTTTAATGGAGTTATCTTCAGTTGCTTGTTCATATTTCATAATTAATCATTGTAAATAATGTGTCTTCAAAGTCGACTGATTAAAAGAGTTATAAAATATTTTATATTAAACAAAACAACCAAATCAGTTTTTGAAGTTTATTACTAAACAAATAGACTTTGTTTGAAAAATGCAAGATGGTGTTATCATTACAAATGTTGAATACTGAAAAGCTAAAGACAGAGAGTTGAGAAAAAAAGGCAGATTACCAGGGGGAAGTTCTGTTTGGTCCCTGGCAATGTGGGTGGGGGTTGTTATAAATAAAACATTTATACTAGCCATCATTAGTTTAACTATGGAAACATATACACTTAAAAGCTATCTTGTAACTATACAAATCTGTGAAAATTATTATCTATCAGAGTCCTGCACCTTTTCAAAATCAGGTCATGCACTCTATTGTGATCTTATAGTTTTTCACCAAAATTATAGGTTTCATAGACATTTTTTGCAAGATTAAGGCATTGAAGAGGTGATCATTACCATATTTAAGTCTTCTTATTTCTTAACTCCAGAATAAACTTTCATTAAAACCAGATATGAGATTCCTCGACAGGTGATCGTTGAGACCTGTTGAACTCTTGTTTATTCTTAAATCGTAAAGTCATTCAAAGTTTATTTAACAATATTTAATTTAAAACCATTCTCTAGGGGATAACGGGTTATTATAAAGAAATAAAGGTAAATGTTTAGCGCAAATAATTTTGTCAACAAAAAAATATTAAATAGTTGAAGATAAAATATCCAATTGACCCTCTATAAATGTTTGAAAAGTCAAAATTATGCATTTGTCAACAACAACTAAAAGCATAGTAAAATATGAATGCCTATAGTTTCTCAGCAAAGCTGAATACATGTACCTCAAAATAAGCATTGTCCACCATATTTGAAATATAATTTCTCTTTCATCGCCCATTCTTTTTATCTCCCCAAGTCAAGGTTTTCTGATATGCTCCAAATACTGGAGTGATCAGAAACCCAAATTGACTTAGGAAGATGAATACAACTATTCTCTATATAACTTCAAAACAGTTTGAATTATGACATGGTTTAGGCCTGATATGTATAAGCAAGTTGCATCAGCATTGTTAAATTCATACAAATTATGCAGATATTTAAGTGAGGAGAAACATTATTTTTATCATGCAGTTATCATGGTTATGCAGGTCAATAGAAGATATAACGATTAAACATCAAAGAGTTCATTGGTGTTCTAACGGGTATCCTTGGAGTTCCTTGGGGAATCAATGGATGACCCTTGGATTCCAAAGGGACCCTTGGGGTATCAATGGTTGTTAATTTCTATCACTGATGTATCCCTGGGGTTCCTTGGGGTATGAAGGGATGACCCTTCGAGTTCAATAAGACCCTTGAGTATCTTGAGTTATAGATTTGCATTATTAGGGCATCATAGGATTCGTTATGGTATCCGTGGGGTTCCATGGGGGTATCCAGGGGTGTCTCTTGGATACCATGAGTCCCCTGGGGTATAATGAGTTATAAATTTTTATAAATTTGAATTATCAGTGTATCCTTGGGGTTTCTTGGGGTATCCTTTGGGTTCCTTGGGGTTCGTTTGGGTGTCCTTCGGGTTCATATGGGTATCCATGGGGTTCCATTGGGTGCCTAGGGGGTGTCTCGAGGATACCAAATAATCCCTAGGGGTATCAAGAGTTATAAATTTGTTTCATTTGGGTATTTGTGGGGTTCCATGGGGTTCCTTGGGGTTCCATGGGGTATCAAGGGATGACCATTCGAGTTCAATAAGACCCTCGGGGTATCAATGGTTATTAATTTCTATCATTTGGGTATCCTTGTGGTTCCTTGGGATTCTTACAGGTAACTTTTGGAGATCTTTGGGTATCCTTGGGTTTTTTTTTGTTGTTATTCAGGGATGACCCTTGGAATCCAATGTGACCCCTAGCGTATTGATTGTTATTTTTATCATTTGGGTATCCTTGGGGTTCTTACGGATATCCTTGGGGTTCCTTGGGGTATCCCTTGGATACCTAGGGACAACGTTTAGGAATTCCATTGAATCCCATTGGTATCAAGATTATTAATTTGTATCCTTGGGGTATTTGGGGGTTCCATGGGGTACCTAGTGGTGATTCTAGGTTCCATTCAGTCCCCAGTGGTATCTTGTGTTATAGATTTGCAT
Organism: Magallana ariakensis; assembly: GCA_020458035.1. Taxonomy (NCBI): domain Eukaryota; kingdom Metazoa; phylum Mollusca; class Bivalvia; order Ostreida; family Ostreidae; genus Magallana; species Magallana ariakensis. The sequence continues at coordinate 67,845,483 of CM035812.1, read as the reverse complement.
TATTAGGGCATCATAGGATTCGTTTTGGTATCCGTGGGGTTCCATGGAGGTACCCAGGCGTGTCTCTTGGATACCATGAGTCCCCTGGGGTATAATGAGTTATAAATTTTTATAAATTTGAATTATCAGTGTATCCTTGGGGTTTCTTGGGGTATCCTTTGGGTTCCTTGGGGTTCGTTTGGGTATCATTGGGGTTCATTTGGGTATCCATAGGGTTCCATGGGGTGCCTAGGGGGTGTCTCTAGGATACCAAATAGTCACTAGTGGTATCAAGAGTTATGAATTTGTTTCATTTGGGTATTTGTGGGGTTCCATGGGGGTATCCAGGGGTGTCTCTTGGATACCATGAGTCCCCTGGGGTATAATGAGTTATAAATTTTTATAAATTTGAATTATCAGTGTATCCTTGGGGTTTCTTGGGGTATCCTTTGGGTTCCTTGGGGTTCGTTTGGGTGTCCTTCGGGTTCATATGGGTATCCATGGGGTTCCATTGGGTGCCTAGGGGGTGTCTCGAGGATACCAAATAATCCCTAGGGGTATCAAGAGTTATAAATTTGTTTCATTTGGGTATTTGTGGGGTTCCATGGGGTTCCTTGGGGTTCCATGGGGTATCAAGGGATGACCATTCGAGTTCAATAAGACCCTCGGGGTATCAATGGTTATTAATTTCTATCATTTGGGTATCCTTGTGGTTCCTTGGGATTCTTACAGGTAACTTTTGGAGATCTTTGGGTATCCTTGGGTTTTTTTTTGTTGTTATTCAGGGATGACCCTTGGAATCCAATGTGACCCCTAGCGTATTGATTGTTATTTTTATCATTTGGGTATCCTTGGGGTTCTTACGGATATCCTTGGGGTTCCTTGGGGTATCCCTTGGATACCTAGGGACAACGTTTAGGAATTCCATTGAATCCCATTGGTATCAAGATTATTAATTTGTATCCTTGGGGTATTTGGGGGTTCCATGGGGTACCTAGTGGTGATTCTAGGTTCCATTCAGTCCCCAGTGGTATCTTGTGTTATAGATTTGCATTATTAGGGCATCATAGGATTCGTTTTGGTATCCGTGGGGTTCCATGGAGGTACCCAGGCGTGTCTCTTGGATACCATGAGTCCCCTGGGGTATAATGAGTTATAAATTTTTATAAATTTGAATTATCAGTGTATCCTTGGGGTTTCTTGGGGTATCCTTTGGGTTCCTTGGGGTTCGTTTGGGTATCATTGGGGTTCATTTGGGTATCCATAGGGTTCCATGGGGTGCCTAGGGGGTGTCTCTAGGATACCAAATAGTCACTAGTGGTATCAAGAGTTATGAATTTGTTTCATTTGGGTATTTGTGGGGTTCCATGGGATTCCTTGGGGTTCCATGGGGTTCCTTGGGGTTAAAAGACGCACCCATTTAATGATTTTAATGATCTTCCACTACAAAGAATTTCACACAAAATATAGTTTTTTTACGTTTAGGTGGAATATTTCGTTATGAAATTTGTGTAATAATGAAATAATAGTTTTGTGTGCTAATCAAGTGATACAATAATACTGATGATAAAGATAATGATCATATGAGCAGTGTACTTAAAATATGACGAGTGAGATACCTTAAGTATTCTCTAATATTAAAGTTGAAGTCATTATATTTATGTTTTTCAGGGTTTGACAGAAAGACACTAAGAGTGACAGGTTTGGAGGAGTATTGGCCATACAAATTCAAAGTTGACGCTGCTACAGTAAAAGGAAATAAAACATCAATATTTTCAAGTGTTCTTAAAACGAAACAAGCAGGTAATGTCAATTTTTCCCCCAAAATCTGTAGTTAGCTTCTTACTTTGCGCAACTTCCGATCTCACTATTTTAAGGTATGTAACCTACAATCGACAAGTATGATTAAGAGTTACCAATGTAATCTGCTTCGCTAACATTATTCATGTGAGGACTTAAAATATCTTGCAACCATACAAGGCAAGCTAACGGGATAATAAAAAAAATCTAAAAATATATATTTTTAGCATAGTAAGTTTTTTGTCGGAATTTTTTAGAAAAGCATGAATATGATACGTGTAATGATACATTAATTAACATATAAATAAGTACCACTCGACCGGATAATGCTTCGTCAATACATTTCATACATCTCTCTAATATTTCTACAAGAGCCTAAGTTAAAAGTACTCATTAGGTTGTAATAGATAAGATTGCTTTCTATTTTTCAAGTTCTTTATTTCAATTTAATATTAGATTTATTGGCAATGAGCTACTGTATAAACAAAATAACTCATATTACAAATAGGCACATAAGGAACACAAATAATTCATAATACACAATTTGCATTTAATTCAAAATATGACATATTAACGAACCTCCAATATATGGCGGCGGTGCCACACCCAGTCAATAAGTAGTAGACTACGCACTTGCATAAGGTATTGACTGTATATAAAAACACCATATATATTATCGTAAGTTTAAATCTATAAACACTACAGACAAAGTTATCTAAAAATGCTAATTCATTTCTCTAAAGTAGTCTGTATATTAAACAATTTTATTATTCTCACATAAAGGATATTTGTATTACTATGTATTGAATAAAATACAAATGAATAGTTATTCCAGAACATGAAAATAACTTTCTTACCGTAAATAATGCAAGGTATCACTCACACAAGTTTCACACCTGAACACTCTCAAGGGCGTCAGCGAAGTGAGACTCCGTATAAACTTGTTAAACTAGTTTAAATCTCAAACATTATAATAAGTAAATAAATAATTTCTCAAATTAGTCTCACTTTGCTGATTATCATAATAAAATAGAAAACAACTAGATAAATGTTCAGAAGATATTTTTAATAAGTTTTAAGAAACATAATCTCTAAAAAAAAAGGACTTTGCGCTGAACAGAAACTCTATAAATAGAATAAACACAGGTAAAATATACGGTACCCGATTCGCGCAAATAACACGTATAATTTTAACCATTACAAGGTGGTCAAAATTGTACTGTTATAATCTCTTGCATATTGTACATGTGGGACCTAACTAGACACGAAGGATTGGAAGTTACTTTCATAGGGACTTTCTTGTCAATGTTTGTATATTGTTAGATGCTTATTGCTCCTCCTTTTAAGTCTGCTTTATAACGTTTTCAGTTGGGGCTCACATTTGGCTCACACGTTGCACAAAATTTGCTCATGACCAGAGAGTATATATTGGTCATATCTTTATCAAACAGGCCCTGTCCTATCGTTTTTTGGTTATAAATCATAGATATTAGCTTTATTTCTCTATTTTCCTTTTTGTTACATATATTGTAGCTCCCGGAGAAGTTCTAAATTTAACTATTCAGAAGAAAGGGAGTGATTACAACTCAGCATATGTGTCATGGAGTCCTCCAGCTTTGAGGGACCATAACAGTGTTCTCAACAGCTATTTATTCTCAAACAATCATACTGGGGTAAGCGATTTTGTCAGTGACTGGTACACCGTACTCAACGGTTATGAATTGTACAAATACATTTCAATTTTCGGTTTGTCTTTCTTTTCCTTTTCGTGAACTCTGGTTGTGAAGAAATCTTTAATACAAGTTGTAATGCTTTAAAATTGATTTCCCCTTTATTTTTGTGAAATAGCAAGCATCTCTCTCAACTTGTACGAGCTGGTAAAAATGTAAAACAATATGAAAAACAATTCATTGTGGTAAGGTAAATGATAGAAAATCATACATACACATTTTATTTAATTTATTCAAATATTATTAATCTTTACTTTAGGCAATGAAAGAAGAGGAAATACCTGTATTGTTTTCACAAGCAATAGTAGAGAAGAAAATTCCTGTTACACCAGAGGCAGTTTATGTAATAGAGGTATTGTACAGTTTATCAATGTCTTTAAAGTACGCATTATTTCAATGTACATGACAATACTTATTCATTTGATTTATTATTTGCACTGCACAGGAACTCAATTTTGTTTGGCAATAATATCACTCTCTGTCTCTCTTTTACCTTGAAAAAAGTGTTTGTTTAATTGCAGTAAACTAGTTTTGTGAAGTTTCATGTTTATTTCACATCGTTTAATCTGTTCTTTTAATTCGTTAAATTTTACTTCTTAATAACAGTTCACCCTATGTCTTAGAAAGCGTACATTTATATATTATTTTGGAAAAATGAAGTTATTATTCTATTTTGACTGTGCATATGTTTTAAATGACTTTGTTCAAAACAAAATGTTCTAAGTAATTCGGACCTAGTCTATTTATTTCATACACAAGAAAAATCCCTCATACAGATTGAAACATAGTGAATATTATTTTACCCCTGTGAACACTTTCTAAGTAAAATTACATTAATTATTGTCCTTTTCTGCCAAGACAACTTTTATCAATACATGAAATAATTTCTTTGCAATTTGGCCTTGGTTAGTACAGTAGACGTCGAACATATTCATATTTGTGCTATATATTTTATCAAGGTTGTTTTGCAAAATAACAAAAGCATAAAAAGTCAAACATCAATGCAGTTTTACGAAGCACCTGCAGGGCGTAAGTACATTTCTTCGTTTTTAAAGTTATATCTAATGATCAAGTATAACATCATGCAATATGCTTAATCAGCATCAGTTTATTATATTTTATCTTCAAACTGATTGACACTAATTGAGCAGATGAACAGATTTTTTTTACGAGTTGATCTTACTTAAGTCCAGAGAAGTGCATTTTTGAGATTTTTTTCTCAGACTAAACCTTGTCACAACTAGGATTACTCGTGAAAACAGAAAACTGGATTGTTTTACTCTGCAAGAATATTTATCTTATATATATATATATCTTATATATATATATATATATATATATATATATATATATATATATATATATATATATATATATATAATCTCTTATAATTTGCGATGGTTTATGATTTTTGTGAGTTGTGTGTTTTATATCCCAAGGCATTGGCGAGGAGATAGAAAACGCACAACGAGTTAGGTTAAACTCATATACAAATCATGAGATATTCTTTTTATCACATGTTTTACTAACCTTCATCTTTTCTGTAAAAATTGTAATTGTCAGCCGCACAACACATTTACTACAAGACGTCTTAACACATTGAAATAAGTTCTTTGAAGATTAATAAACTACCATTTCATTTTCGAACTTAATTTTATTAGTTTATGAAAAAAAAACCCAGCATCAAATGGTAAGCATTTACAACTTCACACTTCAACTGAATTGTTTCTTACTTTTTCATTCTACGTCAATCAACCACCTGAACCTATGTAATGTTTAAATATGACGTCACGTTGGATAAGAATCCAAAGTATAATATCATTTTATTACATGAGTAATATCCACCATATATTGGGCTAAACAAATGATATATTTATATTATCATAACAGTAACTTGATCCAAAGGGTCGGATCACGTCGAGTTGCCAGGCGCGGATCATCAGATCAAACGAGAAGCAAAGCTTCATATGTTTTAAACATTCTTTTGATATTAGTTTAAAATACTCAATACAGTAAAACACGGTTATAGCGAACACGCTTATAATGAATTGACGCTTACAGCGAAATGCTTTTCATTCCCCATGACTTTATAACATGCTGTTAACTCGACCGATATAACGAATTTCGTTCATAACGAAGTAAAATAACCCGTCCCTGGCACTTCGTTATAAGCGTGTTTTACTGTACACAAGTATCTGTGTTATCTGGCGGTGGGTGTTGCCTTTTTTTATAAAATCTTTATAATACTTTGCTTAATTTTCTAGCCCCTCCTGTCACTAATATAGAACCTGTAACAACTAAACCAGGACAATATGATTTAAAAGAAAACACGATAACTATAGATATTAATACTGAGTACTTCAAGAATGATGAAAATGGGAAACAAGTTTTCTTTGGAATAGCTGTATGTGGGAAATCAAAATGTGAAGGTAAGGTATAAAAGAAATAATACTTATGTTCTAATTCACTCGTTCAAACGAACATAAAATATTTATAAACAAAAACTCAAAACACCAATATATAGGAACAGTTCGCTTGCGCGAGTGCAACAGACTTTTTTATTACATAATATACACGTACAAACAACTTTTCGTTTTCCTTCATTCAACATTCTACAATATAAAAAACATGTTATTAACATCGATATCTCCAAAACTACAAATTGAGTGGATGGGTGGGTGGGGGTCTGTTGCACGATAGGCAGCGAATTCTCTAATAACTTTTACTACTTCAAGCACGTACCCAGGTAACTTTCGATACGCCTGAGTAACTTAATTTACGACCAATCAGAGATTGGATATAAACATAACAACATTCAAACATGTGTTACTTGTATCATTTATAAAAATATATATTAATTCATTTTGAATCAAAATAGAAATAATATACAGTAACATTCGGTTATAGCGAAGTCCTAGGGACCAAAGGAATTACTTTGTTATATCCGTAATTGGTTATAACCGTATAACGAATTCGTAATAATAACTATAGCGAATTCATTATATACAGGTTTTCTCTCCAGACTACAATATTTGCTAATTGAGGCTTATATATAAAATACACCATAAAATACATGATATACCTTAGAGTGTGCGTCATCTGTTTCATATTTGGACATTTTACTAAAAATGGACATTGATGGTGACCTAACAACAAAACTTTATGATAAACGCGATGACTTCAATTTTTCTACAGTCAACTTTCCTTACTTATGTAGCAATATACCTTCATCACCTGCATATGGTGTTTTTGTCTCTCAGTTAATTCGATACGCAAGGGCATGCTCTTTGTATGAACAGTTCCTAAGGAGAGACAAGCTACTGACAAACAAGTTGATAAAATAGGACTATCAACAATATCGTTTGAAGTCATTTCTTCGTAAGATCTATAGTCAATACAACGACCTTGTCAACAAATTCAATCTTCCACTGGGTCGCATGCAGACCGACGTTTTCATACTAATTGTTAGACCATAATTAATCACCTGATTGTCTACGGATATTTTCGTTTTTCCCGATTACTACAAAGAGCACACGGCGGGTGTGACCGGTAAGCAGAGGATGCTCACTCTTCCTAGGCACCTGATCCTATTTCCAATGTAATGGAGGTCCGTGTTTGCTCAAGGTTTGTATTTTGACTATCACAAACAAACCAAATCATCAACGTTTCGTTAAATCTCTATTATGACATTTTTCCCGATTTTGACATTTACCTCGATTATAACATGCCTATTTGTGACAAGGAGCACACGGCTGGTGCGACCGGTCAGCAGAGGATGCTCACTCCTCCTAGGCACCTGATCCTATCTCTATCTTTTACGAGGTCCGTGTTGCTCTGCTTTGAATTTGTATTTCGTTTTATGGATTTTTGAGATGGTTTGCGGTTTGTTATTGTCATTTTTTCATACATTATTTTGATACCTTTGTAAATTGAAGCATTTAAGAGAAAATAATTGCATTCAAACTATTATGTTAAATAGTAGTGAAAACTTTTTAAAACTAAAGAAATTCGTCATAAAAGTGTTAAATTTTTTCATTATTCACCTCAACGGGCTCACAATTAGTTCGCTATATCCGTAAATTCGTTATATCCGAATTCCCAAAACTTTTCAAAGATTTGTTTGGATTTTTAACGGGGACTCAAAAAAACTCCGCTATATCTGAGATTTCGCTATATCCATGTTCGTACTAAACGAGTTTTACTGTAGTAATGCAGTGTACAAAGTAAGGTTTTAATGTAATATGATAAATTAAATCAAACTAATTTATGGAAAATCAGTCTTGTAGTTTTTCTCCCATAAATGAAATCCATTGTGTTTAATTAATGCTCTAATTCAGATTCTCATTACCACACAAATACTTATTGCTGTTTACGTATATTCATTCAAATCCCGGTTTATCCTAAGTTTTCCTCTTTTCTTATTTAGACATATTAGCGAGCGCAGCGAGCTCCATAGACAACGTGTACGAATGGAGGAAATTCGAGTTAAAATCTGCACATTGTTCAAAGAAAATTGTGTGGACCCGCGTGAAAAAGTTCTACATATCCCAATAATCCTTTGCGGTGCATAGCAACATGGTGGAACAGGAAGCGTTTCTAAGAAAAATTCTTACCTGTAAAATCGCATACATCTTTTTCATTTACCAATAAAAAATCCTTTAAAACACTAAAGTAAGCAACACATATGCTGAAGTAAAATAAACTGTACCTATCTGAACTATTGCTGACATATGACGTCATTTCCTTCCCCGAAGTTATCCGACGAGAACTGTCGAGAGCAAAAGAAAGTTAAGTATGACGTCACAGTGATCTTGCGCTATATTTCCCGCGATAAATTTAGAGATGGATCAAGCATCTGTACTGGGTGTTACGTGTAGTAGACACTCTATATTTCAGTGGTAACAGCGACTTTCGGCTCATGGATTAGTTTTGTTTTGATATATTTGTTGGCTTAGAAAAGGGTATGATACACATGGAAGTTCCATGCTTAATTTACTGTCAATATTGACCCAATGATCGTGTATATGCATACGTTAGGTATGTGACGTAAAATAAAAAAAATTGCTAATTTTTATAAGAACTACATGCACCCACGTAATTTTGTGATAAATAAATAGAAAAAAAGAGAGTAAAAATAAGCAGTTTAAATATCTATTTGTTAGTTCCATGTGGTCAAACCTTTAAATAATATTGGGATTTCACACATATAAAAGGGGGAGGGCATATAGCTACAAAGCATATATATGCATGAAGCATACAAAAAAAAATAAAAACAAAATTGATGTAAAAGAGGAAAATAAATAAATCTCTGATAACACTGACAAGCAATTTATTTTTTAATGATTTTATTAATCTTTATTAAAAAGTAAAGGAATGATAATACATGTGTACAGGATTGTACATGTACATGTATTTGAATAAGAACCCCAAACGACTTTGTATTTATCAAACTATTTTAATAAGTCGGATTTACATTTAATTAAAGCCCAGTTGTAGTTTGTTTATGTGTATTCGCCTAGGGTGGGACAATTGGAATAAATGTTTATAACTTCGGGTTCTTTGCGGTGGTAAAAGTTTTCGAGAGAAAGCCAAAGTTTTAGGTTAGGGCAAGTCCACGTGTTGCATTTAACAGAGATGTGTAGTTCCTTCTGCGCTCGCCACAACGGTCACACCGTAAAACATATTACATCATATGGATTAAACATCCTAACAAGGAAAAAATGCATTTCCCTATAAATTGTTTCATTCTTGATTAAAAAGATTTTATGTACAAATACATGCTCATGAATTTTATAACAGTCTTACCGGATGTCAAATTATGCATTACGTATGTAACAAATTCCACGTAATCATAATGATTGTAAAAATTATAATTATGTGATAAGTAATCTGGAGGAGCACTTTTGCAGCTAACCGAGAGTTATTGGAAATTGGTTTCATTTTCCTACTATTTATAATCAATCTGTGATCGGTTAATCCATACGTATACGTCTACAGGATGATGTGTTTAAATATTTTTTCTAAGCTACAAATACATATTTCACTATATCTATCATCTAATTACCATTGTTGGCGTTCATAATACTGAAGGTGGATATCAAAGTTGTACAAAAAGTTCATATGTATCATTAAAAGTATAATATCTCTATGGCAAGTTTCTATTTGCTAAATTTTACATAGAATGTCATTGAAAATAAATAATTTACACATTATAAAATGGATACATATTTCACCCTTATGAATGAAAGTAGTTATATCAATATTGACTACTTGTATCAATATTAAATTGTAACCACTAATTCTTAATATTGCGATACTCAACTGTTAATGATTTTTTATTTTTGTTTAATAAATGTTTAAATTGTTTAATAAATGTAATGCATTTTTTGTTTTATATTGATCTGATAAAACAGATATAGAACAAAACACATTTAGAAGTGTTTGGACAGATTTGCCCAATTGGCACAAGGCTAATGCAAATGGATTTCCAATGTATCGAGTCACCAACGATACTTTCATGGATGATGTCAGACTGGGAGGTAACTATAAGTATTTTTTCTTTAAAATCTTCGAAGGTAATTCAAGGAAAGATAATTCATAAGTTACTCTACTCATCAAATTACAAAACGTGTTTCGTCTGCTTTTAGATTCTAGACAGAGAAAGTCCACTATAAATGTGTCAACATTAACGTTCATTATTGGAGAAGATATAACCTGTTCTTCCTTGAATGAAGATGTCTACTGTAACGGTCCTCTAACTGCAGGAACATCATATATGTATGATTTGTTTACTTCGATCAAATAAATTATTTATTTGGGACATGTGTAGAAATGAGTATTCAGGTGATGAACTAAATATATCGTACACCTGTCCTTGTTTTTTGTAAGACATTCAACGTCCTTATATTGAATCTATATCCAATGTGTTGAAGAATGATACATCATTTTCTTTTGTGATATAAATCAACATATTTTTATAAAAAAAAGGTTTCCATTAAATTTATAATATAAATTGTGTAAGTTTGAGCTAACTAGCTTTAACATAATTTCAAAGTTTGCGTTAAGGGTTTGTAATAAATAAGACAACTGTTATCTATATCTATATCTATCTAAATGTTTCTTATTGTAGCAAATATTGATGTGTTTTACATTATTTATTTAAATTCTTCTTATTGTAGCACATATTGATATGCTATACAGATAATCGATTGTAAAAGGCCATCTTATTGTCAATGATACTTTTTTCAGTGTGATCATCTTTGCCTGTACAAACGGAGGGTGTACATATTACCAAACGACTGAGCCTTTTATTACAAAACGTATGTGTTACACATCGCTTTAACGCCAATTATTTCGCTATTAAGTTAAACGTTGTAGGAATGCAAAATGTTGATGTTGCTATAATACATGTAACAACACTTAAAATTAAACAAAAGTAGAAGTCTATCCTAAATCATTAAAAGTAATATTTTATCAAATACCAAGTCAAATTTTCCCAAGAATTAATTTAGCTAAGTAGATGTTGAAAGTCTTCAGTTTTATTCAGGTAACATATATATTACTATATGTTTTCGTTTATCTTGTTCGTCTTCTGTTATCACTTAAACGTTTAAAAGTGTTCAGCTTATTCTTTAAAACAACCAAGATTATCTTGACAAATTTTAAGTAAAAAATCTTTCTTAGGGAAGAAAAAATAGTTGTGAAGTTCATGACCCCGTAACGTTTAGTTTTAACTGTTAAGATTGATGCTTTTAAAATATCTTTCTCTTTCACTGTAATGTAAATCAACACTAACTAAGCATATTGTTATGATAAGCAAGAAAGTCTCAAATGAAAGTGCGAAATTGATGGCCCAAGAGCTAGGTTAATGGTTCTTGTGTAAAGCTAGGGCTCTATTTTATATGCATTGACTGCTTTAAAAACGTATCACTAAGCAGACAAACTTGGCACATAATATAATGAGCAAAGAAACAGTTACTTAAACTAAGAAATCTATGGCCTCAGGGTCAGGGTACTTGTGTAAGACGGGACCCTTGTTGTATTATAGTGATTATGCAATAATTATTTTTAACTTTTCATCTGTATTACTGGTCAGGTAGTAAACTTGGTGCATAGTTAGAATAAACAATGATCGTCATTCAAAATTCTGAAATTCATGACCCAGAACCTGTGTCCCTGGTATTAGGGCTAGGTTTTCTTTGTCTATAGTGCACATGGATTGGTTTTTGTTTTGTATTTAACTTTTTATTTATTTATTTATTTATGTTTTGGAAGATAAGAACTTTTAGAAAGTTTATTTAACAGTAGTTGCTTTCGATAGTACATTGTGTATTTAAGCAGAAAAAGTGATGGTGAACCTTTCTAAGCAGCGAAGTGTTTAAGAACAATTCGACCGGACATGTTAATGTATGGTATAACCAAATGATATTTTGAAATTTTTTTTTAATCTGATTGTACACTTTCAAATTACATGCTTACAGAACCAATCGATTTCACAAACTACAGTCTTATTATTGGAAGTGTTGTTGGCGTTACCTTAGTCGTAGCCGTGGTTGTGACTGGCATCATTTTATGGAAAAGAAATCGAAGGTAATATATATATATATATATATATATATATATATATATATATATATATATATATATATATATATATATATATATACATTTGTTAATATGATTAAACTATGTGTCCTGAGCATTATGTCAGGGTCATCGAGCCTTTTTTGATATTTAAAAAGTTATGTAGTTTTATATTTGGAATTTTAGAAGGCAAAGTGAAAAAACTAGTATGATGCTTCTTTAATAAATATATAATTTAATATTTAAAATTTTTATTGTATAGTTAGCTTTTCTCTTAGAAATGCAGTATCAACCTTTTAATCTTTTAATCATTTGTATATTGTCAAAAACATGACGATTTTTCTTGTTTTGAAACCATCGTTTGAATATCAGAGAGATACTGGCATCATTTTTAAATTAACAATAAGATATAAAAGATAGGAATAATGATGTGGATATACTCTTGATTATAGTAAACCATTCCTGAGCATTAAACACATGCATATTTATATGTACTCAGTTATGACCTTTCAAATTAGCAAGGATTCAAAGCTAGCACATTGAACTAATAAAGATCATTTCGATAAATTTGTTTTATTGGCCTCAGAGGTAGTATGATGAGGCAACAAATAGCTGCGCGCTTAAACAATTTAACATTTTTTTTATGTTTATGGAATGTGTCATCACCACTCTCTGTATACTCTATGGTAACACTTAAAGAATTACTTTTAGTATCCCTATTTTAGACACAAAGAGCACGAAGAACATCGAGACCAAGCTAATACCTACGCAGATTTGAACCTTGATGAACGTACAAAGGCGTGAGTACTATGTTCTTATTGATATAATGAAAGTTTTACTATAACTTTTTTATTATCACTGTAAAGAGGCAAAAGACGTACCTTTTTGAGGAAGTGGGAATATGCTTGCTTTTGGAGGAATGTAATCTTGCAAAAAAACTTTACAGGGACCCTATCTTTATTTAATTTAAACAATATTTTATGATTTAATTTATATTTTATTGTAAAAATATTACATAATAAGGATTGGACAGCAGGCAATCTGCCTATTTGAGCGCTCTCCTTAAATATAATTTTTGACCCGATGTGTCCTGTTCTGAGAACATACCATCATTACCATTTATAAAGAAGCTATCGTATATATTTTAAGCCACATGCGTTTTTAACCAGAGTACGCCGTATAAACAATTTGTAAAAAATTCATTTTATTTCAAACTGCGTTACAATTTAGACAAGTCGGTTATGTGGATTTCTGACTTAGATTAAATGAAGCGATGAACAAGGGGAAGATGTAATTGCTAAGTAACTCACAATAAAATTGAGTATGGAACGAACATAGAAATCAGTATCTATGTTCATATATTTATATCTGACAAAAACGATGATAAAAACTTACGAAAAGTATGTTGTCAGGTGAAATAAGTACTGTATTGATTATCTGCATTGTTTAATCATTCTTTCGAATATATTTTTTAAGTATGTCAACAAAACACTTATTATTTATTGTGAAAATATAAGTGAAAATATGTATTAATTGGATATATGAATAAACGATAGAGAAATAAAATCATATCACTAAATTCACTCTTTTCATATGTGACAAACAAGATTTATAAATATGATACAAATTATAATGTTCTTTATCATGCATGTGAAATCTACAATGGGATTTCATTCTCTTTTTATTTTTTTTAAATAAAACCTAAATTCCAATACAGATTACTTTTTCAAAATTTTATAAGTTTTATTTAGTTGTGTCAATGTACTTTTCAACAGAAAAAGTAAAAATTAAATTTACGGAATTTGATTGTGTTGGTTCGTTTTCTGTGTGTAATGTAAATGTGTCATGTAAAACGATGTAAATAAATAAACATATGTTAAAATACTTTTAAGATAAAAATATTAGTATTTGTTTTTTGTTTCATAACAGAGATCAACCATATTCATTATTGGAACACGGAAGTCGAACTGTGAAGAGCAAGTGCGTATTTCAAGTGTTCTAAATTTTAAATTACATGTGTCATTCAAAAATGATTTAATTATATAAAGAGTATTATCAATTTAAAAAAATATTTACTTTGAATCGTAAAAAGATTACGTAAGTTTCACTGATCATGTGTAGGTCAGTTCCACTCAACTCTTTTTTTGATTACGTGGTGAATCTTTGGATGAACAACCGACAAAATCTGACGAAAGAATATAATGTAAGAATTTCTCTCTCGCTCTCTTTCTCTCTCTCTCTCTCTCTCTCTCTCTCTCTCTCAATATTCTACTTAATGTAGGACTGAGTATTAAGTATATAAGAGATATATAGAGAAGTGTGAAATAGTGTAACACTACTCATATCAATAAATAACACCAACAGAAAAATACTTAACTAATATACAAAATTGGTTGGGTGAATATTTTATTTGCTTTACAAAAGGAAAGGGAAACAATACAAACTCATAACACGTATTTCATTCCACGTGGTATTTATACATGTACTTATGTTCTCACTCCAACCATCGTAAAATTCATTTCAGGATTTATTACAATATACCGAAAGAGCTGCCTCGACTGTTGCCTCTTCCAAAAAGAACGTTTTAAAAAACAGAGGCAATATCATTCCATGTGAGTTACTAATAAATGTAATTTTTTTATTCATCACTTTAACTTTTCTATTTACTTTCAATTTAACTAATGCCAATTCCTTTAAGTGTGTGGCTATGTATTTATTTTAGATGACTTTAATCGTGTCAAATTATGTCCACCTGGAGCTGGAGCAAGTGACTACATCGATGCTAGTGTTCTGTTGGTATGTTAAAAATCATGACCTGATATTTTTGCTTTTCAAACTTGATATCGTTTAAAATTTTAAGTTTTGTATCGCTAGGACAAATGTTACATTCTGACGAGCTACCCTATTGCAACAGCATTTGGGAACTTCTGGCAAATGGTATGGGAACAAAGTGTCTCCACAATAGTTGTAATCACAGGACAGAGTGATGCCAGAGAGGTACATGAAAATTAATGTTATTAATGATTAGCGTCATTTAAGGTGGCTTAGTGGTTAACAAAATAACCACCTGATTTACCTTAGAATTTTGTTTATGGTTTTTAAGCTTTGAACTACTGATTATTATTTAGAAAAAGAAAAAAAAATCATATAATTTATTTAACGTTTAAAATTCCAATGGTTTCATTTATATTTATACAGAGCTCTTCTTATAAAGGAGACCAATATGGTATAAAATGATTACAACCATCCAGCCCTCTTAAACATAATATAAAATCATGAAATAGATTTAATCCCCAAATATAAGATACAAAATGGTATTAGATAGTTTGTATGAAAAAATGACAATAACAAATCGTCAACTTTGTATGCATCACAACAAATAAGACAATTATCACGCCTGATTTTTCATGTGGCTTTATATTCAAGGAAAAATATCTCGCATGATTTTCATGCATGTAACCTATAGTCTCCTTCTCATGCAAGTAACTTCATATATAACGATGGGAACCCTATATATTCAGTCTCGTCTTAACTTTATGTATATTGAGACACATAGTTTTTACAGTATCGATATTGGATATTCACTAATAAAAGTGATTATAAAGACTTCATTTTCGGCATTTAATTGTTATTGCAAAGACAAATACGTTGCTTGACATAGTTGGTCACATTCTTATAACAGTCATGGTATTTCTCGGATAACGAGGGAACTGTCCGTACCATAGAGAAAACTGATGTAGAATTGCTTGCCACATTCAAATCTTCTGAGAGTGTGACTATGAGGAAAATAAAACTGACCAGGGTAAGATTTATTTTAGGGATATAACAATAATAACAAAAAATGTTTTTTGAATGAAATTGTAGCTACATGTTACTGTTACTGGATGAAGGTCTGTCATTCAGGCAACTGAAAGTTGTCTTTAAGGTACATGTATCTAAAAACTGGCTGAATGGAATGGCATAGCTCTGCTCTTCAGGAACTTTTTTTCAAACCTATCAGTAAACATTCACTTGACTAAATGACAGAACTCTATCATGTATATGTTTTCAACTTTTAGGGAAAGCATTCAAGGGTTGTCAACCACTTACATGGGATAAGCTTGGAAGTGACTGACCTACCGGATCAGATTCTTGCTCTAATCAATGCTATAACACAAAATAATGTAAAGAACACGGGACCACAGGTTGTACATGGTGGATGGTATGTGTTGCTTTGTATAAAGTTCAATGCTGTCTTATTTGCTTAATTATATACTAAGGTTACTAGTAATTTATTAATTACTTGTACCATTTGTCCACTACATTTTAATTCCGTTCTTTCCCTGTCGGCAAACTAACGATAATCTTAAATTAAAGTTGTCTGATTTTGGTTTATGCTGTGCATTCGTTTTACATGTATTATTACTGCAGCTGACCTCATTTAATCAGGCTTGAAGCTACCCGATAAGCTTTAGTGACCTTTGAGTTTTTATGGCCATGTTTCTTTCTCTTGTTTTCATTGTCTGGCATTAAATATTTCAATACTTCACACATTCTTCTCTATATATCCTAATTGCGTAAAACATTAATATTAATATATGTTTATAACGGCTCTAAAGTATGAAGTATCAATGAAACAAAACTAATTTTAGCGTACATATGTTAAATTTTCAACTTTATCGAGAATATGGAGACTATTTCTAATCATGGGAACATTTTCGCATGCTTATAAAATGCAAGACATTGATATTTCCCTAAATAAAAAATCAGTAACGTTATGGACATATAATAATTGTATAAATTTTTAAACAGATGGGTTTGCCAGTAATATTTTTTAACATATTTTTTCGAAGCTCTACAAAACAAGAGCAGACTACTAAGATAGCCAAGTCAATGTTTATTAAATTGATACAAAAAAATCTGCCCAACCATTTTCTTTTTTACTTGTTATATATGTACATCTCTACATTTGTTAAATTTACTTTGCTATCAAGCTAATTTACTATAATCTTTTTATTTTGGTGAAGTATATGAAGGTCAAAATTGAAAAAAATCATTTAATAATTTACAGTCGCTTATTCTTAAATAAACATTTACACCTGGTGTACGTAAATACTATAGGGTTTGAACCACGATGGATTTACGAGTGATCACCTTTTAACAACTTGATAAAACTGTACTGTAAATTATTTTGTAAAAATTGTCAGCATTTAAGGTTGAAATGTTAATAGAAAAGTCAAGTTTACAATTTGAGTAGCAATATAATAAGAAATTTAATGTACATAGATTATTCACTTCGAGGCTTTTAAAACCATAAGAATGTTACTTTTTGTTAACTTTATTAGCACTGGGATCGACAATAGTGGCGTTTATATAGCGGTTGATCATGTAGTGAAATCAATAGTTACCGGTGGTAACGGTATTGATGTGTATGGAACGGCACGGACAGTGATGAAAGAAAGAATGTTTTCTATTTCCTCAATGGTAAATATAAAAATAAACCAATACAATTTGCAGTTAGTATATATACAGTAAAACAAGGTTATAGCAAACATACCTGTAATGAATTAACACTTACAACGAAGTGATTTTTATTCCCCGTGACTATATTACATGTTCTTAACTTGACGAATATAAAGAATTACACTTAATACAAAGCCAATCGCCCGTCCCTGGCACTTCGTTATAAACGTGTTTCACTCTATGTAATATTATTATCTGTTGTTGTTTATTTTTTATTTTTTTGATGGAATATTCTTTGAATTGTTTAAATGAATGAATATATAGAATTGTCAATCGAAACATAATTAAACCAATATTGTACGCTGTATTGTTGGATTTTCGAGTAATGCACAAACTGATGTATGTATGTATGTATGTATGTATGTATGTATGTATGTATGTATACGGTATGCTACGTTAATAAAAGCGTTTTTTTGTAGGAACAATATTCAGAAATATACACTTGCCTTCAAAAATTTGTACAAAACTCGTCTGCCTGCAAAAACGGTAATGATGTGAATATGTTAGTTTTTGACATTGAATTTTATTATATTATTCCATATCTATAGATTTTCTTTGAAATATGTAAATGATGTTTATAAACTTGTGTTGATATATATCTTTTGATTATGTCAGTTTTTTTTATCGCATTTATCTATTTTATTACAGATGGGACGGATACTTATGAATATTTACCTTGAATCGAAAACCCTTCCTGAAAAAGACGCTGCACACCTTTACAAAAATATTTAAGAAAAAGTGAAAGATACGTTAATGTGAATGCCTTACATTGTATTTCATTTTAAAGCTCACTGCTTTTCTCCAAGATCAATTGTTATCCAAATTCCTGATGTACTCAAATGCACAAACTAATACATAAATGTATGTCATAGTATTACCATATTTCCTACATATAATGATGCAATTTGGGGAAAGTTTAGCTTAGATTTCCAAACATGTTAAGTATACGATAATTTTCTTTTTTTTTTTCAAAAAAAGGTAATGCCTATGAGTCTAGATATAGGTATTTATCAAGTAGTAACGAAAATGTACATGTAAACAATTTATTCTATAATAATTGTAATAAAATTGATCTATGCAGTTTACTACAAATCATACCAAGAAAACATACTTTATAACTCTTGATCTATTCCCATACATACGTTTCTGCAATGTGCAGGGTTTTATGACGCACTTCATTGGTTTCCGTTTCCATCTCTTTTTGTTGATTTTCTAAAAACAAAAAGCATGCATGTCAGCAAAATAAACAGTTGAAAAAAATTCTTCTTTCATATGCTTCCTCTTTGTACTCTGAAACGATGGAAAGTACATCTCTTTTGTTGATTTTTTTAAACTGGTATCCTGTTTTGAAACCTTACGCTATAGAGGGGGTGTTTCAAAACAAATTTCAATTACTGTATTATTCAAGTGAATGTATGTACATGTAGTTTTGACATAAAGGTGCATGTATGTGAATTTCTAACTATTAAGGAAAAATTAATGAAATTGAGAACCACGATCATACTATAATGTGTTTTCTTTGATGACATTTAGATAATTATAAAAATATGTGTATGACTAAATGTTTACATGTTATGCTTATATAGAGTACGTTGTATATCTTATAACGAAACAATTAAAAACAATTGCTTAAACTTTTTAGAGCTGTAGCTTATATGAAGTCACAAATTCGCAGTGTTTCTCTTTCATCTAAGACAACCGCCATTGGTGTTTTGTTGAAATTTTTTATATATAAATATTTGTGTATAGCTGTTAATGCAGGAGAACCCTGTGTGACATTGGCAGTACAGTCAATGGTTACAGTGGTATCTGTCTCTGATACCACTACATTTAGCTTCTCTAAAATAATTGAAAATATTGGACAGAGTAACTTACAGTCAACGAGGTTATTATGACGAGCCGAAAATTTGACGATAATGATAAGAAGAGAATTTACAAGTGTTAATTTTTTTGTCGATATTTCAATTCTAAGTGGAAATAATATATAATATAGAGTCAAGATTTATATCTTTTATCAAAACCATTGTGGTCATATTGAGTGTCGAATAAAAATGGAGGTGGTCACAAAACATTTGAAACAATTAAAAATTGCCATTTTAAGCTGGCATCGGCCATCAGATAAACTTCATGAAAGCCGATGGCTGAGTAAAATCATTAATTTGCTATAAGTTCTTCGATTTTTTAATTGTTCCTTGCAATTTAATTATAATAATAAATAATGTGCTGACACTTTTGTTTAGATTTCATTGACCAAAACAAATGAGGTGAGGTCTGGGATGACTACCGAACTAGCATGCAATAATGTTTTAACCAAAATAGATTTGAATTTTATAACGGTTTTTTTCTATTGCAGATTTATTTTAATTATTTTATCTCCGAATGAACATGTCCAACTTATATGCTGTTTAAGAATACTTTCAGGGTCACTTGTAGTTTGAAATTGAAACAAATCGTCAAAATAGTCAAAATGTCAATGTTTAATGGCACTTAAAAAGAAGTTTCCACAAAACAAGCATTAGTTTAATTTTTTTCCAAAAATAATAAGTAAATAATAGATAAAACCAAGTGTCAAAGAATAAGACCTCTGAAATTTATGACATTTGTCCAGCAATCAATATTGTTATGATGCTTTAAAACAAAAACAAAACAATTGTTTAAAAGGCAGAGTTAAACTTGGTAATAAACATTTATATCTTGTTGTAAACGAAACATTTTCATTTATTAGAAAAAAAAAATAAAAAATTGTTAAAAACATAAATAACTAGTAATTACTATGAGAAATAAATCTTTTAAAAACAATATTCATCGGTCAAACATTATTAATCAGAGCAATAATGTCCAATGAGATCACCAGATTTTTTTAACATTTTGTATGTTTTCTAAACATGGGGTTTAATGTAAGCAAATTTCAAATCATGAATGTTCATTTGTGTGCATATTGCTTATCCATGAATATACATCATCATCACTTGAATAAAACAACACTAAAATTATCAATATTTCATTCCTACAAGAAAGCCAAACAAAACAGATACATGTACTTTAAATATATATACGCGCGGTATTCAATTTGTCTGCAGCGCATTGATGTGTCATAGGACCGACGACATCCGAAAAAAGCATTCAATGCTTAAATACATGTATTGTTTTTAAATGCACAGAAACCGTTTCTGTTTCAGGAATTATTTTGTATATTTAATGTATCTTAACCCAGTTTGCTTTTTGTTGTTCTTTTACACATATATAGTATTTTAAATCATATTTCTGATTTTTTGGCGTTTAAAGTATTGTGACTTTAGTTTTATTTTTCTTATTAATCACAATAGTTCTTTTTTCATTTTGACGATATGCTCCACTGTTATTTTCAAAAAGCAAACCTTGCATTATATATATATATATATATATATATATATATATATATATATATATATCGTTATGTTAAAGATTATACTTACTTGATTTGCATTCACCATTTACATTTAAATCACCGGTACTACTGTAACGTACTTGATATGATTGTATATATAATTTAAATTTTCCCGCTTTTCTTTAACTCTCTAAACCTGTTACTGGAGTGACGTGTACACTGTAATTTTAAATACTGCACTTCAGTCCGTGCACTCCAGCATAGTGGACGTGTGTCTGTTTAGAGGCACGTGGTAGTCTCCAAGATTGGGAAACTTCTCCCTACTTTGTACATTTCTATGTGTTTGTCACCAATTTCAAGGTATTTGTTATTTTTTTTAATGTTATAGGCGTTTAATTGTTTATTTGCTATGTTAGAAAGCTTAGTTTAAAAGCACGTGTTCGAATGGAAAATTGTCATTTTAGTACTGAATACTAACGATAAATTGTTTAAAGTTTATTCCATTCTATTTGAAAAGTAATTATGTTAAAGGGGATGACGGTTTATACCAGCTTGTATGCTGAATTGTCATAACAACGTCGGAGACGACTACGGAGGGCCAGACCTGCCATTTTTCATCTATTACGGGGACACGTGGTGATGGTGCATGGTAGCCGAAAGCAGTCTACGCTGGATGCGGGTGTATATGTGTGTTGTGTTGTGGCGTCCTAACTGTCTACGTACCGGAGCAACGGTTGTGTCATATGTCCGTGTGCTTGTCTATATGAGATGTCCGGGGTTTGGGTGTAAAGTCGCCGGAATTATTCTGAGGAGCCAGGACAACGGAAAAGTGACAAAACTGTTTGAAATTTTTACTTTTATTGTTTTGAATATTTGGTTCTAAATTGAACTGTAGTAATATTTATTGAAATTGATCTGAAATTTGATGAACGAGTTTAAGGAAATATTTTGAAAGTCTTAAATACATTTGGATCAACTTAAGTGTTTAAAGTTTGGAAATCATACCTTATTTAGAGGTCAATGTTGATGATTTGTTGTTGAAATTTGAGCCGGCTCCCTCACTTTTAGAATCTGGTTTAATATTTTTTTTTATTCATTTTTTTCCTTTTGTATATATTTCTTATTAAATATTTGTTTGTTTATTTTGTGTTTTGGTTGTTTCTGATACAGACATCGGGAAATTCCAAAGAACTCGTCTGAACATTATATCAGTTCAGGATATATAGTTCATGACAACTACATTCACAGATCCGTGTGTTGAATGTTTCAGTTGTTTCTGCACAATCAGCGTTAAAAATGCAGATTGTATATAAAGAAACTTCAGTCGCCAAGAAAATACACAGCAATGTAATTATCTAACAATCAATAAACTAATCAAAAAATCATATATAGGACAGTGTCCTAAGTTCATTTTAGCTCACCGAGACTATGTCGGGGGAGCTTACGCTATACCCTCGGCGTCGGCGTCAGCGTCGGCGTCCGGACCTGGTTAAAGTTTTGTTGCAGGTCCTGTATCTAAGATATTACTTGTCCTATCTTCACCAAACTTGCATGGATGATGCATCTGGACCTACTTATGGACTCGAAAGACTTAGATGCTGGAGGAGGTTAAGGTTTTTGATGCAGGTTAAAGTTTTTGGTGCAGGTGTCCTGATAGCAATTTCTAAGTTACTACTGGTCCCAACTTTACCAAACTTCCATGGGCGGTGCGTCTTATGATACTGATGCACCAGACAGGCTTGAATGCTGAATCTGAGCCATAGGTTTCGGATGCTGGAGAAGGTTATGGTTTAACAGCTGGTTAAAGTGTTTAGAGCAGGTGCCATTTGATGATTATATCTTAGTTATTACTGGTCCTTACTTCATTAAACTTGCATGGATGGTGCATCTTAAGACTAATGCACCTGACATGCATTAATGCTGAATCTGAGCCATAGGTTTCGGATGCTGGAGGAGTTAAAGTTTTCACAGCTGGTTAAAGTTTTTGGAGCAAGTGCCCTCTGATGATAATATCTTAGTTATTACTGGTACTACACCAAACTTGCATGGATGATGCATTATATAATACTGATGCACCTGACAGTTTTGAATGCTGAATCGGAGCCATTGGTTTCGGATGCAAGATGAGGTGTAGTTTTTTATAAACAGATCACATGTTTAATATAAAATAGTACTATTTCAAACTTTCATAGTGTATTTAACTATAAAAAAAATGAATCGCAAAGGTAGCTTCAGATGCAGACCCTGATCTCCATTTTCTTATATCTTAGTTATTACTGGTCCTAACTTCACCACACTTGCAAGGATGGTGCGTCTTATAATACTGATGCACCTGACAGGCATGAATGTTGAATCTGAGCCATAGGTTTTTGATGCTGGAGGTAGTTAATGTTTTTAGAGCTCAGGTTAAAGTTTTTGGAGCACGTGCCCAACTTTACCAAACTTCCAAGGATGGTGCGTCTTATGATACTGATGCACCAGGCAGGCTTGAATGCTGAATCAGAGCCATAGGTTTCGGATGCTGGAGGAGGCTTTGGTTTTACAGCTGGTTAAAGTTTTTGAAGGAGGTGCCCTCTGATGATTATATCTTAGTAATTACTGGTCCTACCTTTAACAAACTTGCATGGATTATGTGTCTTAAAATACTGATGCACATGACAGGTTTGAATGCTGAATCTAAGCAATAGGTTTCGGATGGTGGAAGAGGTTTTATTTTTTTTTAAACAGATCACATGTTTAATATATAATAGTACTTTTTCAAACTTTCATTGTGTATTTAACTATAAAATAAATAAATCGCAGAGGTAGCTTCAGATGCAGACCCTGATCTCCATTTTCAGGATGTTAAAAAATATAGCTTAGTTATTACTGGTCCTAACTTCACCAAACTTGCAAGGATGGTGCGTCTTATGATACTGATGCACCTGACAGGCATGAATGCTGAATCTGAGCCATAGGTTTTGGATGCTGGAGGTGGTTAATGTTTTTAGAGCTCATGTTAAAGTTTTTAGAGCACGTGCCCAACTTTACCAAACTTCCATGGATGGTGCGTCTTATGATACTGATGCACCAGGCAGGCTTGAATGCTGAATCAGAGCCATAGGTTTCGGATGCTGGAGGAGGCTTAGGTTTTACAGCTGGTTAAAGTTTTTGAAGGAGGTGCCCTCTGATGATTATATCTTTGTAATTACTGGTCCTACCTTTAACTTGCATGGATTATGTGTCTTAAAATACTGATGCACATGACAGGTTTGAATGCTGAATCTGAGTAATAGGTTTCGGATGCTGGAGGAGTTAAAGGTTTCACAGCTGGTTAAAGTTTTTGAGCTGGTGCCCTCTGATGATTATATCTTAGTTATTACTGGTCCTTACTTCATTAAACTTGCATGGATGGTGCGTCTTAAGACTAATGCACCTGACAGGCATGAATGCTGAGCCTGAGCCATTGGTTTCGGATGGTAGAGGAGGTTAAGGTTTTAAAAGCTGGGTTAAATGTTTTGAGCAGGTACCCTCTGGTGATTATATCTTAGTTATAACTGGTCCTAACTTGACCAAACTTGCATGGATGATGCATGTTATAATACTGATGCACCTGACAGTCTTGAATGCTGAATCAGAGCCATTGGTTTCGGACGTAGATGAGGTTTAGTTTTAAAAAAACAGATCACATGTTTTATATATAATAGTACTATTTCAAACTTTCATAGTGTATTTAACTATAATATAAATAAATTGCAGAGGTAGCTTCAGATGCAGACACTGATCTCCATTTTCAAGATGCTAAAACATATATCTTAGTTATTACTGGTCCAAACTTCACCAAACTTGCAAGGATGGTGCGTCTTATGATACTGATACACCTGACAGGCATGACTAATGAATCTGAGCCATAGGTTTTGTATGCTGGAGGTGGTTAATGTTTTTAGAGCTCAGGTTAAAGTTTTTGGAGCACGTGCCCAACTTTACCAAGCTTCCATGGATGGTGCGTCTTATGATACTGATACACCAGACAGGCTTAAATTCTTAATCTGAGCCATAGGTTTCGGATGCTGGATGAGGTTAAGGCTTTACAACTGGTTAAAGTTTTTGGAGCAGGTGCCCTCTCATGATAATGTCTTAGTAATTACTGGTCCTAACTTCACCAAACTTGCATGGATGGTGTGTCTTTAAATACTGATTCACCAGAAAGGCTTGAATGCTGAATTTGAGCCATAGGTTTCGAATGGTGGAGGAGGTTAAGGTTTTGACAGCTGGTTATAGTATTTGGAGCAGGTGCCATTTGATGGTTATATCTTAGATATTACTGGTCCTTACTTCATTAAACTTACATGGATGGTGCGTCTTAAGACTAATGCACCTGACAGGCATGAATGCTGAATCTTAGCCATAGATTTCGGATGGTGGAGGAGGTTGTGGTTTTAAAAGCTGGGTAAAATGTTTGGAGTAGATACCCTCTAGTGATTATATCTTAGTTATTATTGGTCCTAACTTCACTAAACTTGCATGGATGGTGTAACTTAAAATACTGATGCAGTTGACAGGCTGAATCTGAGCCATAGGTTTCGGATGCTGGAGGAGGTTCATTTTCAAGATGCTAAAAAATATTAGTTATTACTTGTCCTAGGTTTATTTTCTTTTAAACATGTAACATGTTTTATAGATTATAGCTTGCATAGTTGATTTAGGAATGCTATAAATGAATCGCAGAGGTAGTTTCATATGCAGAGCCTGATCTCCATTATCAAGGATGCTAAAAAGATCTCCTACCTCACTCAAACCTGCTTAATAGATGTGTTTGTTGTTAAATGAAATAACATGATTCCTATGATATAGTATTGTTGATATCATACACTATTGTTTTTTATGATACAATATTATATAATATTATATTCTAAAAAGTTATTTGATCGATATTATATTGAATCAAATTATTTGTCTATTATGATATGATATTGTATTATGATATTCTAATATATAGTATTGTATATTCTAATACAATATTGTATAATATGATTTTCTGTTACGTATTATTTGATCATATGTTTTTATTTCATATGATATTGCAATATATAATTTTGAATTGTATGATACGATGTTTTATAATAATCGTATGATACGATGTTTAATAATAAAGAATATTGTATCATGATACAATATTATTTAATATGATATTTATTTATATATTATTATATCAATGAAATTGTATTATATTATATTGTAATAAATAATATTGTATCATATGAAACGATTTTGTATACTATGATATTTTATAATATAATATATTACTACATCACATGAAATTGTATTATATGATATGATATAATGTTGTACCAAAATTTTATTTTAATATATGATAAATAATATTAAATCTTACAATATTGCTATTTATAATGTGATATGATATTGTTATTTTGTATCTTATGTATATTATATATTACGATATTGTATTATGTGATCAAATGCAATAATGTATAACATTATAAAATGTCATATCATATGTTACAATATAATATTGCATCATTATAAATTACAGTAATGTATGATATATATTGTAAGTATCATAATATGCAATATCACATTTTATATTATTGTATTGATAAACATTGTATCTTATAATACCGTATGTAATTAACATATGATTATCATAAAATTTTTTAACATTTGATAAACTATAGTGTTAAAACAGTATCCATTAATATCCAAGATAATTCTCTATGATTTTCATATAATATGATAAAGGTAGTCTTATAAAGGTGATGCCTCGTCTCGGTGAGCTTTGTAATCTGTGATTACCTATGTTTAATTACTGTATTATTGTCATCTATACATACGTATGCACTGGAACATACTTTTAACGTTGAAGTTATAATAAAATAAATGTAAGTGGGTTCTTCACACAACCTATAGTAAATTCTTATACGCATTACAAATATGTCTAATAAAAGAATATGAACCTTTTTGTTTTATTTAGAATATTCTGATTGATCTGATTCTTTAAACCACCTTTTAATCGCGTGAAAGAAATATTCGCAATTTCAAAAAAAAATCAGAGGTATATCTTTTTTAAATAATCTACATCTTGATTGCGAAAACTAATCGCTGCGAACCACTTTATAACCGATAGATCAAAATAAAGTCGTCGCGAATAAAAGTTGGTTTACAGTATATCATACCAATGTCAAAGGTTCTAATATCCTGTATTGTATGGAAACTTTTGATCGTTATAATTAGCTAATTTATACGCATTTCATACTAAACACACAGTAGATTTTTAATTAACTTTCATATACTGCGCATGCGTGCTAGGTTCTTCATCCATTTGTTTTTTTCTAGTATCTACATAGGAAAGTTAGGATACTACCTGTGTAAAATAGAAAATAGTTTTAATGCAATTGCAATGAATGCACATTAATTAGCAAAATAACTGGCTAAAGTTTGTAAAAAAAAAAACATGATTGATGTCAAAATATAAGTAAACTTTTTTTCCAAATTGATGTATCCATTGAGATGCTTGAAAGTAAGACAAGATTTAATTAACAAGGCAAATATGATATCATGTGTACACTTTTGCCACATTCTCCTGTTAACCTACCTGTACGTGTATAGTACCTGTTGTACTTATTGCACTGATAAACTGTATACAGCTTAAAGTCAATAAAGAACTGAACTGAGATGATAACACAACAAATCGATTTTGGACTATACAATCCAATAAATTCAAATGACGTATATGATTGGGGCACAGGCGGGGTTTGCTTATTTATTTAAATATTCAATCGTACAATTGCTGAAAACTATATACATATAAGTAGTTAGGAATCATTCTTTGAATATTATGAGTTGATAATATCGGTCGGGGCGTGATCAAATCTATCATAAAGCCCCTCGGGCTTTATTGGATTTGATTACGCCTCGACCAAATTTATCATCTCATAATACTCAAAGAATGATTCCTTATTACTTAAATAATTGTGTCCTGTCCTGGAAAGTAAAATACAAGTCTGGTGATGGCAGTTAAAGGGAGGTTATGGTAATTAACGCTGCACAGTGTTACAATAAAAGTTTAAAGTTCTATATGTGAAAACCGTCCAGTTCATTGTTTTTTAAATAAGCATACATGTAAATAGAAAACAAATTGCTCTCAGGGTATCTTAAGAGTCACAATTCATGCATGTAAAGAAGAAAGAAGTTGAGTATTACTAAATTTGATAGATGACATACTAGCTAGTACTCCTACTTCGTATATGAGATGGTGATGCTATACTTCAGTTAAATAATCAATTAGTTATCACAGAATCATAAGCATATTTATACCTCTACATCTATACTACCATATTAAAATAATAGACTCGATTTTTTGGGCTTTAATACCGAGAAATCGGAAGAGTACTGTCTTTTGTTTTATATATTTTAAACATCATTGGTACTTGAAGATTACCCATTTGTTTTTATTTTTTCTCAATCAAGCTTCACTAATTTATAATCAACGAAAATTCTTTTTAAAAATCCGGAAATCAACTGGATTTTTTGGATTTTACAATCTTGCGCATGCGCATTACATACACGCTAAATCACGGGAGGCTCTTTAGTTTATGTTGCCACAATATCACAATTGCATGGATAAACTCAGAAACGATAATACAAATACGTGTAAATTTTCATTGAAAGTTTGCTACATGTATATTGTTCATCAAAGAAAATACGGGAGATAACTCTAACTCAGTGCATTTGATATGAAAAATCCCAAGTTTCGAATGTCTACATGCCATGGTGTGTAAATTTGAAGCGAGTAAAAAACGTTTGTGAAAAAGTGTTGAATTCTTTATTAATATGAATTAAATTTTTAGATGAAACGTATTTACAGCCTGAAAATGATTTGTTATGAATAATTTGACTGTTATTTTCAATAAAGCTTCATTAAGTTTCTCAAAATCGGAGCGATTCTGCAGAATTTTGCTACATTACGGGTACATGTATATGGGAGGCATTTTAACTGTGTTGAAGGCCTGTCCCGAGACACAGTTAGATTATTCTATTAGAATAATTTTAGATTATTCCGATATCATATGTCAACCCGTGCACGCACGGGTCAAAGTCTAGTATAGTATATAATTTATAGCATTAATACAGTTTTCACTAATGGATCTATTGATCTATAAAACAGCACCCTTGCTAAGGTTTAATACATGTAGTTGTTATAAGTTTAACATCTTTCGTAGGCCTAGAATCCTCCTTGCTCATCTTCACCACGTATTCAGTTTGCGTTGTAGATGTATCATGCCAAGAAGAAGATAAGAAGATAATAATACGTCCATTCACAACTCATTAAATTTCATAATTATTTTTTTTTATTCCAAGATTACGATGACAGTTTAGATATTAGTATTATGCCCGGTATAAAAACTACTATAAATCTATAGACAAAGTACGAATAATATCTAAATATATTTGGAAAAAGTCCCGTAAAGCATGCTTCTGGGCTACATGAAAATGGTTCATGTGTTTTGAAATCATATGCATAATTGAAAATATATATATGTTAGCAGTTTTTATAACAATTTAATTTTTCAATTGATCTTCGCCCAGCTCTCCATCTGTTTATTTGTGCAATCTTTTCCGGCCCATATCTCTGTTGTAGTACGTCACTAAAAAAGATACTCCACCCGTAGATTGTTCATGATGCTATTTTATGACCTACCCCATCTTCATCAAGGCTGGATGGTCGAGATCATTTTGAAATGAATTGCTATTGGGGCGTCAAAGTACAGGTACATATATATGATATATAAACATTGTTAATCAAGTGTGAATGCAACGCATTTAAATCACTGATAGGCATAAATAAGCCTCTTTTTAAAGAGGAGAATACCTAAAGTATAAATTTATTGTACTAGACTTTTAAAAACATTCCAAAGACCTCCCACCTCAATATTTCCTCCATTTTCTTTCTAACTTAAAGCAATATGAGCTGCAAATTTCATGATGAATTTTTTTTTACGAAAATGTTATTTTCTACTAAAATGGCAAAAAATAGTTTTTAAAATTTCTGTTAACCTTTTTTTGTGGAAAAGGCCGTTAAGAAGCCTTAATTGGAGCAAAATTGAATTATTGTCGTCTTGTACAAAAAATGATCTGCTATATATTCCTTAGAAGAGAAATCTTTCCTCTGACAAAAATTTATGATTTTTTCAAATCTTATTTATCATAAAAGTTTAAGTTAAATGCAGACTTATCATACTAGTAGGTTTTTGCAGCAAAATAAAATTCTAAAAAATACAGCTCATATTGCTTTAAATAGCGATGTCCGTATACGGAATTAAATAAGGTTTTCAGTTTTTAGCTGCATGGTTGGGATTAATTGCAGTAAACAAATTGCGTAAAAGGAAAATATATACATTGTAGATTATTGTATCCTATAAATTGTTTCTTTATATTTCGTAACTGTTATGTGGATACTCTTGAGAATGCTTCCTACTAAAATCCAAACATTCTGAGATAAAAAAATACACGTATTTCATATAGAATGAAAAAAATGACAATAAGAAACAATTTTATCCTTTTTCTAAAATAAATGTTTTGTTTTATAATAGTTTTAAAGTACAGACCATACTTAGCGCATATGGTTTTACAACCCTGTCATTAAAGAGACATGAAATACATTGTAATATCAAGATAACGACCGTGTTTTATCAATTTCATGCAAACTCGGGATCAAGATACTGCTTCATGTAATAGGTCGGTCCGTCTGCCGAAAACAGGTGTCAAATTTGTAAATTGTTCAGGACTAAATCTTCCGGGTTCTAAGATTTGAGATTGGAAATGAAATGTTATTGACATTTTTCGCGATTCTTATTACAATCAGGAGGACCTTACAAATACCGAGGATATGAACAAAACGTATAAAATGTCTTGGATAGCAGGGAATTTGGTAAGACTGCTTTAAATTATACAAATACATTTTTAAATCACTTGGTTTAGCATAGCTTCAAAACTGTAGCTCCACGGGAAATTAGGGTTGTCGGACTGTGGAGCTACAGGCTCATGTAAACCCATATAAAAAAATCTATATTTATTGGACACAAAAATTTGCGCGCAGTTTTGGAGTTATTAAATTAATTAAGGTATATATTCAGTTAAAATTTTAAATGCCTTTTCCTAGTTATAAGGTCAGTTGACATTCCAAACTGTGACAAGTTCTAATAAAATGAAATGAATTCAAGTGTAAATAATGTGTAGTGTTATTGAAGAAACCTGTTTTTATTGGGTGTGTTCATACTCAGAATGAAACAAATGAATGAAAAAAATCGAGCAAATTAGATATATGTAATTTAACCTTCCTTTTCTTGTTTTTGTTGAAGTAAAAAGATTTTTTTACTACTTCTGGAAGCGATCCACCAGCCGTAAAAATCAAAACAACCTACGCGTTATCGCTAGACTACTTATACAAAACACTTGATGAGAGTCTTTTAAATATATGTGGCTAAATACATGAATGTATTAGAAAAATCACAAATTGATATAGAACTAGAAAAAGAAACAAGAAAAAGAACAAATATCACGTTAAACAAAATGAATTCATTGTAAACCTATGATTCAATACTTGTAGAATATTATTTTAATCGGGTTTCTTTGGTTTAAAGTGGTTCAAATACTCAAATATACAAGCATATTAAGTATTTTCCTATATATCCCCAAAAAAATCCGAAGATATCAATGATGTCGTGTAAGATAATTATGACTACTTTAACCAAGTAATTGTGTGATATGTCTTTCTTGAAATATAAATTGACTAAATATTGTATAATATTGAAAATGTATGATGATTTCAAAAGCGCTATTTTATTGGCTAAATCGTATATTGAATGCCTCTTTTACTCAGTGGACCACCATTCCATTCCACTGGAAAATTAAAAAAATATATGAAGGGAAACAAACTTATATAGGCATTAATATTGGTGTTTTCTTGACCCATATCCATAACAAAAAAATGCAAGGGAGGTTACGGATGTAGGCAGGAGGACTGGGGGCCGCTTTGAGGTCCCCTGTGGGTCCAGGGCAAAGCCCTGGTGGTGGCCCTGGTCGCGAGGTCCTCGGAAGCCCCTGGATTCTTGAGATTTTTTAGGGTTAAAAATGAAGTTATTAAAGTTTTGCAATATTTTTATTCTCGTGATTATACTTTAAAAAGTATAAAATTACAATTGTAAAGGTTTGTTTTGTAGATTTAAGAGCTGCAGTAATCCTATCAAAAGCTTCTACATTGCAGAAATATAAGAAACAATTTAGGTCGGAATGACATTCATCAGTTTAAAAAATCAAGTTAAAGGGACGATGCTAATTTTTTTAAGTAAAAAAAAAAGATAATCATGCCAGTTTGTATGTTATTAATCATGGAATCGATAAAAACAATAGCTAGTGAAACTAACTACTCAAAGGTGGATAATTGCTCACATTTGAACCCACGAGTAGCGTGATTAAAATGAGATTTCTATTCGTTACACCATTGAACCCATGAGTTTTCTTAATATTACACAGTTGAAATCAGTAAAAAAAATCCCACGAGTTACCAAAACGTTGATGATTAAGACTCACACATTGTTTATTTTCTTTGCTAGAAGGTATATTATTTATTATAATTTGACAATGTTAGGATTGTCAAATTTGAATCCGCCACTGAATTGATTTGCATGCACGGTACACCTGTCCTGACTCTTGAGAATATTTAGACATTTCAGAATAAAACAAGTACAAGCCAGGAACAATAACATTTTTTTTAAATTGCCCTTTCTTCACATTGTTACGGGTCCAGCACCACGCTCCAGTCACGAGCAACTGCCATAAACTACCATAGAATGTATAGGGTAATGTCTACCCATGCGAATTATCAACTACTAGTTAACACTACTATATTGTAGCTATCATTGATATAACGTTCAAATAACGTAATTTTTCTAATGATGTTTTGCAGGTAGAATCATTGGGTTCATCAATGTTGCGATTTTTCAAGCAGCCACCCACATGCAACATTTATTCAATGTCAATGTATGAATAAAATATTTCGATAGAACTAGAACTTGAAAGAGGCACATAGTATATACTATTCTGAATTTTCTCAGAGTATTATAAGTGGAATGTATCTTATTATAACTGTTTCGGCTTTGCAGAGAAGATAGAGATCATTTAGATTCATTCCTACTTTTGGGGCACTTCTAAATAGATACTACAATAATTATGCCTTATTACAATAAACGTTGTGATGAATTAGATTTGGGTGGGGAAATGGAATGACCTGACTACCCTTGGAGTGGACTACTCCAAGGGTAAGTGGAATCTGAGAGATTCGTCAGTGAACAGCAGAGTAGAGAGGTCG
Source organism: Magallana ariakensis (assembly GCA_020458035.1). NCBI lineage: Eukaryota > Metazoa > Mollusca > Bivalvia > Ostreida > Ostreidae > Magallana > Magallana ariakensis. Next base: position 67,812,155 of record CM035812.1, on the reverse strand, counting down.
AGATAGAGAGAATGAAAATAGAAAGAAGAGAAAAGAGTTAAGAGGTAGGGTCAAGTAGAACCTAGTCGCAAGAAACCCAAGCAATTGAGGTGAGGTGCTTGGTGTAGTAAATCTGAAGAAGATTAAGACACCAAGTACCTCTCTCTCAATAGGAATCGTGTATAGAAACAAAGTACAGAAAGCCCACCTTATACATTATCCCCATTGATTATTGATAGTGATTTAAACGTTACCCAATTAAAAAAAAAAATATTATTACAATCATTATTAACTCAGGTAGATTTAGAGGAAAATTGATTTGACTTATTATCCCTGAGAACCCAGGACAAAACAAGTTACAGTACATATATTTTAGCATCATCAGGTACATGTTGTTATGCTTAGAAAATTTCAGAAGAAGACTTTATTCAGCCTGAAATATACATTTTTTGCTTCAATATCTATGGTATGGTGGCATAGTTCTGCTGTTACTCGTCAATCGTCAGATTTGTGAAATAATCATGCCATCTTGTTAGATATTTATATCAACTTGTCAGAAAATAAACATTGTAAATAAAAAATAATATTTGACAAGTAACATAATTATCCGACATGTCGACTCACCGATTAAAGGTGATTATTATTATTATTTGGTTTTATTCCAAATTTCCGCTTTTGTTTTACTTTTTGCTGAAACGATCGAGAACGACTGTACATAAGGTAGGGATACCGTTAAGCTAGACATCAAATGAGCAAAGTGAACTACGTAGAAGCTTTAAATAGGCGTTATTTCCAAAAAATTTTCAACATGTTTTCACCGACCTTTGTCCAATCATATCGTAGTAGGGTGTGGTTGATATTGCAGCTCGTGATCATGACTTGAATGAGTGTTAACGCCGATTAAAAGCTTCTACGTAGTTCATTGTAACAAAATAGCCGCTTTTTACAGAAAATTATCATCATATTAATTCGATTTGTCATGTAATGTCGTCTTGACAGAAAGTTATGCCGACTTCTAAGATAGTTATGTTAATTTTTAGTATAATTATGACGAAAACATTATAACACAAAGTTAAAGTGCTGTCGATTCAGATGATAATGTTGACTTGTCAGATCCCTATGTTGACTTGTCACAAAAACATGATGTCAAATGGAAGGCACGCATTTCAATTTGGTTGTGGACACGTTTTTGTGTTCAACTTTTAAACATGTAAATTAGTGACAAGTCAATAAAATCACCTGGCAAGATTACATAATTATCTGAGAAGTCGACATAATCCTCTGACAATTAATGCCATCTAAGTGCTATTGTGTGCGTTGTACGTAAACATGATTTACTTCTGCATTGAAACAGGGGTTTGTAAAGCTTGGTGCAATTTTTTAACATTTTTTCCTCTACAAATGGACATAACAAGCAATGAAAGATTGCATATAACTTTTTAACTTTTCAAATCCAAAATATGTCCAAATAATACATGCAGTGACTCTTTTGTTTAAAATCAATGTACAATTGTACATGTATATTCATTCTTTGAAAAGCAATATTTATTATTCTATACTTGTAAATACAATTAACATTTCATAACTTATTATATGAATCAATGTGGGGAAAATCTTTCTGATCTTGAAACTAAAGATTTTAACTAGGAAAAATATTTTACTGTAAATTCAAACTTTTATCTGCCTTAAAGTACCTAAAATCCACCGTTACGCTTTCTTAAAGTCATATTTAAGCAGCATAGAAAGTATTAAAGTGGATTAAAGATAGTCTTTAATTTACTTGGAGGCATCTTTAGGCTACTCTGTTATGAATACTTAAAAATGGCCATTTATCATGTGTTTTTGCAACGGATTTTCTATTGCTCTACTTTTTATATGCTTTTGTAGATTGTGTTCTGGTTGTGTTTTATCTCAGTAAGTGAAACTACTTTGGGGTCAAGCTGTAATGTGAATGATACATCAAATTGTACAGCAACTATTGAAAGCTGTATTGATGGCAGTTGTAAATGTAGTGGTGGATATTTAAAAGTCAGCAATGTATGCAAATCAAGTAAGTAATATTACAATACATCTTTTTAAACAATTCTTTATGTTTTTAACACGTGGAACCTGAGATAGCAAATATGATATATGGAAATTAGCTGTATAAATTTGCATCAAATTTTTATCAATTACAGTATTTGTACTTTTCCAGCAGTAATGAATTTTTAGTTGGTACTAAATCACTAAAAATGTGTTTTATTGATTGTGTATTCTATTCCGCATTTTTGGTGGAAAGCGGACTCCGATTTGTCGGTATAATTGCTAAATGCAATTGTGATACATTTAGTACAAGAGTAATATTAACAGAAATACGCCAATTAAAACCAACGCTGTAAAATTTTCCACTAATTATATATTCTTCTAAAAAAATGTTTGATATGTTATCCAAAATTTATAAAGGAAAATTGTTGGTATTTTTTGTGACATATTATTTCTTTTTTTTTTTTCATTGTGTTGCCACTTTTTTATGTGTATTTATCACAGTGATTAATTATGACCACTTTTTAAAATGTATATTCAGGTTCCATAACAATCACCCTCACAACACAATCTACAAATATGGTATATGGATCAGCTGTGATACTAACAGCTACAATCACATCAGAAGTACATGTAAACCACATTTCATCCATAACTGTTAATGTTCCAAATTAATGATTAAAAAATCACCATCATCAATATTAACCACATGAGTCCTCCATCTATATAAAGTAAAACTAGAAAAAAAAAAGATGTATGTTGCACTCTGTTACTATTGTGACTTTATTTCTATGCTAAATAAAATTACAAATTAACCAAGATGACAGTAGATGATTTTGTAATAATCCCCTTTTATAATATTAATATCAAATTATGAATTTTTGACCCTTTCTCTCAAAAATTATTTAACAACCATATTAATGATAATTAAATTACTCATAAAATTAATGACGTAATTGATTACATTATTTGTAAAAAAAAACCAAAAAAAAACAAAAAAACAAAAAAAAAACAATCCTTGTGGTCTGAATCCACCATTTACTTGATTGATTCAAATAAATCAAGTTCAGACCACAAGAAAAAAGAACTGGCAAAGTGCATATATAGATATGGTAAGACTAATATTTTGTAAAGAAAAAAGTTTGCTTTACAAACATTAGTCCTATACCTAAAAAAATACTAATGCATTTTTTTTCATGGTAAGGATATACATATGTCCTACCTACAGGGTAGAGTCAAGAACCCTCTACTACATAGTGATGAGTAGTAGGAATAAACATATGTCCCATCTAATGGAATTTATGAAGTGAACAATAAGCATGCAAAATTATGATCAGATCACTATGACCTTGTAAATGGTAGGAATACACACATTTACAATCTACATGTAGACACACCGTCAATGGTTCTCAGGAAATATACATATGTTCCTGAATTACATACACTTTTACATCAATGTTAGCAATCACTGACATTGGTTTTTCTTCTTATTTCAGAATAGAATTGGAATAGGCATTAACAAATTGCCTTAGAACACACTTATGAAAAATTAACTGCCTTATGTAGCTTTTGAATGCGTCCGATTTCTATCGACTAAACAGTCCAATTTTGCTGTCGCTCATACCAACATCCGCACAGCGAGAAGCCATTACTATCTTAAAAAAATGACTATTTATTCTACTGATATTTAATTTTGCAAATGATAAACAGTTTTTAATACTGCTTAAAATATACTCCTGGAAACAGGAATTTTTTGTACGTAGCAAAAAAGTGACCCCTTTTGTACTCCTCTTAATCTAATGTAGTTATGGAGGCATTGAACTGGACAATAATTGTTTTACTTGCCGGATGGATTGTGAGAAAAAAATGGTTTGCCAACATGTTGCTTTAGGTTAAAAATTTGATGGTAATGTTCTCTTGCTCCATAGAAATCTCATTAAAAAGAGTACATTCTTATTGACAACGTTGTGTCCTGATGTTAATTGTCCCACTCTCAAAAATTCATAAAAGGCCAACAAAAACATTTCTTTAAACATGGCTGATTCAAATGCATTAGAAACTGTAACAATTACATATTTTATGCAAAAGATTTTTTGTAATGAGTATTCTAATATCCTGTAAAGGTTTAACCTTACGGGTTGAGCACAATGATTTTTGTATAAGAAAAGATGAGCATGGATCCTTAAGGCTGTAAAGATTATGAATGTAACTAACAACAGAGAGGTAATATGTAATGGCTAATGCCGCATTGTCCCTGGAAAACAGGTATGCAACATTATATACCAATATATGTTGCTTAACTGGAAGCTGAATAAATAATATTTTTCTGCGAAATCCCTAAAACAGTCCATGCGTCGGAGTAAGAAGTGGTAGAGGAGTTAATGAGGCTCCCATCCAGTAGTTTCTGTTTGTTGCCTCTTGATTCAGAAATGGTGGAAGTGGAGCTATCTTGACTAGATGTCTGTTGGCCTATGGTGCCAGTTGTAAAAACTGATTTACCTTCGAACGAGAAAGACAATCACAGCGTAAATTTTCTTTTGAAGTCAAATGTTGTGCTCTAAAATAATATTAAACTTTAGCCATATCCAGACCAATTTTCTTACAAGAAACATGATGTGTCTATCCTTAGAAGTTTGCTTATAAATAACATGAACCAGTGCTTGATTGTCTGTGTTAAATGAAATGTACTTAAAAACCATTTTTTGGACCAAACTTCTACAGATAGATCTATTAAGTACAATTCTAAAACTGCTATGTTTTGATACTGCCACTTATTATTCCATTCTCCTTTGAAGCACTGACCTCCAAACACTGCAGCATATATATCCAACAATACCAGATGCATCTGTATTAAACCTTTATTCACTTGAACTTACCCACATATCCAGGAGAAACATACATGAACGATTGAAATTTTTAAGGAAATTAAACCTCCAGATCCTCCTTGACTTGTTTTGTCATCCTTATTCTATAATACTCCCTTTTAATTCCTATGGTCAAATCTATAAGCTTTCTTAAAAAGACCCTACCTGGCAACATTACATTACTCGCAAAATTCAATAAGCTTATGAATGATTGTAGTCGCTTTAATGTCAAATTGTCTTGTTCAAATACAAATTGAATGTTTTGAACACACCTGATTTTTTTTCCTTTGGAACTCTGCACTTCATTTTTGTTGAATCCAACTCATAACCAAGATAAGTTTTAACCTTCACCACACGTTTTTTTAAGTGATTTTGGAACCCCGATATCTGAACACATAGCCAAAAAAGATTCGAGTTTGTATACACATTGTTTTGGTGATCTGTCTACAATAATATTCATCCAAAACATGTGATATGCATAATATTGCAAGTCTGTTTTGTGCTATCCATTGCAACGCTGATGAAAATTGTTCAAAAATTCTACAAGACTAAACTGCAAACATTTATCAAAATAATGCTTATTTTTCCACTTGAACCCAAGAAACTTAGACTTAGAGTGTTGAATATAAACAATTCTGAATGTTGATTTAATGTCAGTTTTACAACAGAATGAACCTTCTCCACATTGTTTAAATATTAACTGAATAACATCTAAAATTGATGAGTATTGAACAAATGCCTCATCAGTTGGTATACTATCATTGATACATAGATAGATTTTCTGGATATTTTAAATGATAATCCTTTGAAATTCTCCTGGTTCTTTTTTTCAACCAAAACAAAAGATGAACATTGTATATATGGAAATGGTTTTTTGTCTCTTTATTAACTCTTTCAGCCAAAATTTCTTTTTGTTTTTTTATCAATAATTTCCAGTTGTTTATGTGCTGAATTAAAGTTCTTAAACTCAATGCCAGGGTATTCTCAAATAAAGCCTAAATAAAAACTATTCTTAAAACCCGGAATTACAGTGAATAAATGGGTGTGACCCATTGCAGTTATAACATATGTGCTGGAAACGACAAGACAACCCCCATGTACAATGTTTACCTGAATGATAATGGAAGCAGACACCCCTTGCCATTGGGCTATACTGTATATCCTTACTACATTTGTTAGGGTGTTTTTATTGGTTCGTTGTGAGTCGTGCATTGACATATAATTCCATATGTACATCGCCCCATTTGACTTGTCCTTGAGCGATCAGCATTCCATAATCCATATCATAACATTTCCAATTGGCCCTTAGCGTCTGCGATGTCCCTAACCGCATCTAAATGCTTTGCTAAGCTAGCTTGTTGATCCGGGTATGTATTTGATACAATATATCGCTGAAAACTGATTAGGCTGTTAAGCAGGTCATGCATAGATGAAACACATACCTCGTTTTGAGCTTATCAAGCTGATGAATGGTTATTTATCCTACATCTTCCCCTTCCTCATCTTATAGAGAAAATTTACCCTTTTCTGTTTTTCTTTTAACAAGAGACTTCTGAACACAATACATTGATTTGACCATATTTTTGATTTAATCTAGTATGAGACTCTTGCCTCGATTGGCACAGCTGTGATGACAAATCCGGATGAGCACTTACCCGTTATCTTTTCCGCGTGGTTTATGACCTCAGTTTCCACAGACTGCTGAATTATATATATTCGTTCTTGTTCAAGAGCCTCACAGTTGGGCTGAGATGCACCTAAATTACTTGAGCATATAATTATCTGGCTATTGGAAGCGCTGTTGTTAATGAGCGCCTTCAATTCTTCTTTAATTGAGGTTGTCACTCTCTTCTTAACCTGTTTCGTAATGGTGTCGAGCACCTCGGGAGATGTGGCTGCAACAGACTTCAAACTTGCAGTCGCTGCTCTCTTTTTCTTTTGTGCAGACAGAACGGTAGGAACCGCTCTATATTGATTTTATTGATTTATTGATTGATTGGTTTATTTATTTTTGTACCTCACCGTGACTTATTTCATTACACTGGAAATCTACACAATTTATTTGTTTGTTTAAATCGTAAAATAATTAAATCAATAGCTTTGTTGGTTTTAGACAATGGAAGATTACCTTACAAGATATTAACTACAATAAAACCAATTATTTAGGAAATAGCATGGTAAATATGCAAGCTCAGGTTGCTCCATATTGTGGATACTTTTTCACAGTTTATGAAGACATGCTGAATTGTCCCAACTTCATGTTTACAAAATGAGCAGAAGACACCACATTAATGTTTTAGTAATAATTTACAGGTAGAAGTATATAAAGTACTCTAAATTTAAAGCATTTTAAGATAGTGTAGATTCTAAATTGTTAAAATTGTGTCTCCCTGACCAATACTAAGGCCCCAAGATGGGTTCAAATTTAAGTATAGAGATACTGTAAACGTATTATATTTGGCGTGTACGATATTTGGCGGAAAGTAGTTTTTGAACAAGTTGGCGTGGATTTGATTTAGCGTATTCCTGAATTTTCCTATTCATTTACATGTATGCATGGAATTTAGGGATGTACTGCATTCCGCTAAAAACGCTAATTAGAATACACAGCCAAATGTTATACGTTTACAGTATATAGGGAAACTGTTTTAAAAAATTCTTCTCAAGAACTACATGTGAAATGCTACAATTTGTAAAATTATTATGCAAGCATCCAAAAATAGTGTAGATTCTGATTTGTTTTACCATACCTGGGGCTTCAATAGGAGTTCAAAGTGTAAAATAGAAATATTCTCAAGAAGTACAGTGCTTCAATGAGTTAGATTACTATGCAAGCATTTAGCACCCAAGATAGAGTAGATTTTAAATTGTTAAAACTGTGACCCTGAACCAATACTGGGGCCCTACGATTGGGTTTAAGCTCAACATAGAAGTAAACAAGAGGCCCATTGGCTACATCGCTCACTTGAACAAACAGTTCCTTGTAACATTCTATTTGGTAGCATATGCTATTTCTATTTTAACTTTGAACCTCTTTCTGGGGCCCCAGTATAGGTTCAGAGTTTATGGTTGGCTTTAACAATTTAGAATCTACACTTTTTACGAGGATGCTTACGTATTAATTTCACATACTGTAGCATTGTAGTTCTTGAGAAGAAGATTTTTAAACGCTGTCCCTTTATACTTCTATGTTAAACTTTAAACCCCTTTTCGGGCCCCAGTGTTGGTCAAGGGGTCACGGCTTTTACAATTTAGAATTTTTACTATTTTAGGATCCTTGCATAGTAAACTCACAAACCGTAACATTGTAATTCTCGAGAAGAAGATTTTTACACGTGTTTCCTATATATTTCTATGTTAAACTTTGAACCCCTCTTGGTTCCCCAGTAATAGTCCGGATCTCACGATTTTAACAATGTATAATCTACAATAGCCAAGGATGTATGCATAGAAATATCCCAAACTGTTGCATTGTAGTTCTTGAGAAGATTTTTAAACATTTTCAAATATATGATATACTTTGAACCCCTCCTGGGGCCCCCGTTTTGGTCAAGGGGTCACGATTTTTTTAATTTAAACTTTTTACTCTATTTACAAGGTTTTGTATAAATATTGGCATTTCTGGTGCAGTGGTTCTTGAGAAGAAGATTTTAAAATATTTTTCCTATTTATTTCTATGTTAAACTTTGAACCATGCCTGAGGCCTCGGCCGGGGGTCATGATTTTTACAATTTTAAATTTTCACTCTCTATACAAACATTGTGTAAATATTGACATTTGTGGTGCAGCGGTTCTTGAGAAGATTTTTAAAGACACACACCCTATACTCACTGTTTCGCAATTATCTCCCTTTTAAAAAGGGTTTTAGTCCTTTATTTTAAAAATTTAGAATCCCCTTCCCATAAGGATGCTTTGTATCAAGTTTGGTTAACTTTTGCCCAGTGCTTTTAGAGAAGAAGTCAAAAATGTAAAAATGTTTACATACGGAGAGACGGACGGACGAACAGACGCTGGACAACAGGTGATCAGAAAAGCCAACTTGAACCTTCGGTTCAGGTGAGCTAAACAGGGGGAAATTACCAAAATTGTGATCATGTCCCGTTAATGTATTTTTAAATCTTAGAATATAATAACATGTTTATTACAATATTTTAAGGAGTTTCATATTTAAAAAATTCGAAATAGAATAATACAAGGAACTATTTTGTAGGTCAGCGATGTGGCCAATGGGCCTTTTATTTACAATGGGAGGCACTGTAGCTCCCTCGTAATACATCCACTTTTTCAGACCGGGAGGTACGGCAGCTGAGTGGTAAACAGAAGCTGAAAAATATAGTCTGAATTTCGTTTGTTTTACTATTTTTGTTCGGGCCTAATTTCATGAAATTATAAAATATCAAATAGCATGTCAATATTTGCTCATTTTAAAGATGATTTTATATTTAACGTGTATCAATCTTATTTTACTCATAACATTGAACTTTATGGCAATACAATTTAAGGAACCTGAAACCTGAGTAAACAGCATTTTGATGGGAATTGGCCTTTTAAGATTTATTAAGTTAGTATTCCCATATCTGTTTTGGGAGCTGTGTGGGCCATATCTCAAATTCTGAATTCAGGTCCCAAAATAATCTTAATTATAGATTAGCAAAAGCGAACGAAAGAGAAATCAAATTCTTTACCAAAAAATTTATACCTAATTTGGTGGTTTGATTTTTTCCTCTGTTTTGCATTCATTCCAAATGTATTCTGCTGTTATCAATTAATTGACATATGTTTAACTTGGTAAATAAATTTATGATAATTTTACACTTTGCACTGTTTATTACTTTTTAAATATTTAGATTTGAAAATATACAATCGATTGATGAGTCGATGGCATAGGCACAAGATGTTATATATTTTTCTCATAATAAAAATATATACCCTCTACCTAAAAATACACTAGGTACACTGTACACATCACCGCCATCATTGATATATTCAACACTGTCACATCAGCATCAAAATTATTTTGCGATCCTCTTCGTCTTTCGATCGGTCATTCAACATTTAATCTTATAACTGATTTAACCAAAATAACACATCACACGTATCATTAATAAAAACCACTCCTCAATCTACTCGCATCTACTGCCTTAGATACGCCATGAAAGGCTGAAGGAAGGATGGAAGTTGACATGATTGTGTCATACTTTGGGTAATCCCTTCCAAATTTAGCACTGATACATGTATGCATATTCAAAAGGCGTCAAATTTGAATTTGATCAATATACAAGTTAAAATTATGAAAGTTGATAATTTATAATGTCAATAATAACTTTTTACACAAACGTTATATAAACATATTTGTTTAAAAATGCATATATTTTAAAAATGAAAATTCTAATGAAACAATATTTTAAGCATTTTATTTGTAACTATTATTAATAAAACATTAAAAATCGGGATATGCTGAGATAGATTATTTTGCAAAAATGCTCTCGCTAAAGGCTACAAACTTCCATACAACTGAAAAAACAACATTATATCTTAAGTCCGAATTAGAGCTGCATACTTTGGCGAGGGTAAAATGATGTAAAATGTAGAGGAAATTCGAACTTACTGTTTAAATGTCCCTCAAAGCAATAAATCTCACCGCCATTATTCCATGGAACTAATCACTCACGTACCACTTGGTCTGCCACACTGAAAATGATTTAATACAGTGATAGAACTGTTATACAATAATAGATTTTTGCAGAATATTTTTTATTTTAAGAATAGGCAAATTAAATTTAAATCTTTGTAGTTTTTTTTTCAGGTATTTTAACAGTTACCACTGGATCTAATGTCACTGGTCGGTTTGGCGGAAGTGCCACAATAGTTTGTACAGTGACTGGTCCTGAAGTCAACAAGATACAGTGGATGAAGTTCATCAATAATGCCCCGGTAAACATTTTTATAGATGGCACGAAGTTCTCTGGAGGATATCTGTCCACTATTGCGCTGACAATACACAGTCTGACAAACAATGATGCCCTTCAATATCAGTGTACAGCCAGCAATCCAGGAGGAACCTACCCAAGTGTTAATGGAGCTATAGTCCAAGTAAATTGTGAGTATAAATTTGTGTTCTAAAATATATTATTCTGCAACTTTTACAATTTATTTGATACAGTGAAAAAGTTTTAATATTAAAATTTGATAAACTGTTTATATACTCTTGAGCCATGCTAAGAAGTTGTGCCGTTTAATTCTTGCCTTTACTATAGTTCCTGTAAATAGTTCCTAGAAAAGGAAAACGTTTGCTATTTTGAAACAGTCGACTGATTTTTAGTCAGCAAACTGTTGTACAATCACTAAAAATAAACAAACATTACTGTTTTGGCAGGACATTATTGGTCCTTTATTGTTTGATTTAGTTTTACAAGTGCTTTTTTGCAAACAGTAGAAAAAAATGAAATGTAGAAAATAGACACTATCTAACAGTCACTTAAAAGTATATACTCATTCAAACTGTATTATAAATATCAAATTAATGGTCCTAGCTGGTAAAACCGTAAAACAAGTGAAGTAGTACCACCCCCCCCTTCCTGCTGGCAAGTAGTTTTCCACCATATTTGGACATATTTATAATTTTCTATCCTTTTCGAAAAATATATGATATATTTGTACTGAAGCTACCGAATCATACTTGTACTGACACGATAGCCTATTGAGACACCTTAAAGAATAAAACTATTTTAATTCAATGCTAGCTACCTTCATAGCCCGAATAAGGCACCAAAGAAAACATTTTATTGTTTATATTTATAATACTTTCGAGTATTCAATCAGTTATTTAAAAAAGAATAAAATTGCTTAAACCATAATCAACGTTGAACAAAAGGAACAACCCATTTTCCATATGTGTGAATGTTGCAATGGTAATTACAGTCTTCTTGTGATTCAAAGGTTAATCCGTGCAAATCTGTGAAGTTTGTGCTTTCTATGTACAATATTTGTAGCTTAGTTTGGATCAAGAAAATATCCACGTAAAGTAAGCAACAAATAGCATTAAGAGGAAAATGATGAACGATGTAAAATTTATTAACTATAGCTACTTGAAATGAAGTTGACAATTCAAAAGCTTAACAATACATCTGTAACGGTTTTTTGAAAATGCGTATATTTTTACGCCAATAAGTCTTGCTTTAAATTGCATAGATTTCTGTCTACTCATGCATTTATACATTACAATTAATTCCCGAGAAAAACGTACTTAATGGATGTAATAATATATCATCACAGACACATTACAGATTGGTTTAATAACATTGTAGTGTGCCAAGCAGCCTTAAAAGCACAATAGCTCAGTAACCTTGTTTTCTCTTGTAGATGCATATGTATACTAAAACAAAATTTAGAAAACAATACAATTAATGAGATTTATTGTTGTTTGATAGCTGTGAATTTAAAGCGAATCTTATATCATAAAACATCTATGTCTGATTGTTACAAAATAGTCACAAAATATATACATTCAAAGGATATGATATTTGACATCGATACATACTGTGCATTAGAAATGTTATTATGTGCGAATTTATTGATCAAAAACTAGTTCGAGCTTAGGTTTATGGTTTGATAATAGTTTCATTTCTGTTTAAAACCAGTTGGATGGTTTGAAGGTTTAGCACTAAATGAAAAGTTAGTTTAGAAACATTGCTGTCATTGCACTCGCATACCTACTGGATTTGTTCTTGGAATCTGAGGAAGATAATTTTTTAACTCATCTGCATTTGCATGAGAGTCTTTATTCTCTAGTAAACAATATAGACAATTTTCCCCTGGCAATACCCACATATTAGGGTATTCTGCGAACTCATTGAAAGATTTGCTTTTAACACCATATAAATATTATGGAAAAAAGGTGAATGCTGCTATGAAAAACTATTAATATTCATTTTTCTACACGTATATAAATAGAGATCATTTGATTCACTCAAGGGAAATTCAGGCGTTTGAAATTTATTGATATGCTTGAAATGGAAGAAATTTTAGACTCTAAGCCATTTTAACAAGACCTTGGACTTTCGGTAGAATGTAACTATCATTTTTTGCGTCAAAACAAGTTTAAAATGACACTGGTATCAAGTGAAATATGCACCTATACGTGGCCTTAGCTCAAATGCCAGACAAATCTTGTTGATTTCAAGGAGCCATGGTTGAGTGGCCAGGAATGAAATAGACAGGCGAACGTATTACATGCATTACAATGTGTACTTAAATATAATATGAGCAGATCTTTCAATGAATTCTTTTTTTTTTCTTCAACCACTTCGAAAGCTTTTCGTTTGCCTGTTGTAAATTGCAAAGGGTAACTCTCATGTTAGTATTAATGGAATTGCTCTCTTCCACATTATTATTTTGGTCAGTACTATGTACTATCATAGATCCTTTGAGACACATATGTTTAACATTAGGGCGATACCCATATGCTTCGCTGAGTTAATTTTTTTGCCACATGTGCCACACTTGAGTATCAACAATTCTCTTTCGAACATCTCTCTTTCCGCCATCTTGAACGGATTTAAAAACCCCGAAACCGCACTTAAGTGGTTTTAGGTTTCCTTGAAACTTGTTTCAGTTTAAAGCCAATAAATACAAAAATAGTTTTAGTTTGAAACTAGTTTAAAATCAGTTTTGCAAATAAATGAAAAGTTTGCAAAACCGAATTAAAACCTAAACTAGTTTTTGATCCATAAATACGCCCCATGCTACAAAAAAATTACTGCGGTCGGTTCTTCAAGGCCTAAAAATGCAATACACGACACATTCGTCTCTATACGGTAAAAAAAAGTGCGGTTAACTTATTTGCAGTTAATTAGGATTTGTTTATTCTGCGTTCTTTTCCTTTTCTCTTTAATCATCTCTTGACTTCCTCTTTCTAATAAGGCAAAAGTTAGCGGGTGACTATTAAGCGGAAAACAAATTCAAATAATAATAAACGGAAATCCTGGAAAATAATTGTTGAACACTTATTTTTACTAACAGCAAATCGTAGGTTTGAGGTTCATAAAGTTAAAAAGATTAAATGCAGGTACATGCATCTGTCATTTTGAACAGCGTTTTGAAGGAAGCTCTTATTACCAAATCTGTTATGAGCACGGGTGCTCAGACTATCAGAATTTTACCCTTTACCATTTTTTTTACTGCACGACCACGGATTAAAATATACTGAACCCAACTTACATTAATTCAGTTACCTTCATTAGAATAACTGATAAATATGAAAATCTTAATTGTATATAACGAGAAATCTAATACAATGTAAACTGCACATATCTAACATATACATCAACCACTTTTAAAAACACCCAATCATATTAACATATAAAAATAGATTCAGCTATGCTAATCAGTCTTTACCCAAATGTCAATGTTTAATGTGTAAACTACTACTTACAGTAACATTTTTATGTATTTTACTTTTTTGATAATTCTCTCTGGAATACACAAACAATCTTTTTTTTAATAACATTAATTAACTCAAATACAGAATTGAACGTGTTAAGGAACTTTCCAAAGATGTAATTGTACTTAAGATAGTTTACTACACCTTGAAATAGTTTCTCAAATCAGCAGAAAACTACTTCATTTTGACAAATAGCATAATATATAAGAAGTACATAAGTCAAATAGGCAAAAAGTATACAATTTTGAATCATGATTTCCTGCATTATTCAGTAAAGATGAACAAACACCCTAAACAGATTTGAACTCGTAGTCCGCAGTTCCCAAGGCAGATACATTATCCACTGAACTATGATGATATTCAACCAAGTCAAATGATACGAACAATTCAGCATACCATTTAAATTGTCATAAAAAGTATAAACCTTGATGTAGTGAGCAACCCTAAACGCCACTCTTAAAACCCTTTAAAATTGTACTAATAATGCAAAATGCTTCACTAAAGTCAGTGGTACATTATAAATCTGACTTCATGACTTTTCATTACAAATATCTAATATCACCATTATATAGAAAATCAGAATCACTGTTCGATCATTCTGATTAATCGATCCCAGAAATCATCATATGCGCACGATTCTACAGGATACTCAATATACCGTTCTTTCCTAATAAGATCCATGATTGTGTTAGGAAGTTGTTTACCGTTATATACCTCGGGCAACAGTACAAGAATCACGTAATCAAGAGATCCACGGTCTTCGATACCTTCTACCTTAGCCATGTTTAGTTCATAGTCACGCCATTTAGAGGTCAAATACTTTTTGGACACTATGCAAACTGTCCGTTTACTTTCTTGTAGACTCTTCATGGTGCTGTCAATCTTTGAAATGCCTGGCAGGTAATCCCGATCTCTGATTAGGAGTCTTAGGTTTTTGTTGACTTCTAACCTAGGTATTACTTGCTTTAAGACAAACATTAATTCTTGGCCACTGTATGATAGAAAGGCATCATATTCATAATGCATGGTATTTGGTATACATCTGCTAAACGGAGTTACAAAACCAAACTTTTGCTTGGATTTGTATATAAGATAACGTATTTTCCATTTGTTTTTAACAACTATTATACTGATAATAAATGTAAAAAACATTGCTAAGGTGACTGAACAGCCTATGTACCAATCCAAATATGATTTGCATTGCTTTTGCAAGTTGTTTACAGATGATTCAAGATATTTGAAATCGAACATGAAATCTGTAGTAGAGCAAATATAGTTTTCAATGTGTAGAAAATTATTTTTGTTCTCATGCATCCAAACCAAGAAATCTTGATTCTCACAAGTACATGCTATCCCATTTCTTGATGTATCGATGGTTAAATTGGATTGTTCGAAAGCGTTTCCAAACTGTTGCCGAGCGTGTGAACTTAGCGTTGAGAATTTGTTCTCAGCCAAATCAAGAAAGGTGAGATTCGACATTTTACTTACATCTACCAACCATTCAGATAATCCATTGTTGCTTGCATATATATCTCAATTCGTTCGAGTTTCTTAGGAGCAGCTTTGGTAATGACACTATTCTGTTAAAGGATATGTCTAGCACCTCAAGACTGGTAAATGTTTTAAAAATTTCACCAGTCGAGTCTCCTTCCAGATCCTGAGAGATATCATTATAAGAAAAGTTCAAATGTTTCATTGATTTCGCATCTCGTACTCGAACCATGCTGGAACAAAAATTGTTTGACATATCCAGTGTTTCAACATCATTAGGAAGTGTATGCACATGTTCCCTTAAAGCCAGTATAAAGTTGTTCTGTAGGTAAATTTGTCGAAGGTTTGAAGCAGTAAATGTAAAATGAGGATCAATGATGTATATTTGGCTATTTTGTGCATAAAGAGTTTCTAGATTCGGTGGTAAAGGAAAACTCCAGTTAATATTGAAAATCACGTGTTCTTGTTGATAAACAGTTCTTTTCCAATTCTCGTCTACTTTTTCTTGACATTGTCTTAGGATTGGGATAAGATACAATTTTGGATGATGGAATTGAAAACTCGCGTTGATCACTTTTAATTCGAGCATCGAGCTTAACTCTAACATGTACAGACCCGTTGTTAATTTATTTTCTGCAACTCCCAATATTTGTAACGTTGTGGGCAATTTATAAATCACGCCCGACTCAAAAAGCTCAAGTCTGTTACTTGCAAGAGATAGTTCTGTCAAATTAGTTTTTCTAATGTTTTCTAAGTGATTTCTTTTAATGACGGTACCAACACCAGTTTCACAATTGATTCCATTAAAATTCAAAGACAAAATACTTTTTCTGTTTAGATCAAACGTTATATTAGGCAAAGATGCAAAACCTAGTTCTCTGTTGTATGAAATGTTAAGATACCGTAGATTAACCAGCTCTCCAAAGACTCTTTGATCAACATCACGTATGTTGCAGTAGGACAAATCTATATATTCAAGCTTTGGTAAAGATCCAAAGGACGCCGTCTTTAAATGCTTGATATTGTTCCACGAAATATCGAGCTGTTTCAGTCTTTTTGGTAATGAATTGCTAGTGATAACAGGAATATCGTTGTGACTCAAGTCTAAGTAAGAAACGCTGTTATTGAATTTTGGTATAGATGATAAACCTCTTCCAGAGGAATTGACCATCACCTCCTCATCGTTGTATGTCCATGTACAATTTTCTGAGAAGAACTTCTGAGGTATTCATTCCAAACATCATCAATATAAGGAACATCGCCATTTCTTCATCTCCCTCACTTATCATTGCGATTAAAACATTGTTTTCAGTTGATTTAAACACACTGAACAATGTATATACTACCTTCTTCCGCATGTTTTCAAATTTAAACGGAAAATTGTGCCCTTTATGTGTCCCATAGAATTAATGTTTCCTTTAGATAGATGACAGGCTTACTTTATTTTCATTGGTTAATGATTTGTTGGAGAAGAAAGCATATCTAAACCTACACAGTCTGATGTATTGGATTTTCATCACTTTTTGCGGCAACTATATATCTTATTATTGATAAACGTACCGCTTAACCGCAAGTTATGAATCACGCCCGACTCAAAAAGCTCGTCTGTTTCTTGCAAGAGATAGTTCTGTCAAATTAATTTTTCCAATGCTTTCTAAGTGATTTCTTTTAATGACGGTACCAACCCCAGTTTCACAATTGATTCCATTAAAATTCAATTTGTTCAATTTCCTTGTTTTCCCCCTTTTTAATGTATAACATTATAATTGTTTTTATTTCCTTATTCCTGTTTCTATGCCTTAATTTATTTTCTCGTTTTCATTTACTTTTTTACAGGTAAATATAATTTCTTTTTCTAGTATTGAAGTTTATTTGTTTTTTGTGTTTTTGTTTTTGGTTTTTTTTTTCGAGCAAATATATTGTTATGTTTCATCGACATTTTTAATTTGGTAATTCTGCACTCAATTTGGTCAAATTTTGTACAGTCTCAGAAAAACGTTATCAAGTGATTTAGCCAGACTGTCGATTTTATAACTCCATCTTGATTTTTAGAAGGGTTGAGATCCTTTGGGTCAGGAGTTGTTATTCACTACGGGAACCTGCTGCACTTGGGGTATTTGACATGCATGATTTGCATGGTTTTGACTGCTTAGAATGCGCTCTCAATTGATTAATGGGGTATCGAGTAAATTTGGTTCATTTGTGTTCAATACATGTATCTGCAATGGTTGTCAACATTATCTTGTAATCTTTCTTTTTAAACATGTGCGATCTTCACTCACAACACACATTTTTCTTGGATGATCTTCATTGTTAACGTTTGAATGTCCATGTCGGTCTTCCCGCTACAGTCCTCTCTAGAAATCTTTGCTAGCCCAGGGTATACGCTCCACTCTGCGATCTACAACACTGTTGTAGAGGAGCAGAGTGGATCGCAAACTCTTGGCTAGTGAAGATGCCCTCTAGACTACCTGACTCAGTTTCAAGAGCATCAAATTTAATTAACTCACACCTATTAATCTTCACCTTTCGTACGTAGTATAGCAGATAAAGTAATGTTTAAATGTGTCACGGTTAGAAAGTTTATCTTTCGGAGTATTTGTAATTATTGTGTAATTTAAGTTTTTTCGGACCAATATTCACCCGTAGTGAATATCCTAAACACGAATTGTTTTAGGAAAGCACACATGTGCCATTTTATATTGATATTAGATATCATTTCGTTGGTTAATTAACGTCTTTGCTTATACATTCTATTTTGTTTTGTCAAACGATTTTACTGATATGTTATGATTTATATCTCAAATATGTCATATTAATGTAAAAATATATGAGTTATTGTCCTTCCAATGAGATTGAAAAATGAATGAAAAACTATCATGATATTTATCTGATCATATCGTTATGTTGTATGTATGTTATGGCCAAGATGTTTCATCTTCTTTTTTTATTTATGATGTTTGTTACCAATTTTAGGGGGCTGGACCAATCACTCAGTCAACACACTAAAAACAATTAACTCATTTCATGTCTCCATATATTATTACTATTTTATTTTTTTTCAAATGTAACAGAAGTATTTCAAGATTAAAATGAAGATTTAATTTAAAAAATTGTGAACTCTAGCTAGCGCATAACAACGAATAGTCTTTCTTTGTGCGGTTAAAAGAGTTTGATATCGAGCCAGCATTATGTTTTCTAAGATGACAAACATTTTAAGGAATAAAAGCCCACATAATTCAACCTATATATATATATATATATATATATATATATATATATATATATATATATATATATATATATATATATGGGAAACGAGTGTGAATATAAAATGCTACCGAGTCGTGATATTTCTGTTATTTTTCGACTGGAGACATATATAAGGAGTTCTTAACGATAACAAATAAAAAAAAAATAAAAAATAAAAATTATAGAAGAAAATTGAAAAAAAGGGGGTGGTAGTGAACAGTCCTGTCCACAAGCACCAGTGACTTCAATAAGCTCTTATATGAGAGAGAGAGAAAGAGAGAGAGAGAGAGACAGAGAGAGAGAGCTTGGTACCCTATTTAATATTTATATTTTTATTTGTAAAAATCACTTTATTGTCATCTATATCATTTTTAAAACAGTTGCAGAATTGCGTCTGAGGTCCAGTTTACTTTATAAATGGCGTTTATATGTAAAAATAAGAGAAAATGGCCGACCTAAAATGCCCCCCTTTGCTACTGTAAGTATATGTTACGTTTTAAAATTATATTTTGCAGAATGTATATGTTAATAATATTATTTTAAATCATTAGATATAAAAGAGAGACTTACATAGGGCTTGTTGCGTTTAGCAAATGCTCCTCGAGTCTTTGGTGGTAGGGCGAGAGACGCGGCTTTTTGTAGACGAAGGGGCACATCGGGAACTGCATCCTTTTTCAGTCTAATTCTGGCATTTGCGTATCCAAGTCGTTCTAATACATTGGGGTCTCTTTCTATCTGCTCCTTAGAAAAATGTTTGGAGCATAAACGACTGTGGTTTTCTGGTACAAACTTATCCCGTCGACAGTATATCGTCCATGTTTTCCTTCTCACCGAATCTTTGGGGAAGCTGAAAAAGCTCATTCCACATCCTTTTTTATGCACACTAGCACACCCAAAGGCAGCGCAGAAAGGCATGATGGCTATTAATCCGATAATGGGTCAATTCTATCACGGTGTGTGGATAATTATCTTTTCTAATCTGATCTAATCACAGTACTCGGTCTTCTCACCTCCTCGCTGAATTGCTTCTATGACGTCACATGCAATGGCGCGTAGAAAGTTACTTTTTGAATATGCATATCGCGGAAGTCAAATTTTGAAAGCTACGTGCGCTCTAATTATGAATATTTTAATAGTGAATTTTGGTGGTATTTTATTTTTAGACGATGTTTGATCAATTTCTCATATTAAAAAAAAATTACAAAAAATCTTGATAATAGCCCTTTAAGACATTTTGGGGAGCTTATTGAAGATTTTTACTTTTCAGCTATATTTGTAGCGACTTTAATTAGAATTGAATATCCAATATATTGATTCTCAATTAGGAACAAGTTTTTATATGTTGCAATAACGTTTTCCCACTTTTTTGTCTTTATATAACGTCATAATCCAGTACGATATCTACAGAATTTATTTAAAGTGCAAACTATGGATGCATTGCGTTTGTTGATTTCGAAAAGAGAAAGATCTAGGACTGGAACATTTTCAAAGCATTTTGAGGAGCTTGTTGAAGATTTTGATTTTTCGATGAAATAGCGACTTTGGCTTGAACATCCAATAAATTGCCTCTCAAGGGGAACAAGCTATTTTATCTAGCAATAACATTTTTCTACTTTTCTCTCTGTATATACATAACCCCACAATCCAGTACGATTTCTTCGGAAACGAACCAAGGACATTTGACAATCCTTAACTTCTTTTTACTAAAAATTCAAACATGTAAAAATTCAAAATACAGCCAGTGAAGAGTGCGAATGTTAAATATCACGAAACGACTGCAAAATATTTGAATTGTTGCGATAACTGGATAGTACTTTAACCATTGTGCTGGGGTCGACAGAGTTGGGTGCTTTGCAGTTCAAACCCCTGATTAGATGAACTATTTGAATGCATCCTCTTTCACAGATCGTCGAACTATGATTTAATGAACTTGTTGGTATAGCTGTAAAATTGTCCGTTTGTTCAAAATCTGGCAAATAGGCCCACTCTGAAAAGAAAACGTACGCTTATAACAGTTGTAATAAGATACCACCGACATACGGAAATTTGTGACGCGAATTTTCAATTCAATACAATATACATACAAAGAAGCAACAGAACGGACTGTGCTGAACCTGCTCTCTCTAATGAAAGACATTCCTCCAATTTGCGTTACATTGTTAATATAAATGTCAATGCTTTTTTAATAAGGCTGGAGTGCGTGAACTGATAATAACGACATTTTCCAACTTTTTATTTAATAAAAGACACCCTCCATAGGCAAGGAATCTACTGGGATCTGCTCACCAAATCTCTTCTTTTAAAAACTAGAAAATAGAAAGTTGTTTGGCACTTGAAATAAATTATAGAGGACTTGTTTGACCAAGACCACTCAGCCCCAAGATATGATTGACAAATGTCTAATAAATTGTCAGTAAAGCAGGGCCGGGATTCATAAAGATACTTAAGTTTTATAGCAAAATTACTACTTAAGTAGAAAATAAATTCTTAGCTAAGAAAAATTACTTAAGTCCCTTTCATATTAATTCTTAGTACAATTCTTAGCTAAGTATGTGCTTTATATCGTACAAAATGCAAGTGATCTGTCTTGTCTGAGGTAAATACAACTAAGTGAACCGAGTGAAACCTGATTCTGTTTGAGGAAATGGAAAAGGATTCCTGCCCAGAAGACAGGATAACCCATGCCTTATCACAACTAAAATCCGACTTGGTAAGTCAGCTTTGGACAGGTTTACTTTCGTTTTAACTCTTGCCATTTGGATAGCTGTCATACAGTTATGTTTATTCTCCTTATCAATAAGTTTCGAAGACACTACTGAATCATAACAGGGGTACAAATGCCTAATCAAGTTGATGAAATAAAGGTTAATCATCTCCGAAAATCCAATTTATGATTTTTTTTAAGAAGATATACGAAGTCAGGATGTCAAACTGATGAAACAACTGTTGGCCATCAATAGCGTCATTACCTCCATTACCAACCTAAGAACCAGAAACCCAATTTCAAGGAGCGCCACCTTCAGTTGTTCTGGAAAGAATTGCCCAACCGTCAAATACACGAAGAAAAGAGCGTGTGATGACGTCATTTGTAATCTCAAAAACCCATTGGTCAGATACGGAAGTGAACCCTTGGTGATAGACGACGATATAAACAAAGCTGGTTCCCAAGAATCCGTGTCAGATTTGAATGCCGAGTCCGCCCCAGCTTTTCCGTTATCGTTATCCTTCTCCGGAAGAGGGAGTTATATCACTCATGAGCTCTCTAACTGAGGAGGAAGATATGGACGACGCAAAGTATCACCAGATTGTTATGAAAAATATGAAACTGTGGAAACAGTCAAAGACTCCAAGAAACTACAACTAGTTTCATAATGTGTCATGTATTTCAAATGTGATTTTTGTCCACAAAACGTATACATTTGTTATAAGTTATATAAATGTACACGTGCAACCAGATCTACATCATTTTCATTATTATATACAATTATGCAGATTTTATAGATATGTAAATGATATATAAAATATATAAATGCACACGATTTTTAAATTGAAAAAAAAAATAATGAACCGGATTTTAAGTGTATATATCGGATCTATATGCTAATGCTACGGTCGTGGGAAGCTTGGTCGTGGATTTCTCGTACAAGACAATGTCTTCCGTCTATTACATAATAAACAGAGAGAAAGCAAACAATGATTATGTAATTAGATCGGAAGCATTTAATTTTAAAGTTCAATTAATATGGAATGCAATCTATTTTTTCCCATGTCAGCTATTCTTGCAAATTCTATTGTCGTATTGAAACATTTTTTTTCTTCTCCTACTGTTGGTATTTATAATGTTTCCCCGGCATTTGCATACCGTTAGCTTAAGCGGAAAAACATTTTTTTAGGACATGTTTTAAATTTCCATTTAATTTTATTAAAAACTTATTCACGAGTGATTTAAAGTATTTACCATTAAAATTCTACAGTTAACTTATTATCCAATTTAAAAACTGACTGCCTTCAGATGCTTAAATATACCAGTATATATGTACACATACATGTACTTAATTGTATGTATAACTGGTTACCAATTTCCATGTACTACATCGGACAAACAGTTAAAGCGTTATACTTTAATTCCTAAAATTTTAGTTTGCTGCAAAATGTGTTAAGTTGAACAAATAAATTTAAAAAAAATAAATATAAATAAATTAAAAAATGAAATATTCCCCCAGATAAGACCAAAAGAAATATTAAAAATCATGTATACATGTACTATGAAAAACAGCGAACCAATTAAATTTTTGGAAGGAGGAAAATAATGTAAACTTGCTTTTATTTGATCCTTTAAATAGTTTATAAACCATATTGATAATATTGTTTTTCATTAATTTGTTAGTGGATTCAAATTACACAATAATTTCAAATGAAATTTGCAGTATTTACGCCGCGAACTGTGCATGTACAGCGTTTACCATATAAAGCCTATAGTAAAGTTGAATTTCATTAAGGTCAAAGTGAATTTTAAGTTTACCAAAAAAAAAAATCCCCCCCCCCAAAAAAAACTGCAGCTCATATTGCTTAAGTTTTTGAAGAAGCTAACAAACACGTATACATATATACATAAATAGATTATACAATGTGGAAATATTACAAAGACATTTTTTACAGCGCCGTGTGCGGTCATTAGATGACGTATCGTAAATTATAAAGTCCGGGATAACATTTCAACATCATGTATATAACATGAATGAATTATTAACTCTTAGTCTTAACGTTTCATGTATGAACCTTAATACTACAAACGTAATATATAAATGTGTTCTACCTATTACGTCCATTCTTTCTTGTCATCCATGCAACCTCCCACACACACAAAATCCGAAAGTCAAATACACAAAATTATGCAACTCATTCAGATAAAAAAATTTTACCTTAATAAAAGGAGTAAAGGTTTTAGGAAGTCCATTCAGTACAATAATTTTACCATTGAATTTCCTCCTTTGGAATCATTTCGCCGCTAGGCTTGTCTGATCAAAGCATGATAACATTTTAGGGACAGGCAGAAGTGTTCCACCCAAACAATTTACGTTCAGTCGTGTAAAGGACCCACCCAGGGAGTAACTGTCCATGACAGAATTATCATGTGCAGTTTATTTTAAAGGTGGCTTAAAGAAGTTTGGACATTAAGGACCTATACGTTGTCCTTAAAGGTGGCTTAAAGGTCGCTTAAAAATAATCTTTAAGCTGCCTTTAAGCACCTTTAAGCCATCTTTACGCTTTCTTTAAGCCCCTTTTAAGCGACCTTTAATCAGCGCATATAGCTTAAAGGTGGTTTAAAGATCGTCTTTAAGCTACCTTTAAGCACCTTTAAGCTATCTTTAAGGAGAACTTAAAGATGGTCATTCATCCTGTGACAATTGAAGACGATCAGCTAAATACTCAAAAATACTCAAGAATTAGAATTACCAAAATATTTTGACTAGACTATTATTTTTTGTTACTGCCATAAATAGAACATATCACAAATTACATAAATGCTATTCTTTACAATAATGCTGTAATAGTTTAACAACCATTTTTTTAATATTAGGTAGATCTGGTGTTTGATTACCACCGAGCCTTCTAAATTTACACAAACGTATAAAAATTAACACAGTTTATTCGAGTTATTTAATTAAAAAAAATCAGTCGAATAAATTAACATGATATTTATGGAAAACCCCCCAAAAATTAACCTTAAAGTAAGAATTTAGAATTGTTTGAAAAATTCCCTGTTTGAAGCAATGACGAATTAAAAATATTCATAATTGTATTTAAATTGCACCTTAAAATAATTTTAAATATTTCAAATTACATGTAGAGAGTATGAAAACATTTTTTTTAATAAATAGAAACGATGTAAATGTTCGAAAATACATGTAAAAGTTAATAGTGTCGTAAATGCAATGTTTGAGGCTTTTCCACGCCTTTTTTTAAATGTATTTCTTATAACCAATTTCGACTGCATGTCTTTTCCACACCTTTTGTTCGCAATGCTTAATCTTAATAATTTGAATGGGAAATGTGCTTGATTTGTAATTGGAGAGTCAACAGACTTTTCCAATATAAGTAGTTGTAAAAACAATTGTTAAGGTCGTCGTGTTTTAAAATGGAAAATAAATTAAAGATTTAATCCGAGAAACATGTAAATGCACTTTCGTCCATTTGGCACAGCACAGTTTATAATGTTAGGCCTTACTTTGAAACTCTCAACAGATTTAAAGGTTCATACAACGATGCATCTATTATTAAAAAAATATTTCAGTAAAGAATTTGTATTATGATATAAATTTGATATTAAATAAAACAGCTAAATAAATACCACTTTGTATGACACTTAGTAAGGTCCCCTGAATTGACAGTCACGTACTATATGTTGAAAATTTGAATGGAGGTCATAAACAAAAGGCTGGAACATATTGCATGAATAGATTACCAAACATTATTGATGACAAAAATGAACATTGTTTTTATTTGCAGCTCATAAACAAACAAATTTTTATTAAAATAAGATAAACGTTTCATCGGCATTTTTTTTAGATGAAGTTAGAAATTATTATTTTTGAAAATGTCTTTGAACACAAGTTTTCCCCTTTTCAGGACTGAAACTGGACTTGTTTCATTATCGAACATTATTTTTTAAACAAAAAGTGAACTGATTTTGTCATCCTATATGATGACTAATGCGTTTTGTTTCAGATTTTATTTCATTTTTAATGAGTAACTAATGTTGTAGATTAATTATGTCAATAATCTGTATGACTTAGCAATACTTAAATATATTAGTGACATCCCTAATACATATGTAATTATGAATTGCAATTAAAAATGTTGTTCAGAAATGTATGCAATAAGCATACCCTCATTTCGTATAATCAAAACTAGTCGTCCGGAAATAAATCATAATAAATAAACAAGCCAAAAAAAAAAATACAATCAATAATAAATAGTGTTTAATGCGATTAAAAAAATTATTGTAGAATTTGCATTAAGGTGGTTAGATGATCAATAAATGACCTATTAGATCCATCTAAACATTTTAGCGAAGAAAATGACAATAACAAACTGTCAACAATCTCAAAATCCATAAAGCGATATACGAATTTAAAGCAAAACAACACGGACCTCTAAAACGATAAAGGTGGGATCAGGTGCCTAGGAGGAGTAATCATCCCCTGTTGACAGGTCGTACTCGCCGTGTGCTTCTTGTGACAATTGGGCATGTCTTAATCGAGGTGAATGTCGAAATCGGGAAAATGTCATAATAGGGGAAAAACGAAACGTTGATGATTTTTTTTATAATGGTCAAAATACAAACCTTGGGCAAATACGTACCTCAATTACATTGAAGGTTGGATATGATGCTTAGGAGGAGTAAGTATCCCCTGCCGACCAGTCGCACCCGCCGTGTGCTCATTGTCAAGATCATGAAAACAGAAGAAACCATAGTCAGTCGTTGAATAGTGATCTAACAAGTATGATCTAACAAGTATGAAAAACATCAGTCAGCATGTGTCCTAATGAAACATTGTACTTGGAGACAAGGTCATTGTATCGACTGGTTTTTGATTATAGCCATAAACTGTTATCAAGTAAAGAAAACTCCAAGTATTTCAGCTTTAATAATTGTTTTTTATATACAATGCTCTCCTTTTAAAAAAGAGTAATGAGTCTAAAAGCGATCACAACATTAAGTCTTCTTGAATTAATCAACATTCACACTCTGTTCACTATATGGCACTTTTCTCTTTACCGGACCGTTTCCTCTCGCAAACCTGCGTGAATGTGAAGTTTATACTAACCGGCTTCATTCGATCCTCTGGAAGCCAGGCAGAAATTATTATTTTTAATGACATGTAAGTTTACAATCGGTTAGCTTTGCATTTATGGTACGTGATCAAACAAAAATGATTCCGTATACGGAAACAGGAAAATAACCTATTATTTGCTGCATAAAGATTCAGGGATTAACAAATTTGTCAAATTGGGCACTTTTTCTATTTATTTACTATGTTTTCATAATTATTTCTTGATTAGAAAATATAGCTTTGCCCTTATCATTAAATATGTATCATTAAAATTCATTAATGGATTTAAGATATTTTTTATTTTGAAAAAAAATTAAATTAATTATTTATTTTTTTGGACAAATGATAAATATTTGAATAATAAATGCAATATTAAATAAGATCTTACAAATCATACATACGTATCATATACACTGTAGTTATTATCTTATCAATATATGCGTTGTTAGGAATACGATGATCTGCATAAGAATAATTGAACTAAATACAAATGCTTATCCATAACAAGACAGGTTTGTGTTATATTAATTATCAGCTGAACTTGTCAATCATTGGTCCTGAATTCCCTCCTCATGGCAATCGTTTTATAAGTGCTTTCTTTCTCTGTAACAAAAACATTCTCATTTGTTTAAACATCATGAAGCTTGATGAATTACACAATTGTGCGCTTAAAATTGATTGTGGTTATCATTTTGACTCGCAGCTGAATTGTGCATATATTTT
Organism: Magallana ariakensis; assembly: GCA_020458035.1. Classification (NCBI taxonomy): domain Eukaryota; kingdom Metazoa; phylum Mollusca; class Bivalvia; order Ostreida; family Ostreidae; genus Magallana; species Magallana ariakensis. The sequence goes on along the minus strand of CM035812.1, from coordinate 67,784,544 downwards.
AAAAGCTTACATTAATTGCGACATTTTTTAAATAGGAAAAAATGCCTAAGATTTATTTTCTTAATAATAAGGTAATAATGGAAGGATATATATTTAAGATATATAATAATCCACTAAATGGAAAGAATAATATCTGTCAGGATGGTATATAATCTCTTTAAATTTGTCTTTTGCATGTTAAGAGCAAATTATGTTCAATGAAAATGATGTTTTCATATAAATTAAGGTAAAATAAATTGAAATATACATACATTCACCGCCGACTTCATACTTTTGATTGAGATGTGGTGATAACGAAGTTGTTCAAATTTAAGTCCAAAGCAAAATTACAAAACAGGAGTAGAGCGAACACGGACATTATAGTGATCTTGAAATTATTTAAATTTTGCTGCAGTAGCACGAATAAAGTGCTTCAGTTAAAAACAATGTTGCGTTGTTTAGTTCCACTATTAGGTAAAGCTTTGATTACATGTCTATTAACGTCCTGCAATATTGTTCAGAATATGTAAATACACCGCTTCATTTCATTTCATGTCATATAGTAAATAAAGTGTATGTGAAATAAAATCAAGTTTTTACTATCATGATAACTTAGTTTTTCCACAACTGGACAGGTAATTATGTTGACTTGTAAAAATATTATTATTACTAGAATTGCATTATCTTAATATTTTAACATATCTTTATGTCGATGCCACTAACCGTTATTTACTAGTCATGATGATTTAATTCTGCCTAGTCGAGATAACCGTGCAGTGTTAAAAATCTTGACAAGAGTTAGAGAATAATGAATTGTATATTGTACTAGTTGTCTCCTATCGAGGGTCATTAAGCGGAAACTTTGATTAACGTACATAAACGGAAAAAATAGAAGAGTATCATAGGCTTTAACAGTCACTGGAGTAAAATAACGGCCAAAGAGATTGATTCATGCAATGAAATTATAGTATTTATGTTTTCCAGTGTCTTTGCCTGTGATAACACAACATATCGATTTTGTACTATACAATCCAATAAATTCAAATGGCGTATATGATTGGGGCGCAGGCAGGGTTTGCTTATTTATTTAAATATTTAATCGTACAATTGCTGAAGACTATATAAATATAAGTAGTTAGGAATGATTCTTTGAATATTATGAGTTGATAATATCGGTCGGGGTGTGATCAAATCTATCATAAAGCCATTCGGGCTTTATTGGATTTGATCACGCCTCGACCAATTTTATCACCTCATAATACTCAAAAAATGATTCGTTATTACTTAAATAATTGTGTCCTGTCCTGGACAGTAAAATACAAGTCTGGTGACGGCAGTAAGAGGGAGGTTATGGTAATTAACGCTGCACAGTGATACAATAAAAGTTTAAAATTCTATATGTGAAAACCGTCCAGTTCATTAATTTTTAAATAAACATACATGTAAATAGAAAACAAATTGCTCTCAGGGTATCTAAAGAGTCACAATTCATGCATGTAAAGAAGAAAGAAGTTGGGTATTACTAAATTTGATAGATGACATACTAGCTATTACTCCTACTTTGTATATGAGATGGTGATGCTACACTTCAGTCAAATAATCAATTAGTTATCACAGAATCATAAGCATATTTATACATCTACATATAGTATATAATTTATAGCATTCATACAGTTTTCAGTAATGGATCTATTGATCTATGAAACACCACCCTTACTTAGGTTTAATACATGTAGTTGTTATAAGTTTCACATCTTTCGTAGGCCTAGAATCCTCCTTGCTCATCTTCACCACGTATTCAGTTTGCGTTGTAGATGTATCATACCAAGAAGAAGATAAGAAGATAATAATACGTCCATTCACAACTCATTAAATTTCATAATTATTTTTTTTTATTTCATGATTACGATGACAGTTTAGATATAAGCATTATGCCCGGTATAAAAACTACTATAAATCTATAGACAAAGTACGAATAATATCTAAATATATTTGGAAAAAGTCCCGTAAAACATGCTTCTGGGCTACATGAAAATGTTTCATGTATTTTGAAATCAAATGCATAATTGAAAATGTTTATATGTTAGCAGATTTTATAACAATTTAATTTTTCAATTGATCTTCGCCCAGCTCTCCATCGTTTATTTGTGCAATCTTTTCCGGCCCATATCTCTGTTGTAGTACGTCACTGGATAAAGATACTCCAGTGAAAGATTGCTCATGATGCTATTTTATGACCTACCCCATCTCCATCAAGGCAGGGTGGTCGAGATCATTTTGAAATGAATTGCTATTGGGGCGTCAAAGTACAGGTACATATATTTAATATATAAACATTGTTAATCAAGTGTGAATGCAACGCATTTAAATCACTAATAGGCATATATAAGCCACCTTTTAAAGAGGAGAGTACCTAAAGTATAAATTCATTGTACTACACTTTTAAAAGCATTACAAAGACCTCCCCGAAAATGTTATTTTCTACTAAAATGAAAAAAATATCATGGTTTTTAAATTTCTGTTAGCCATATTTTTGTGGAAAAGGCTGTTAAGAAGCCTTAATTGGAGCAAAATTGAATTATTGTCGTCCTGTACAAAAAATGATCTGCTATATATTCCATAGAAGAGAAATCTTTCCTCTGACAAAAAATTATGACTTTTTCAAATCTTATTTATCATAAAAGTTTAAGTTAAATGCAGACTTATCATACTAGCAGGTCTTTGCAGCAAAATAAAATTCTAAAAAATACAGCTCATATTGCTTTAAATAGCGATGTCCGTATACGGAATTAAAAAAGTTTTCAGTTTTTAGCTGCATGGTTGGGATTAATTGCGGTAAACAAATTGTGTAAAAGGAAAATATATACATTGTAGATTATTGTATCCTATAAATTGTTTCTTTTGATTTCGTAACTGTTATGTGGACACTCTTGAGAATGCTTCCTTCTAAAATCCAAACATTCTGAGATAAAAATGTACACGTATTTCATATAGAAACAATTTTATCCTTTTTCTAAAAAAATGTTTTGTTTTATAATAGTTTTAAAGTACAGACCATGCTTAGCGCATATGGTTTTACAACCCTGTCATTAAAGGGATATGAAATACATTGTAATATCAAATAACGACCGTGTTTTATCAACTTCATGCAAACTCGAGATCGAGATACTGCTTCATGTAATAGGTCGGTCCGTCTGCCGAAAACAGGTTTCAAATTTGTAAATTGTTCAGGAATAAAACTTCCGGGTTGTAAGATTTAAGAGTTATAGGTCGGAAATGAAATGTGATTGACATTTTTCGCGATTCTTATTACAATCAGGTAGGACCCTACAAAAACGGAGGATATGAACAAAACGTATAAAATGTCTTGGATAGCAGGGAATTTGGTAAGACTGCTTTAAATTGTACAAATATATTTTTAAATCACTTGGTTTAGCATAGCTGCAAAACTGTAGCTCCACGGGAAATTAGGGTTGACGGACCGTGGAGCTACAGGTACATGTGAAACCATATAAAAACATCTATATTTATTGGACACAAAAATTTGCGCGCAGTTTTGGACTTATTAAATTAATTAAGGAAAATATTCAGTTAAAATTTTAAATGCCATTCCCTAGTTATAATGTCAGTTGACATTTCAAACATGTGACAAGTTCTAGCAAAATGAAATGAGGTCAGTTGACATTCCAAACATGTGACAAGTTCTAGCAAAATGAAATGAATTCAAGTTTAAATAATGTGTAGTGTTATTGAAGAAACCTGTTTTTATTGGGTGTGTTCATACTCAGAATGAAACAAATGAATAAAAAAAATCGAGTAAATTAGATATATGTAATTTAACCTTCCTTTTCTTATCATTGTTTAAGTAAAAAGATTTTTTTACTACTACTGGAAGCGATCAACCAGTCGTAAAATCAAAACAACCTACGTGTTACCGCTAGACTACTTATACAAAACACTTGATGAGAGTCTTTTAAATATATGTGGCTAAATACATGAATGTATTAGAAAAATCACAAATTGATATAGAACAAGAAAAAGAACACATATAACGTTAAACAAAATGAATTCATTGTAAACCTATGATACAATACCTGTAGAATATTATTTTAATCGGGTTTCTTTGGTTTAAAGTGGTTCAAATACTCAAATATACAAGCATATTAAGTATTTTCCTATATATCCCCCAAAAAATCCGAAGATATCAATGATGCCGTGTAAGATAATTCTGACTACTCTAACCAAGTAATTGTGTGATATGTCTTTCTTGAAATATAAATTGACTAAATATTGTATAATATTGAAAATGTATGATGATTTCAAAAGCGCTATTTTATAGCTAAATCGTATATTGAATGCCTCTTTTTCTCAGTGGACCACCATGTGATTCCACTGGAAAATATAAAAACATATATGAAGGGAAACAAACTTTTATATGCATTAAGATTGCCGTTTTCTTGACCCATATCCATAACAAAAAAATGCAAGGGAGGTTACGGATATAGGCAGGAGGACTGGGAGCCGCTTTGAGGTCCCCTGTGGGTCCAGGGCAAAGCCCTGGTGGTGGCCCTGGTCGCGAGGTCCTCGGAAGCCCCTGGATTCTTGAGATTTTTTAGGGTTAAAAATGAAGTTATTAAAGTTTTGCAATATTTTTATTCTCGTGATTATACTTAAAAAAGTATAAAATTACAATTTTAAAGGTTTCTTTTGTTGATTTAAGAGCTGCAGTAATCCTAACAAAAGCTTCTACATTGCAGAAATATAAGAAACACTTTAGTTCGGAATTACATTCATCAGTTTCAAAAATCAAGTTAAAAGGGACGATGTTAATTTTTTTAAGTAAAAAAAAAAATAATCATGCCAGTTTGTATTTTATTAATCATGGAGTCGATAAAAACAATAGCTAGTGAAACTAACTACTCAAAGGTGGATAATTGCTCACATTTGAACCCACGAGGAGCGTGATTAAAATGAGTTTTCTATTCGTTACACCATTGAACCTATGAGTTTTCTTAATATTACACAGTTGAAATCAGTAAAAAAAATCCCACGAGTTTCCAAAACGTTGATGATTGAGACTCACACATTGTTTATTTTCTTTGCTAGAAGGTGTATTATTTATTATAACTTGACAATGTTAGGATTGTCAAATTTGAATCCGCCACTGAATCGATTTGCATGCAGGGTACACCTGTCCTGACTCTTGAGAATATTAGACATTTCAGAATAAAAACAAGTACAAACCAGGAACAATATAATTTTTTTAAATTGCCCTTTCTTCACATTGTTACGGGTCCAGCACCACGCTCCAGTTACGAGCAACTGCCATAAACTACCATAGGATGTATTGGGTAATGTTTACCCATGCGAATAATCAGCTACTAGTTAACACTACTATACTGTAGCTATCATTGATATAACGTTCAAATAACGTAATTTTTCTGACAGTAAGAACCGGTACATGTACATGATGTTTTGCAGGTAGAATCATTGGGTTCATCACTGTTGCGATTTTTCAAGCAGCCACCCACATGCAAAATTTATTCAATGTCAATGTATGAATAAAATATTTCGATAGAACTAGAACTTGAAAGAGGCACATAGTATATTTGAGTATGATACGTGGAATGTATCTTATTATAACTGTTTCGGCTTTGCAGAGAAGATAGAGATCATTTAGATTCATTCCTACTTTTGGGGCACTTCTAAATAGATACTACAATAATTATGCCTTATTACAATAAACGTTGTGATAAATTAGATTTGGGTGGGGAAATGGAATGACCTGACTACCCTTGGAGTGGACTACTCCAAGGGTAAGTGGAATCTGAGAGATTCGTCAGTGAACAGCAGAGTGGAGAGGTCGAGATAGAGAGAATGAAAATAGAAAGAAAAGAGAAGAGTTAAGAGGTAGGGTCAAGTAGAAACTAGTCGCAAGAAACCAAGGCAATTGAGGTGAGGTGCTTGGTGTAGTAAATCTGAAGAAGATTGAGACACCAAGTACCTCTCTCTCAATAGGAATCGTGTATAGAAACACATTACAGAAAACCCACCTCATACATTATCCCCATTGATTATTGATAGTGATTTAAACGTTACCCAATTAGAGAAAAATTATTATAACAGTCATTATTAACTCAGGTAGAGTTAGAGGAAAATTGATTTGATTTATTATCCCCGAGAACCCAGGACAAAACACGTTACAGTACATACTGTGGTTTCATCAATATTCGTTGAATACCAATTTTCGTGGATTTCGTTGTTAACTTGATCCACGAAATTAAATGTTCATTGAAGTGCAATTTCTATTATCATTTTGTATTGATAGGGTCATTGGCCACGAATTTACGTATCATTGAAACTGTGATTTTCACTTTATCCACGAAAATTGATATCCTTGAATATTAATGAAACCACAGTATATTTTAGCATCAACAGCTACATGTTGTTAAGCTTAGAAAATATCAGAAGAAGACTTTATTCAGCCTGAAATATACATTTTTTGCTTCAATATCTATGGTACGGTGGCATAGTTCTGCTGTTACTCGTCAATCGTCAGATTTGTGAAATAATCATGCCATCTTGTTAGATATTTATATCAACTTGTCAGAAAATAAACATTGTAAATAAAAAATAATATTTGACAATTTGACAAGTAACATAATTATCCGACATGTCGACTCACCGATTAAGGTTTCTCCACCCTCGGTGTTTTTAAGGTTAAATCCGTGTAATTTTTGTTTAATTTTGAAGATTAATATGTAAACATTCAAACTGAACTTAAATATTGGTATGTTGCAAATATTTTGTTCATGCTGTAGGAGCTAACACAGGTACACTATCATGGCAATTATAGCGACAACTGCTCTCCATTCCAACATCACATTTTGTTTTACTGATTTCTATATAATAATGCAATTTTTTTAAAGAAATTAATCACAATCCTTTATTTTATGTATTTTAACATTTTATGGCCATTTAAACTTCCCAGTATGAAAGCTGTCACATTTACAGTACATTTTAATACAATTTTCCAAGCATGAATAAGTACAGTTTAGCAACATAAACAGTCTATAACTTTTGAAATAATGGTTCAAACGCACTGAAAATTGGTACATTTGTAATTCATTATATATCCTATCGAAATCTGCAAAGAAATGTTTACCTTGCCAGGTAAAAAATTATGAATTGTAGTCTCTGTCAAGTTTGCCTATGTACGGTTTTATCAGTTTTTCATTAAATTCAGCGATTTCAACTCATACTACTCTCTATAAATTGTTAAACATTAGTGTCATATCACTTTACATAGCTTAAAAAGTGTTAAACACTAGTATAAATCAAGAAATATTGGCAAAACCATGCATCACATAACACTAATATTATAACCGATAACGGTAAAATATTCCGGAATGTTCACAATGACGTCACGCGACAATCGAAAGACCTTAAAGGTGATTATTATTATTATTATTTGGTTTTGTTCCAAATTTCCGCTTTTTTTTACTTTTTGCTGAAACGATCGAGAACGACTGTACATAAGGTAGGGGTACCGTTAAGCTAGACATCAAATGGACAAAGTGAACTACGTAGAAGCTTTAAATAGGCGTTATTTCCATAAAAATTTCAACATGTTTTCACCGACCTTTGTCCAATCATATCGTAGTAGGGTGTGGTTGATATTGCAGCTCGTGATCATGACTTGAATGAGTGTTAACGCCGATTAAAAGCTTCTACGTAGTTTATTGTAACAAAATAGCCGCTTTTTACAGAAAATTATCATCATATTACTTCGATTTGTCAGATGTAATGTCGTCTTGACAGAAAGTTATGCCGACTTCTAAGATAGTTAGGTAAATATGTAGTATAATTATGACGAAAACATTATAACAGAAAGTTAAAGTGCTGTCGATTCAGATGATAATGTTGACTTGTCAGATCCCTATGTTGACTTGTCACAAAAACATGATGTCAAATGGAAGGCACACATTTCAATTTGGTCGTGGACACGTTTTTGTGTTGAACTTTTAAACATGTAAATTAGTGACAAGTCGATAAAAACACCTGGCAAGATTACATAATTATCTGAGAAGTCGACATAATCCTCTGACAAGTGATACCATCATAGATTTGGCCATCTAAGTGCTATTGTGTGCGTTGTACGTAAACATGATTTACTTCTGCATTGAAACAGGGGTCACACATTTTGTGTGAACTTTGTAAAGCTTGGTGCAATTTTTTAACATTGTTTCCTCTACAAATGGACATAACAAGCCATGAAAGAGTGCATATAACTTTTTAACTTTTCAAATCCAAAATATGTCCAAAAAATACATGCAGTGACTCTTTTGTTTAAAATCAATGTACAATTGTATATTCATTCTTTGAAAAGCAATATGTATTATTCTATACTTGTAAATACAATTAACATTTCATTACTCATTATATGAATCGATGTGGGGAAAATCTTTCTGATCTTGAAACTAAAGATTTTAACTAGGAAAAAATATTTTACTGTAAATTCAAACTTTTATCTACCTTAAAGTACCTAAAATCCACCTTTACGCTTTCTTAAAGTCATATTTAAGCAGTATAGAAAGCATTAAAGTGGATTAAAGATAGTCTTTAATCTACTTGTAGGCATCTTTAGGCTACTCTTTAAGGAATACTTAAAAATGGCTATTTATCATGTGTTTTTGCAACGAAATTTCTATTGCTCTACTTTTTTTATGCTTTTGTAGATTGTGTTCTGGCTGTGTTTTATCTCAGTAAGTGAAGCTACTTTGGGGGCAAGCTGTAATGTGAATGATACATCAAATTGTACAGCAACTATTGAAAGCTGTATTGATGGCAGTTGTAAATGTAGTGGTGGATATTTAAATGTCAGCAATGTATGCAAATCAAGTAAGTTATATTACAATACATCTTTTTAAACAATTCTTCATGTTTTTAACACGTAGAACCTGAGATAGCCCATATGATATATGGAAATCAGCTGTATAAATTTGCATCAAATTTTTATCAATTACAGTATTTGTACTTTTCCAGCAGTTATGAATTTTCAGTTGGTACTAAGTAACTAAAAATGTGTTTTATTGATTATGTATTCTATGCTGCATTTTTGGTGGAAAGCGGAGTCCGATATGTCGGTATAATTGCTAAATGCAATTGTGATACATTTAGTACAAGAGTAATATTAACAGAAATACGCCAATTAAAACCAACGCTGTAAAATTTTCCACTAATTATATATTCTTCTAAAAAAATGTTTGATATATTATCCAAAATTTAGAAAGGAAAATTGTTGGTATTTTTTTTACATATTATTTCTTTTTTTTTTCATTGTGTTGCCACATTTGTATGTGTATTTATCATAGTGATTAATTATGACCACGTTTTGAAATGTTTATTCAGGTTCCATAACAATCACCCTCACATCACAATCTACAAATATGGTTTATGGATCAGCTGTGTTACTAACAGCTACAATCACATCAGAAGTACATGTAAAACCAATTTTATCCATAACTGTTAATGTTCCAAATTAATGATTAAAAAATCACCATCATCAATATTAACCACATGAGTCCTCCATCTGTATAAAGTAAAACTAGAAAAATATATGTATGTTGCACTCTGTTACTATTGTGACTTTATTTCTATCCTAAATAAAATTACAAATTAACCAAGATGACAATAGATGATTATGTAATAATCCCCTTTTATAATATTAATATCAAATTATGAATTTTTGACCCTTTCTCTCAAAAATGATAATTAAATTACTCATAAAATTAATGACGTAATTGATTACATTATTTGTAAAAAAAAAAAAAAAAAAAAAAAAAAAAAATAAATAATCCGTGTGGTCTGAAACCACCGTTTACTTGATTGATTCAAATAAATCAAGTTCAGACCACAAGGAAAAAAGTTGTGGCAAAGTGCATATATAGATATGGTAAGACTAATTTTTTGTAAAGAAAAACGTATGCTTTACAAACATTAGTCCTATACTTAAGAAAATGCTAATGCATTTTTTTCATGGTAAGGATATACATATGTCCTACATACAGGGTAGAGTCAAGAACCCTCTACTACATAGTGATGAGTAGTAGCAATAAACATATGTCCCATCTAATGCAATTTATGAAGTGAACAATAATCATGCAAAATTATAATCAAATCACTCTGACCTTGTAAATGGTAGGAATACACACATTTCCAATCTACATGTAGACACACCGTCAATGGTTCTCAGGAAATATACATATGTTCCTGAATTACATACACTTTTACATCAATGTTAGCAATCACTGACATTGGTTTTTCTTCTTATTTTAGATTAGTATTGGAATAGGCATTAACAAATTGCCTTAGAACACACTTATGAAAAATTAACTGCCTTATGTAGCTTTTGAATGCGTCCGATTTCCATCGACCAAACAGTCTAATTTTGCTGTCGCTCATATCAACATCCGCACAGCGACAAGCCATTACTATCCTAAAAATGACTAGTTATTCTACTGATATTTAATTTTGCAAATGATAAACAGTTTTTAATACTGCTTAAAATTTACTCCTCCTGGAAACTGGAATTTTTGGTACGTAGCAAAAAAGTGACCCCTTTTGTACTCCTCTTAATCTTATGTAGTTATGGAGGCATTGAACTGGACAATACTTTTTGTTACTTGCCGGATGGATTGTGAGAAAAAATGGTTTGCCAACATGTTGCTTATATGTTATAAAGTTGATGGTAATGTTCTCTTGCTCCATAGAAATCTCATTAAAAAAGAGTACATTCTTATTGACAACGTTGTGTCCTGATGTTAATTCTCCCATTCTCAAAAATTCATAAAAGGCCAACAAAAACATTGCTTTAAACATGGCTGATTCAAATGCATTAGAAACTGTAACAATTACATATTTTATGCAAAATATTTTTTGTAATAAGTATTCTAATATCCTGTAAACGTTTAACCTTACGGGTTGAGCACAATAAGTTTTGTATAAGAAAAGATGAGCATGGATCCTTAAGGTTGTGAAGATTATGAATGTAACTAACAACAGAGAAGTAATTAGTAATGGTTAATGCCGCATAGTCCCTGGAAAACAGGTATGCAACATAATATACCAATATATGTTGCTTAACTGGAAGCTGAATAGATAACACATATTTTTCTGTGAAATGCGAAAACAGTCCATGCGTGGGAGTAAGAAGTGATAGAGGAGTTTATGAGGCTTGCATCCAGTAGTTTCTGTTTGTTGCCTCTTGATTCGGAAATGGTGGAAGTGGAGCCATCTTGACTAGATGTCTGTTGGCCTATGGTGCCAGTTGTAAAAACTGATGTACCTTCGAACGAGAAAGACAATCACAGCGTAAATTTTCTTTTGAAGTCAAATGTTGTGCTCTAAAATAATATTAAACTTTAGCCATGTCCAGACCAATTTTCTTACAAGAAACATGATGTGTCTATCCTTAGAAGTTTGCTTATAAATAACATGAACCAGTGCTTGATTGTCTGTGTTAAATGAAATGTACTTATTAGCCATTTTTTTTAACCAAAATTCTACAGCTAGATCTATTACGTACAATTCTAAAACTGCTGTGTTTTGATACTGCCACTTATTATTCCATTCTCCTTTGAAGCACTGACTACCAAACACTGCAGCATATATATCCAACACTACCAAATGCATCTGTATTAAACCTTTATTCACTTGAACTCACCCACATATCAGGGAGAAACATGCATGAACGATTGGAATTTTTAAGGAAATTAAACCTCCAGATCCTCCTTGACTTGTTTTGTCATCCTTATTCTATAATACTCCTTTTTAATTCCTATGGTCAAATCTATAAGCTTTCTTAAAAAGGCCCTACCTGGCAACACTACATTACTCGCAAAATTCAATAAGCTTATGAGTGATTGTAGTCGGTTTAATGTTAACTCGTCTTGTTCAAATCAAATACAAATTGAATGTTTTGAACACACCTGATTTTTTTTCCTTTGGAAGTCTGCACTCCATTTTTGTTGAATCCAACTCATAACCAAGATAAGTTTTAACCTGGACCAAACGGGGTTTTTTTTCAAGTGAATTTTGAACCCCGAAATCTGAACACATAACCAAAAAAGATTCGAGTTTGTATACACATTGTTTTGGTGATCTGTCTACAATAATAGTCATCCAAAACATGTGATATGCATAATATTGCAAGTCTGTTTTGTGCTATCCATTGCAACGCTGATGAAAATTGTTCAAAAATTCTACAAGATTAAACTGCAAACATATATCAAAATAATACTAATTTTTCCACTTGAACCCAAGAAACTTGCACTTAGAGTGTTGAATATAAACAATTCTGAATGCTGATTTAATGTCAGTTTTACAACAGAATGAACCTTTTCCACATTGTTTAAATATTAACTGAATAACATCTGAAATTGATGAGTATTGAACAAATGCCTCATCAGTTGGTATACCATCATTGATAGATAGATAGATTTTCTGGATATTAAAAATGATAATCCTTTGAAATTCTCCTGGTTCTTTTTTTTTTCAACCAAAACAAAAGATGAACACTGTAAATATGGAAATGGTTTATTGTCTCTTTATTAACTCTTTCAGCCAAAATTTCTTTTTGTATTTTTATCAATAATTTCCAGTTGTTTATGTGCTGAATTCAAGTTCTTAAACTCAATGCCAGGGTATTCTCCAATAAAGCCTAAATAAAAACTATTTTTAAAACCCTGAATTAAATAGTTAGTTTCTGATTCATCATACCAAGATAACCAGTGAGCAAGTTTATTTACCTTGATTGGTGTTGGGCCCTTGCTGGGGTGTAGCATTTGTTTTTCTTGGATTAAATTGTCTCCCTGAGTTTGCTTGGCTGGCTTGTTACAGTGAATAAATGGGTGTGACCCATTGCAGTTATAACATATGTGCTGGAAACGACAAGACAACCCCGCTGTACAATGTTTACCTAATTGATACTGGAAGCAGACACCACTTGCCATTGGGCTATACTGTAAATCCTTACTACATTTGTTAGGTTTTTTTTTATTTTCTTTGTGAGTCGTGCATTGACATATAATTCCATATGTACATCGCCCCATTTGACTTGTCCTTGAACGATCAGCATTCCAAAATCCATATCATAACATTTCCAATTGGCCCTTAGCGACTGCGATGTCCGTAACCGCATCTAAATGCGTTGCTAAGCTAGCTTGTTGATCCGGGTATGTATTTGATAAAATATATCGCTGAAAACTGTTTTAGGCTGTTAAGCAGGTTATGCATAAATGAAACACTTACCTCGTTTTGAGCTTATCCAGCTGATGAATGGTTATTTATCCTACATCATCCTCTTCCTCAACTTATAGAGAAAATTTACCCTTTTCTGTTTTTCTTTTTAACAAGAGACTTCTGAACACAATACATTGATTTGACCATATTTTTGATTTAATCTAGTCTGAGACTCTTGCCTCGATTGGCACAGCTGTGATGACAAATCCGGATGAGCACTTACCCGTTATCTTTTCCGCGTGGTTTATGACCTCAGTTTTCACAGACTGCTGAATTATATCTATTCGTTCTTGTTCAAGAGCCTCACAGTTGTGCTGAGATGCACCTAAATTAATTGAGCATATAATTATCTGGATATTGGAAGCACTGTTGTTGATGAGCGCCTTCAATTCTTCTTTAATTGAGGCTGTCACTCTCTTCTTAACCTGTTTCGTAATGGTGTCGAGCACCTCGGGAGATGTGGCTGCAACCGACTTCAAACTTGCAGTCGCTGCTCTCTTTTTCTTTTGTGCAAACAGAACGGTAGGAACCGGTCTATATTGATTTTATTGATTTATTGATTGATTGGTTTATTTAATTTTGTATCTCACCGAGGCTTATTTCATTACACTGGAAATCTTCACAATTTACTTGTGTTTGCCAGACATTACAGCTATATTGCTTAAAACATAAAATAATTAAATCAATAGCTTTGTCGGTTTTAGACAATGGAAGATCACCTTACAAGATATTAACTACAATAAAACCAATTCTTTAGGAAATAGCATAGTAAATATGCAAGCTCAGGTTGCTCCATATTGTGGATACTTTTGCACAGTTTATGAAGACATGCTGAATTGTCCCAACGTCATGTTTACAAAATGAGCAGAAGACACCACATTAATTTTTTAGTAATAATTTACAGGTAGAAGTATATAAAGTACTCTAAATTGAAAGCATTTTAAGATAGTGTAGATTCTAAATTGTTAAAATTGTGTCTCCCTGACCAATACTAAGGCTTTAAAAATTTAAGTATAGAAATACTGTAAACGTATTATATTTGGCGTGTACGATATTTGGCGGAAAGTAGTTTTCGAACAATATGGCGTGGATTTGATTTAGCGTATTCCTGCATTTTCCTATTCATTTACATGTATGCATGGAATTTAGGGATGTACTTGATTAAGCGGAAGCTGCATTCCGCTAAAACGCTAATTAGAAAACACAGCCAAATGTTATACGTTTACAGTATATAGGTAAACTGTTTTAAAAACAACGTGTGAAATCCTACAATTTGTAAAATTATTATGCAAGCATCCAAAAATAGTGTAGATTCTGATTTGTTTAACCATAACTAGGTCTTCAATAGGAGTTCAAGGTGAAAAATAGAAATATTCTCAAGAACTACAGTTCTTCAATGAGTTAGATTACTATGCAAACACTAAGCACCCAAGATAGAGTAGATTTTAAATTGCTAAAACTGTGACTCTGAACCAATACTGGGGCCCTAAGATGGGGTTTAAGCTCAACATAGGAGTAAACAAGAGGCCCATTGGCTACATCGCTCACTTGAACAAACAGTTCCTTGTAACATTCTATTTGGTAGCATATGATATTTCTATTTTTAACTTTGAACCTCTTTCTGGGGCCCAAGTATAGGTTCAGGGTTTATGGTTGGCTTTAACAATTTAGAATTTACACTTTTTACGAGGATGCTTACGTATTAATTTCACATACTGTAGCATTGTAGTTCTTGAGAAGAAGATTTTTAAACGCTGTCCCTTTATACTTCTATGTTAAACTTTAAACCCCTTTTCGGGCCCCAGTGTTGGTCCAGGGGTCACGGCTTTTACAATTTAGAATTTTCACTATTTTAGGATCCTTGCATAGTAAACTCACAAACTGTAACACTGTAATTCTTGAGAAGAAGATTTTTAAACATGTTTTCTATATATTTCTATATTAAACTTTGAACCCCTCTTGATGCCACAGTAATAGTCCGGAGCTCACGATTTTAACAATGTATAATCTACAATAGCCAAGGATGTATGCATAGAAATATCCCAAACTGTTGCATTGTAGTTCTTGAGAAGAAGATTTTTGAACATTTTCAAATATATGATAAACTTTGAACCCCTCCTGGGGCCCCCGTTTTGGTCAGGGGGTCACGATTTTTTCAATTTAAACTTTTTAGTATATTTACAAGGTTTTAAATATTGGCATTTCTGGTGGAGTGGTTCTTGAGAAGAAGATTTTTAAATATTTTTCCTATTTATTTCTATGTTAAACTTTGAACCCTGCCTGGGGCCTCGGCCGGGGGTCATGATTTTTACAATTTTAAATTTTCACTATCTACACAAAGTTTTGTGTAAATATTGACATTTGTGGTACAGCGGTTCTTGAGAAGATTTTTAAAGACACACACCCTATACTCTCTGTTTCGCAATTATCTCCCTTTTAAAAAGAGTTTTAGCCCTTTATTTTAAAAATTTAGAATCCCCTTTCCATAAGGATGCTTTGTATCAAGTTTGGTTAATTTTTGCCTAGTGGTGAAAGAAGAAGTCAAAAATGTAAAAATGTTTACAGACGGAGAGACGGACGGACGGACGGACGCTGGACAACTGGTGATCAGTAAAGCCAACTTGAACCTTCGGTTCAGGTGAGCTAAACAGGGAGAAATTACCAAAATTGTGACCACGTCCCGTTAATGTTTTTTGCAAATCTTAGAATGAAATAACATGTATATTACAATATTTTAAGGAGTTTCATATTTAAAAAATTCGAAATAGAATAATACAAGGAACTATTTTGTAGGTCAGCGATGTGGCCAATGGGCCTTTTATTTACAATGGGAGGAACTGTAGCTCCCTCGTAATACATCCACTTTTTCAGACCGGGAGGTACAGCAGCTGAATGGTAAACAGAAGCTGAAAAATATAGTCTGAATTTCCTTTGTTTTACTATTTTTGTTCGGGCCTAATTTCATAAAATTATAAAATATCAAATGGCATGTCAATATTTGCTCATTTTAAAGATTATTTTATATTTAACGTGTATCAATCTTATTTTACTCATAACATTGAACTTTATGGCAATACAAATTTAAGGAACGTGAATCCCGAATAAATAGCTTTTTGATGGGAATTGGCCTTTTAAGATTTATTAAGTTAGTATTCCCATATCTGCTTGGGGAGCTGTGTGGGCCATATCTCAAATTCTTATTTCAGGTCCCAAAATAATCTTAATTATAGATTAACAAAAGCGAACAATAGAGGAAGTCAAATTCTTTTCAAAATAATTTATACCTAAATCGGTGGTTTGATTTTTTTCCTCTGTTTTGCATTCATTCCAAATGTAAATTTATGATAATTTTTACACTTTGCAATGTTTATTACTTTTTAAATATTTAAATTTGAAAATATACAATCAATTGATGAGTCGATGGCATAGGCACAAAATGTTATATATTTTTCTTATAATAAAAATTGTATATACTGTAGACGTACTTTTGTCCGCGTGGTATTAATTTACGCTATGAACGCGGGCACAAATTTTCCGCGGAATTTTTTCCCAGTGTACTTAAAGTGCATTTTGGAATGAAATTTTGAAATTGCATTACATGAATAAGGATAATCGGAAGTAACTTCATTATGTAACACTTGCATATACGTATCCCCTATGTATATCGTTTCTATCTATGCAAACTGTCAAACAAATTTGTATTGAGAATTCACATAATAAATACTTTAATCTCCTAAAGATTTGAATTTTCTGTAAATTTACTTGCATGAAATTTAAACTTCTCCCAGCTTGAGATAACGGCACGTGTCAGACGACAAATAGCCCCACGCGGGTCTGTCTTTCAATGACCCATTTAACTTCACGCCAATACCCGTGTTTTTTCTGCAATTTTTAGATCCCTTTGTGCTCTGACTTTTAATTGATAAAACTGATTAACTCATAATTAAAACGACAGATTTTTCAGGTGTTAGACATGGGTTGGGTAAATATTCATCATGTGGTGTTTCACAAGACGATGTTAGCCAGCGTCGTAACATCTTGACGGCTAACTAATGACTACCGACAAGTGCACAACCGATAACTACTGTTCACTGTGAACAGTTCTTACAATTTAAGTCCAAAGTTGGATAAAATCTACGTAAAAAAAATCGCTCAGAACTAAATTTAATAATAATTATTCATAATTATTCAAATGATATTTTTTACATTCAAAGAATCCGCGTAAATGTTTACCCGCGGATTAAATTGATATTGTGACTCCGCGTAATTATGACCCCGTGGAAAAAAATACGTCTACAGTACTCTCTACCTAAAAATACACTAGGTACACTGCACACATCACCGCCGTCATTGATATATTCAAAACTGTCACATCAGCATTGAAATTATTTTGCGATCCTTTCGTCTTACGATCGGTCATTCAACATTTAATCTTACAACTGATTTAACCAAAATAACACATCACACGTATCATTAATAAAACTACTCCTCAATCGGCATCTACTGCCTTAGATACGCGATGAAAGGCTGAAGGAAGGATGGAAGTTGACATTTTTGTGTCATACTTTGGGTAACCCCTTCCAAATTTAGCACTGATATGCATATTCAGAAGGCGTCAAATTTGAATTTGATCAATATACAAGTTAAAATTATGAAAGTTGATAATTTATAATGTCAATAATAACTTTTTACACAAACGTTATATAAACATGATTTTTTAAAAATGCATATATTTTAAAAATGAAAATTCTAATGAAACAACATTTTAAGCATTTTACTTGTAACTATTATTAACAAAACATTAATCATCGAGATATGCTGAGCATCTTCACTACAAAAAGGGATATTGAAGTTGTGTTTCTACATTGTAATATCATCTACTATCTTTAATAGATGATTGATTGCAAATTAGATAAAGTCCGTGGGACTTAGATTATCTTGAGCACCGTTGGTTTGCAAAAATGTTCTCGCTATAGGCTACAAACTTCCATACAACTGAAATAACAACATTATATCTTTAGTCCGAATTAGAGCTAGCATTCTTTGGCGATGGTAAAATGATGTAAAATGTAGAGGAATGTCCAACTTACTGTTTGAATTTCTCTCAAAGCAATAAGTCTCACCATTATTCTTCCATGGAACTAATCATTACCGGTATCACTTGGTCTGCCACACTGAAAATGATTTAATACCGTATTAGTACTGTTATACAATAATAGATTTTTGCAGAATATTTTTTATTTTAAGAATAGGGAAATTAAATTCAAAACTCTGTAGTTGTTTTGTATTATTTCAGGTATTTTAACAGTTACCACTGGATCTAATGTCACTGCTAGATTTGGCGGAAGTACCACAATAGATTGTACTGTGACTGGTCCTGAAGTCAACAACATACAGTGGATGAAGTACATAAATGTTGTCCCGGTAAGCATTACAGTAGATGGTGTGAAGTACTCTGGGGGATCTTTGTTCACCAAGGCACTGACAATAAACAATCTGACCAACGATGATGCCCGTCAATATCAGTGTACAGCCAGCAATCCAAGAGGAACCTACTCAAGTGCAAATATAGCTATAGTCCAAGTAAATTGTGAGTATACATTTGTGCTCTAAAATATATTTTTCTGCAACTTTTTCAATTTACTTGATATAGTGAAAAATATGTTCAAACCCTAAGCAAATCAGAGACATTTTGAAATATTTATGCTTTTTGAAATATGTTTGATGTTGTAGATGGACAGTTCAATGAACCCTGTACAAACTCAGAGCCTTGTGATTCCTCTAAATTTCTGGCATGTAACAGCAACAATAAATGTCTCTGTGTGAGCACCTATTATCACAAGGACCGAATCTGTTATCAAAGTATGTGTGCAACTCTTGTTGTTTGAATGATTTATTATTTTATAGATATGATATATTATATTATATTGATTTACAATCTGTTGGAATACCCATGGTACCAGTTGTGACCCATTGTTAGCAGACCTATTTTTGTAGTCATATGAAGCAGGCTTTTTAAAAAAAAATTGTACGTGAAAAAAATAAATCACTCGATGTGACCTTCAACTTAACATTCAGGTATATCGACGACGTATTATCAATTAACAATTGTTACTTCCATACTTATGTCGACTCGATATATCCCAGTGAACTTGAAATAAAAGATACCACAGAGTCTGCTTCATTTGTTTCATATTTGGATATTTTACTGGAAATGGGCATTGCTGGTAACCTAACAACAAAACATTATGATAAACGTGATGACTTCTATAGTCAACTTTCATCACCTGCATATGGTGTTTTTGTGTCTCAGTTAATTCGATGCGAAAGGACATGCTTTCATATGAACAGTTTCTAAGGTGAGGCAAGCTACTGACAAACAAGTTGATAAAACAGGACTATCAACAATCTCGTTTGAAGTCATCGTAAGTTCTATGGTCGATACAACGACCTTGTCAGCAAATACAATCTTCCACCGGGTCGCATGCTGACTGACGTTTATCATAATAATTGTTTGACCATAATTAATCAACTAATTGTGTACGGACTTTTCCGTTTTTCTCGATTACGTAAAAATAGCACACGGCGGGTGTTACTTGTCAGCAGAGGATGCTCACTCCTCCATGGCACCTGATCCTACCTCTATTTTTTAAGAGGTCAGTGTTCGCTCTGCTCCCGTTTTGTAATTTTCCTTTGGACTTTTGAATTTGAACACTGTTCTTTATTACCACATGTCATTTTTATATTAAATTTTGTTTCATTGCATTACATATTGCATTAAAATGTATTGTTTTATATAACAGTACAACCAATGTCAAATTTAGTGAATTAATTCTGACTGAAGTGCATCAAAGTTCATTCATTTAAGAAAAAAGGTATCATTTTTGGATGTATCGGTATATAAATACGGGTTGGTACGTGATCCAATTTTCCATAAAGCCCCGGGATTTGATACCTTATTTCTTATATTTACATTTGTTGCAAATTATGACAATAACAACGCTCCATACTTTCTTTTTTGTGATGACCTAGAAATCCGCTTCGATTAAGATGACGTTACAAAAAATAGTACAACAATGTTGCAAGTATTTGATTATCATGATAAATAAAAATGATACTACTTTTGGCAAGACAACACTTTTTTATTATAATTTATTATAATAAAGTGAAACAGAAAAGAAAATTCACTTGTACAATTGAAAAAAAACGATTGAAGCTTGGCGGAATAGTACCACTTCTTTTGAAGTCGCAGAGCGGTTGGAAATTTGAAAACAAAGCGATTGAAAATTGAGTTAGAGTATACTTAGTCTTTTTCAGGGGGAAACTCTATCGCAAAATCAGATTCAAGAGTATAATAATTTTCTCCGACATTTTATAGAAAAGCAACTTTAACTTCTAAGTTCTTTTTACGGAACAAAACAGACAGAGAATCACAAGGAGTTAAATTTGACCGTGATTCGTGAATAGACTAAGCACGAAAGGTCTGTGATATTGCGTTTGCGATTTTAATCGAGGCTTGTAATGAAGTCAGAAATGAATTTTCACTGAATTAACTCCTTTGACAAATTGCAATTGTAATTTATTAAGAACGCCTCGTTACGATGCCGATCCATAAACATTATTCTGTTTAGAGGCCTATCTTGCATGAATCATTTATCCCCCGCAATTAATGTTATATTTTTTAAGAAAATGAATGAATAAAACTTCGTATAACAAAATACAGATACGTTTATTTTTTTATGCCTAAATTATGTTTTCATTACGATATCTTATAGGTGTGTTTCAGCACAAGTCGGTTAGTTTGACCACATAGAAAAAGTAGTGACCTACATTTTTCATGCGCTACTTTGACCTCTTGACCCATAATGATGTTATGCAGGAATAGCAGCGGATTGCGCAAACAGTGTTATATAAGGGAAACATTTGCAAATGAAAATATATAATAATAAACGTTCTGTTTTAAGTAAATGAGTTCTTTAAACTATTAATTTTTATATGCTAGTTTAATACGTATTAAATGTTAGTTTAATTACTTGTATATTACTTGCATGCAAATGATTATGATAGCAAATAAGAAATGTTATGTCACATTAACTTTATGCTTATAATAAATTACATTGTATCTATTCTTTAACTTATATGTAATAACAGTGATTAATTGATTTAACCATTCCATAAACTTTTTTTTATAATTTAATTATATGATAAACTATGAAGGTTCATGAATCAATTTATTTTTTTCATTAACAGAAACTGGGTTAGCCCCCACCATCATCTTTCTAAACAGCACAACAAACATGTTCTCTGTATACTGGAATAATCCTACTACCCACTATGAGCTGGTCTCTGGATATAAAGTGACCTGGAGATTTTCAGGAAGTTCATCAATTTCATCAGGTCTACTTGATAGAAATGTAAACCAATATACTGTATCTGGTAACCTGATTTTTGGACAGCTATATACAGTGAACGTGATCTGTCATGTGAATCTAACAAATCCTGCAGAGGGCACTGTTGTAGTCTCACCTGACACTACAGTAAGAACAGGTATGAAAAATGACAAATAGTATTTACATGTACTTAGATAAATCATATATTTTCTAATTGTAATGCATGCTTTTAATTCTTTATTTATTTTACAAATTTATTTCAATTAAAAATCTTATTTAAATTATTGGAATATATGATTGCTAATTCAACAGAAAATATAAAGAAAGATGAAATATTGATACATATACTAGTAAGCTTGTTTAATGTATGAATTCAAGTTTCTCATTTCTGTTGTTTTAATGCATGAAATGATACCTTATAGAATATTGATTTTAACAAATGGGCATGAATTGATCAATCTCTTACAGTTCCATTAGCTCCTGGTCCTATAAAACAAAGTGAAAGTAACTTTGCTCATGGTAACCTCCAAATACAATGGACTGCCCCAGTCAACACACTTGTCACCAGATATGAAGTAACAATAGATGGCACTACATATACTACAATTAGTAGTGATGCAATGTATCAATTCACTGGGAAAGTGTTCGTACCTGGAAAGTGGTACGTCATTAGCATTGTGTTAGTTAGTGGTACATCGTCAGATATTGTCAAGAAAAGCTCAGAGCATATGGAATGGATAAGAACTACCCCAACAAGTAAGATAAATGCAATTAATAATTAATTGTGTACTTTTTAGTACACTATAAATATATAGATTTTTTTTTCTGAATCAAATTGCGTGTTCATCATTTATTTTTAGTTTGACTATGAAACTCAATGTAAAACTGATAATACAAATATACTAGTTTATTTAAAATGCATAATGTAGTTTTATCAATATTTGTGGAATTTGCATAAATTTTATTGTTAAGTTAATCCACAAAATTAAATGACTAGTAACATGTTAATATTATTAGTATTAATAAAATTATTTGCCAAATATTTAAGTATCCTTGAAATCGTGGTTCTCTGTAGTTAATCCAAGCAAATTGATACCTAGGAAAATGAATGAAACCACAGTTTTTGAAACAAATACCATATTGTTGCTTGATTGCATGAGTTATGAGAGAGGGTAAATTGCAGGAAAAAAGGAGAGGGGAAAGTAAACAAATTTAAACTGAATTTGGCAATATAGTTTGAATAAGAAAAGGCAGCAATTTAAATAAGTTTGAAAGAAAATATACATACCTGAGTCTAAAGATTTCTGGGATCATACATGAAGTTCCTTCTTCAGCAAATTTTAAATGAACAAGTTAACGTAATAAAAACGTACAAAATGGGGTTTATTATGTTATGTTGTAACTGCAATTTCAATCTTTCTCACCCAACACCTACATGCCTTACATGGTGTTATATTTTTTACGATTCTTATTCATATTTATTCTCTCTCTCTCTCTCTCTCTCCCTCTCTCTCTCTCTCTCTCTCTCTCGTTTTTGTTTTAAAATTTGCTTAAACAAATTTTGTATATATTTAATAGACTTGTTAATCAAAAATAAGAAAAAAAATTCAATGAGTTAGATGAAGCAAATACAAAATGACACGATAATTCTATAGACTGTCAATGTTCCAATAATCTTATACGGTTTGATTTGATTTATAAATTAAGTTTTTAGACAGTCTTCGAAAAGGCAAGAATCAATTTTTGTTGGTATGCTGTTGAACAAAGAAAACATTCTGGAACCATGCATTTTATTTTTCTTTAGATGTATTCTAAATAATATATTTTTATTGCAATTAGTGTTCGTCCGTCGTCGTCCGTCGTCTGTCGCGAGTCGTGCGTTAACAATTTTAAATTTTTAACCTTTTCATGAAAACAACAAGGACAATTAATTGTGACCATTTTTGTGTAAAACATCTCGATAATAAGAGGAATCTAAATTGTGAAATCCATGGCTCTAACACCCCTGGGGTGCCATAGGCGGGGCGAAATATGCAAACAAAGCTCGATTTTCTAACATCTTATTCTCAACTCCCACACATGAAGGGAAAACCTAATGCATGGTTATAGTGTCCATAAAGCCCTCTACCAAAATTGTAAAATTCATGGTCCCAGGGTCAGATCTTCTCTACTGCCACACATGTAAGGAAGAAACTAAATGCATATGCATGGTTATCATGTTCATGAAGCACTCTATGAAAATTGTGGCCCTAGCGAGTGGCCAGTATTGTCATATAGCGGAAATGTATTAAATCGTAGTAAATCTTCTTTTCTACTCCCATATATATTTGTGAAAAACTTAATGTATGGTTAGGATGTCCACGAGGTCCTCTATCTAAATTATAAAATGCATGGCCTCCTGGGTCAGGAGGTTTTGTTTTGAGGGTGGAACTAATATGACCATATAGTATAAATGTTTTAAATCTTAGAATATCTTCTTCTCCATTATCATACGTATTGGAGAAAACACTTAATACACGATTCAAGTCTTTTACCTAAATTTTAAAATTCATAGTCATTGGGACAGGGATCCAGGCCATAGGGAAGGGGAAATATGGCCATATCGTAGAAAGATTTTAAATCTTTAAAAATCTTATTCTCTAATCTCATGTATATTTGAGACAAATTTATTTATTTTACTAATGGTATTTGCTGTTAGGAATCTTTAACAAACTTAACTTCAATTTGGAAACAACATTTTTTTAAGAAATCTTATTTATTATCCTGTGCATTGTATACTTGTAGGAAAAAAGCTGTATGCATTTTGTGTGCATTATGAATGAAACTGTGAATATTATTGCAAAATGGCTATTAAAGATCTGCAAGTATTTTATTATTAAAAGAACAATTTTTTGGCCCATGGAGCTAAGAAATAGTTAATCCTAAATTAATTCCTCTTACTCTTGTAACCCACCCCCCAACATTTTCGTGAATTAATGTTTTTTTTTTTACATCAAATAATAAAAAGTGGGTAACCGTCAAATCAGTCTCAGATTAGGGTTTTGACATCAATATAAGCTTAAAATCACAGGATGAATGACCATCTTTAAGTTCTCCTTAAAGATAGCTTAAAGGTGCTTAAAGGTAGCTAAAGGTAGGAAGACGATCTTTAAGCCACCTTTTAGCTATATGTGGTGCTTAAAGGTGGCTTAAAGAAAGCGTAAAGATGGCTTAAAGACAGCTTAAAGACTATCTTTAAGCCACCTTTAAGCCACCTTTAAGGACAACTTATAGGTCCTTAATGTCCAAACTTCTTTAAGCCACCTTTAAGCTACCTTTAAGCCACCTTTAAGCCATTTAAAAAAATTAAATTCAATATTGTGCTTAATTTACCAAGAAAATGTATGAACTTTATGACAGAAAAGGTATTAAAAACGGTTTTTGCTTCAGAAAATAAAATGAAAAAAAAAATTCAAAACCGCCGAAGACGAGGATTAAACCCTGAACCATTCGTTTACTAGCATCACCTCACTCCCTCTGCACCACGGGAATTTATATCTTTACTGTTGTTTTTATATCCTATAAATTGGTGGCTATTAAATCAATGTAATGAGTGTATTTTTTACTTGAAAAGATTTTTACTTCCATTCAGTTTGTAACAATGAATTATATCTAATTTATAAATTACATGCATGCATGTATTTAGAATGAAACAGGGTACTTGGTCTTCAGTGAAAAAAAATAAATTATGTAATACCTGAATGGAAACTGTTAGTCTTACTAGTACTTAGTTAATATATTTAAACCGGTTAGATATACGTCCACCTAATTCATAACTAAATGCAGTGCACGGAAGAATATGAAACTATTATTTTAAATGCATTGAAACTATTAGGGTATTAGTTCTACGCAATTTCCCGGTTTTCATGATCACGGCGCCGTACCAGCATGTAAAATTTTAATAATATTGATTATTTTACATTTAAAACAGATCTAGAATAACAAATTAAATGATATATGTTAAAATATTTAATTGTATACATGATTTTTAAACTATCAATTCTATAAAAAACAATATTTCCGATTACCGGTAACGTATTTACTGCATGTGGCAATTGAAAATAATGTTTACATATACATGTACATGTACATACAATTGTATGATGTACCCGGCCGGGTATGTTACATATTTACCCTTATAAATATATCTAAATAATTAACCCCCATTTATGATCACCGGTACAGTAATTAATTAGCCTCTAGATTTTACTCTTACATACATATATCTTTAATTTGTAGACGTAACATTTTTAAAACCCAGAGTTAGGAAATAATACTTTGATAATAAATTACAAATGTAGATAAACTTTCATTTACTGGACTAAGCGTATACACGTATGGAGGGTAATCGTGTTCAAAATCCAGTCATGTAAACTTGTAAATTCGAATATGCAATCGTGTTGGTGTGTTAACCTGAGTATGAATGTGTGTAATTCTGATCGTGTAATCTATAAAACTCGGACATAAACACTCTAAAGTTGATTCCGCAGACCTTCAATGCAATTCTTCCCACAGATGCAAATTTGCAACTTTAAAATGCTGTTTGTTATTTACATGTAACCTGTCACTATAATACACATTTTCCATCGGTAGTCTCTGCATTTATATTTCCGTTTTCTGAAATAGCACAGTTGACATGTTACAAATCGACATAGGTAAAGTCTACAAGTTTGTCGAATTTTGACATGACCATATATGGAAACAGTGACGTCACAGATAGCTGCAGGAAAAGGCCTGCCGTAATCGCCGGAATGGGCACAGAATGAAAAAAAAATTACATATCATCATATTATGTTGGGATAACAACATATTTTAGACGATTTTTCGAACAATAAAATATAGGCTCGGTGTCCATTATATCCAGAGAATCCAGAAAAGATGCGAGTTAAAAATTCAATCGGCATCAGATGTCTTAGATCTGGAAAATTTTAAATACAGTAAAACACGGTTATAGCTAACACGATTATAATGAATTGATGCTTACAGCAAAGTGATTTTCATTCCCCATGACTTTATTACATGTTGTAAACTTGAGGGATATAACGAATTACGCTTATAACGAAGCAAAATCGCCAGTCCCTGGCATTTCGTTATAAGCGTGTTTTACTGTATCATGCTCTGTTTAAATGTATACACTCATTTCTATTGTCTTAAAGAACATGTAACAAATCGTGTAAGTATACTTAGAGTTCGGCTGAATAAAGAAAATATCACCAAATGCATCCTTATCGCTACCACAATGTTGAGACGAGCCCCCAACCCCACCCACGAAAAAGTAAAAAATTCACGGGAGTGGGGCGGCCTGCTGATGAATTAAAAAAGTTATTTCTTCAGAACCTTTAAACTTTTTACAACATTTTGTACTTTAATTAATGATTTAATTTAATTAAATTAATGATTATAAAGCTTCTTTCATAACAGTTCAGATTGTTTTATTATTTATCATTGATATTTGAAAAACATATATAGATACATACATTTTTCCACGAAAAATTACCAAATTTTTTTGCAAGTCGTATAATTCTAAAGAAATGAGGACTATAAAATTCACTCTCAAAATTCTTAGCATTTAGGTAAGCAATGAAGCTATATGGGCTTCACGGTGGTCTTCAAACCCCGTGTCGCAAAAAGGAAATTTCTTGATCCGTCTCATTCTAGAAAAGAGTACGTATTCAACTTCATATTTTTCAGTTTAAATTACATGTCAAATAATTTTAGCGATATTAGAATATATTTTAGGCATTTCTTTTTTTTAGTAAAAGTTAACCCTTATCGTATATTACATGTACCAGTATCCATGGGAACTATATTACAGAAACCAGCGCATTCGTCACACCGGCACCGATTTTTACAAACATTCACCTCTTCTTGTTTGGTCCAGTTTCAATCATACCTCAAAATCTTTTTTTATAAAAAAATTTTAAAAATGATATTTTTTAACCAAAGAAAATAGTATCGTTCATCAGAACAGTTTAACTGAATTTTATGTTTATTTTAGTCCATTCCGGCGATTACGGCATGCCTTTTCCCGCAGCGAGCATTTGCCATATAAGGTCATGTCAAAATTCGACAAACTTGTAGACTTTACATTTGTTGATTTGTAACATGTCAATTGTGCTATATCCGAGGGTGAAAATACAAATGCAGAAACTATGGATTTAAAATGTGCAAAGTTGAAGGTTAAATTAACTAACAAAAACAATTAAGCAGCAAAATGTGCATCATACGAAGGAACTGAGTCAAATCTTAAAGTGTTTATGCTCGAGTTTTTATAGGTTACACGATCAGAATCACATACATTCATACTCAGACTTACACACCAACACGATTGCATATTTGAATTTGCAAGTTTACAGGTCTGGATTTTTTAACACGATTACCCTCCATATACACGAACATACTAAGATTTCAACGCCTTTAGAAACCCTGACGTGCAGCTGCGCACACGACACACCTGTTGTGTATATCTTGTATATTCTGTGTTAGTTCCAGGGATTTTCTTACGTAGGACAAACAATAGACTCTTATTAGATATACACAAACGAACAAAACTATGTCTAGACAAACAAAGCGGTAATATCCCGCCCGATATAATCAAGGCAGTTGAGTCTTTTCATCTTTAACATGTATCTAGCAGATCTAGAATTAGACCTAGAAATAATTAAAACCGATTATTAAATTAAATCATGCATTATTCGTTCATCTTTTTATTTTGTTAAATAACCAGATGAACTAAGAGAGAGAGAGAGAGAGAGAGAGAGAGAGAGAGAGAGAGAGAGAGAGAAAGAGAGCAATCTGTATTGAATGGAGCGACAATTAAAACCGCCAGGAACACCCCCCTTCATTGGAAATTATATCATCACTCGGATCACACCCTCCCATCCCTATAAAAGAGCTGTTGCATTTAATTTATGTATTCAAGATGAATCTGTTCAGCTTGATCAAACTTGACTTAAAGGGAACTTAAAGATGGTGTAAAGACAACTTAAAGAGAGCGTAAATGCCACTTAAAGATGCTTAAAGGTGGCTTAAAGATGGCTTAAAGGTGACTTAAAGAAGTTTGGACATTAAGGACCTATAAGCTCAGCTTTAAGGTGACTTAAAGGTGGCTTTAAGATCATATATCCTTTAAGCCACCTTAACGCTACCTCTAAGTCACCTTTAAGGACTTGCTTAAAGATTGTTTTTCGCCCTGTGAATGCAAACATGAGACTCTGATACGTCAAACCTAAGGCTATGGTACTTGGGTGACCGTCAAGGTATGTGAGCCTTTTGTTATAATCACACAGTGAAACTCCGATAAAGCAAATTCATAGAGATAAATGGATAGACTTTTATGTGTCCATAGTTTATTACATCTATATAACAGTTTCATATTTGTGAGACATTTTGTCCATAGTTTAAGATTAAGAAGTTCCTTTTACTGAATGCTTGTTTAAAGGAATAAGAACCTTTTTAGCCAATTATTAAAAAGTTTATGAAGTGTGTGTATAATTTTATTTTACAGAACCAAATCCACCCACTAATCTACAATGTCCACAGAGTCCTCTGGGTATCTCTCTTGAGATATCATGGACAGCTCCCACTCAACCCAATGGACTTATTCTTAAGTATCAGATTGATGTCAGTCCAGGGAATCTGGGCCAGATATACACCTCATCAAATGAAACACATAAGGATGTTGAAGGCCTATTACCAGGTATAATTTTAAAAAAGGGGTGAATTCCTATAGAAGTGTAAAAAAAAATCTCGTCGACATAAAATAATCTCTGATTTCAGGGTATTTGGTGGCTTCCATGCCAGTAGTCTGAGTGATCTGTCAATTTGAGTAAATTGTATAAAAGTTTTACCACCGGAGTGTGACAGAATAAGCAATCAATTCATTTTTTAAAAACAATTTATTAGACAACAATTGAAGAATTGTGCAAAACTTCATTTGCAAGCATTTTCATCACAAGTAAGTTCATCCATTTTTTTCGGCTTTCAAGAGTTTGCTCTATACGCTATAATGAAATTAATAATGTTAAATCATATTTGCACCTTTGTAAAATATAATTTTGAAACATGAACGAGATTTTGGATTTTGAAAAAATAGATTGATTCTTAAACATAATGATTTTTACAATTTCATATCACAGCCAATTTTCTGTTATGTTGTAGAACAAATGTATACCTTTACTGTACGTACAATCAGTGATGCTGTTGATAACACCAGTGAACCAAGCCAACTACTAACCTGCAATACAAAAGCCGGGGGTAAAACTCTTTTGTGCAGCGAATACAGCTTATATTCTAATGTAACATGCATGGTCGACTT
>CM035812.1:65914517-65952017 GCA_020458035.1 Magallana ariakensis | reverse complement strand
TCTGGTGATATTTTTTTATTTCATTGTTTTAAAGAAAAACCAATAAAGTGACAATAACCCCTCCCTTTGCAGTAAATGAAAATAGCCAAGCAATGATCTTCTGTTGATAACACTTTGAATATCTTTCTAATCAGAGTCTTGACAGATGCAATTAGTTGTTTCAAATTTTCCTCACTTTCTCCTATGGTACAATGCAACTCCATATCAGAAAATTGATCCCATAGGACTATGATTTTCTTTGATGAGCTTGTTAAATTGGATAAGATCCCAAAACATTATCATAATTAGCATACTATGTAAAAATATGAAAAAAAGAAAATTTAATATTACAAACAATTTTAAAATTGCCAAAACAGTACAATCATATCAGTAATTTTGAATTTCATTTAAATTAATGCCCTATAGGGTCACTTCATCAATTTACTTGACTAATAAATTTAAACAGCTTCTAAAAATAGCTAACTTCTTTATTAATAATAATATTATTTATTTCCTTATAATGATAGAAACTTTTGGTTTACATGAAGCAGTATTAAAATAACCCCAAAACCACCGCCCATTTTACAGATTATCAATTTTCCCTAAACCCATGCTCCATCTAAACCATGGCTCAGATAATGGCCCCCTTGGGACAACTGAATTCAGCCACACTTGTCTTTGATGTTCTTATTAGCTCCTAAGAATTTATCAATGACAAACAAAAATTTTGCATTGTCAGTTGATAGAATACTTATAAAAAATAAATTAAGTTAAGAAATAAAGACAAAAAACCTCCATCTGGATGTATTAATATAAATATATTTTAGAGTGTTTACTATTAATTAATTAATAAAGTCTGTAAGGATTACCTCCCTTACTTTTCAACATCAGTGTACAATATATAGAATAAGGAAAATGAAAACTGTCATAAAATAATTAAATCTTGTCTGATCTAAAAAAAAAATTGCAGGTGCACATCTTCAGATGATGTTCAACATATGTACAAATTTTCAGACTGTTCCATGCAGTAGTAAAAAATTCTATAGGGGGGACAAAGTTGCGTCTACAGACAGACGGACAGACGGACAGACAGACAGACGGACAGACAGACAGACGGACAGACAGACAGACGGACAGGGTGAAACCAATATACCCCCCTAAACTTCGTTTGCGGGGGTATAATAAGTTCCATGTACAATCTGCTGTTTGTATTCAAATATGCACACATCCCCTCCTCGTATCTGATTTCCGTAAACGTTAACATAAAGAAAAATAGCGTGAATCTGTCGAATAAAAAAAAAATGACAGGAAAAATCCAAATTGTGGTTTGCTGAGAAAATAATATGGGAAATTTGATAATGTAAATTGTAATGATATAAGATTTGCGTGAACTATATCATGAACACTGTCACATTCCGCTTCTTAGTCGGTTTTATGAAAGAAATTCTTCCTCTGATATATACCATAAGATAATGCAAACTGATGAGCATCGAACAATTTGAAGTTAATATTTCGAGGATAAGTTTTTTCTTTAACGAATCTCATACAATGTTCGTGTACAATATGATTTGTATCAACCTAGTATACTAGTCTTTTTTAATCTGATTATATTGAAAATTAATTAAACATGGTTTAGAGAAGTTATGCTATAATACAAGTTACTACTTTAATGTTAAAGAGTAACTGATAAATTTTGATCAGAAAAATTCACTTAAGCCTCTGGCTTAGTGAACTAAAGTAGATAAATTGTAACTAGGGATGACATTCAATTGCAGAATTGCCAATTAGTAAACCGCAACCCGTTCCGGTCGATTAACTGTTTTTTTTTTGTATTCAAAAACACAATTTTTGAAGTATTATTTTTGTAATTACTTTCATGAATATCACGCAAAGCACGGTAGTAATATTTTTTTGGTTTATAAATCAGAAAAAATAAATGATTTTTTTTTCAACAGAGGTCGATTAAACTTCGCCTATGACAAATTCTTGACTATCTTTTTAAGTCGTAATTACATAAATTGACCAAATATAGAAATGTATGTAATAGGTAATTAATGTATTAAATAGAAATAAATCTTAATTAAAAGCATTTAAGGTATTCTCAATAATTTAAAAGTTACTCATTAGTTGTCTTAACACATTCACTAATGCACAGAGAGGGCAGTGATATGTTTTTTTAATATTCATTTTAAAATTTAAAAAAGAATTACGTTATATAAAATTGTTGTTTTTTTTTTATTTTTTAAACTACAAACCAATACTGATTTTGTAACATGATTTGATCGTTCGGATCGAGTAACCGGTTTGTAATTGCCATCCCTAATTGCAATTTATGGTGAGAACCTAGTAAGCTGCGAACACTTGCGTTCAAATCCCTACTTTATAAATTTGCATAATACAATATGTTCAGACCAACCTTAACACTAAAATGTTACATATAAAGCTAATGAATAAAACGCAATTGCATTGATAAATGACCAATCAAATCCTTACAAATCTTATATATAAAGTTCATTTCAATTACCAAAAGTTAATGGTATAATTTATTATAATTAGATAAAGTTAGCTTGTGTACGATCAGTCGATGGTATATTCAATCAATGTTTTGTTGGTCACTACTATCTCAATGTTTTATGCACTATAAAATATGTTAATTGTATTTTATATGTTTTTGTGATTTTAATATGTAATGATTTTGATATGTAATTGTTTTATAAATACAGTAGTTAATATAAAATGTAAGATAATTCTATTAAGACAAAGTACCTGTAGTTTCTCGTTTAAATGTATCACAACTATTTGATGTCCGTGTCAGTTTGTTTGTTTTTCCTGTCTAAATTTGTCGATAGGTTGGCGGAATTCGAATCATGACGTTTCAGATTTGAAGTGCAAATGGAAGACGGTTGTCCTAAATCCATGCCGTCACAAAGTGGTTTACATTGGCCATTATTCGGGCAGTTGACAGAGTCTGGTTTTACAAAAGACAAAAATTGAAGGATTATGAGTATTTTTTGGGAAACTTTTTTCATGAAATAATTTACGTTTTCTTATAAATAAATAAACCCAAGGATGTCCGCTTCAAAAAGAATGGGTTCATGTTAAATGGGGAGAAAATTATACATATGTAGCACAATAACTCATTTAATTAGCATCTATTGCCATTGCAGATTGTATTTATTTCCAAATAAAAACCCTGGAACATAGAATAAAAAAAAATGACGGTTAATTTTAAACTCTCCGCCGCTATGGGAGCTGCAATTGAACTGTAATATATTAAGCCACATCATCCATTTTATCAACATAGCATCAGTATAAACATTTCATTATATATGACTTAAATTTGACAAGTTCTGGAAATTATGAAACAATATCGATTTGAGACCCGTTCTTTTGCCTTTGACTCTCCGTTAAATCACAAACCAATGAGAAATAGAGCATGTCTTGAATAGATACATGTAAATGTGCAAATGAGTGGAGGGTAAGTTAGTGTCAGCGATTTAGGAATTGTCAACAAATGACAAGCATTGCTTAAAAATGCTTGCTGTCATCACTCCGACATGGTATTTAGAGAATTGTGAATGTATATAATGAAGAACATCAGTTTATATTTAGCGATCGCAGTCCCATTAATATATACTTACATTTAGCAAAAACTCTACTACAAACTCGTTTACTTTAAGATCTTAAAGCTCTCTATTGATCTGGCCTTCTCGCTGAATAATCAAAGCAGCCACAGACAGGGACTAAAACTGGCATCTCTGTTTGACGTCAGTGATGTTGCGCGCAACAACCGTATATGTAAATGTATACTCAATTTATTTCTAGTAAACGAGGCCGAGTCAAATTTGTTCTGCCCTAGATTTTTTAATGAAATTTTTTACATTAATTTCTACTGATATAATTATAATTTTAAGATAAAAAAATCAGACATTTACTACATCGTTTGTTTAGAGGATCATCTCAAAGTTTATTAATTTTAACAAAGGACCCTATGGGATTTTGCTTGAAGTGTATCAATTTTGCACATTTTTTACATTTTTAAAAAACTTCTGCCCTAGGGATTTCTTTTTCTTTTTTTAAATATGAAAGTTATTGCTAAAAGGCATCAAATGGTCAAATAAAAAAAAAAACCTTTTACCTCCTGGTTTGTTCCAGGGGTCTTATCAAAGTTGTTTTTTGTATGCCAAATTTCCCAGATTTGTCAGATAAAGGCTATTTTTTATTTTACAAAGGCGGAATTGGTGATCTTTATAGTATTATTAAAACATTCAGACATATTTAAGTAATAAATAAATATATTACATCACATATTAAGGGTCATAAATATTAAATACATGGTTCGTGTCTTGAAATACATGTATTAAGTTATATTAAAGGGGCATGGTCACGATTTTGGTCAAAAATTATTTTTCCGATTTTAATGTTTACAATGCTTCAGTAAGTCATTAATATTTTTAATAGGCAACCAAACGAGCTATTTTCGACAAATTTTGCTGAATATCTGCAGTTGAAACCATAACGCTATGGCGTCAACCAAGCAAAAAGATGACGTCACAATGCAAATGAAACGCTGCGCGAAAGCGTGCGTACTCGAACTGTACTCGGCCTCGTTAAAGAGTCTCGGGGGAGAATGTTTTAAACATACGATTTTCTATATTTTTTTTCCAGTGGAAGTTCAACTTATGAATAAACTATGTGCAAAATATAAAGTAAATTGACCGGATAGTTTTTCTGTTTACCGCGCTCAAATTTGGTCGTATGTCCGAAGTATCCCCGACATTTTATATAAGATTATATAGAACAAGTATTCCTTTTAAAGGAATGATCGACAATAATGATATATTGATAGCTAGAAGCAATCAACATGATCAGTGTGATGTAAAATAATAAAATAAGTACTGTATTTTCACAAAATATAGAATATTTTGAATCTGTACACCATAATTTCATTATTATAAACCGTCAACAAATTTAATTTTT
The DNA here is from genome assembly GCA_020458035.1 of Magallana ariakensis. Taxonomy (NCBI): domain Eukaryota; kingdom Metazoa; phylum Mollusca; class Bivalvia; order Ostreida; family Ostreidae; genus Magallana; species Magallana ariakensis. The sequence continues at coordinate 65,947,058 of CM035812.1, read as the reverse complement.
AAATAAATTTCGGAAAAGCCGTTCGTAAACTCCTTGTCTAATTATATATTTATAACGTAATTATTAAATGTTAATGTATCTTCTTCTTCTTCAGAATACTGAGTAGGGCTCTTCAAGGAGCATTAACACGTATACAAAGAAAGAGTTGTATTAAAATAATTTAATGCGACTGAAAAACATTGAATGCCATCATAACTTGCTATTGAGGTCGCATTATAACGTAACCTTGTTTATAAATCAAGCCGTTTTCCTAGCTACTATTATGCAACATCAATAGATCGAGGTCAGTTCATGGAGCATCTTCTTATGATTGAGGTCAGTTCATCGAGGTCAACTGCATTACTGAATGAATCTTTCGATCGAAATTCTTACGCGTGAGACAAAATGTGCATTCTTGAATTAACAGGTCGAACTGTATTTTATGTATGTTTGCATCTCTTAAGGTAAATGAATTGAAATAAAACCGAGTAAAATGTTATATAAATACTAAACCAAACTTCAAGTTTTTATAAGAACTACTTATGCAAGCGGAATGTGTGCGCACGTGGAAGCATTTGCCGGATGCCTCATATGGACACAACAGTGATCGGCCGAAGCCGATCACAATCAAAGTACTGAAAGTACTGTAAGACGGTGGCGTCGTTTGAATGTGGCATATTACATGTATGATAATTATTGTCGTCGAAAACCCACGGCCAGTATCGCATACATGTACTTTAATGCTTAACGCTTACATGCACAACTGGTCGTGAGTTTCCTACATGGATAACTATGTGGAAATCGTAGTTGTGTAATCTCAATTTACACTTTACAAAAGATGTCTCTTCCCCGTCGTCTTTGGGGGAAAACCCGTAGATTTATTTCAGTAGCCTTTGTAGTATAGAAGTTTGCATATATATATTTGTAATTATATCGTTTGACATTAAAATCCGTTTTTGGTATGTATTTTGTTTGCCCCAGAATGCCTCATTCAATATGTGGGTTGCCACCACATAGTGAATGAATAAATAAAATTCAAAGCGATTTTATCACTATACGCCCAAATATTTGATTGTAAAGAAGGGACATTTGTGGGTTTTTTCTTTAGACCTTTGGGTTGACCCCGCAAAGGGGAACAACTTTTGAAAAGTGAGGATTGGACTATTGTGCTTTAAAGGTATTGTAGATTTTTCAAAGTAACGAGAACAAATAAGGCTTTGGTATGATAAAATACTTGTCAGGTTTTTACTAACTATTTGGGCATGCATGTAGTATGTTTATTTTCCCTCTCGACAGCATTTTCCCTCAATTTCTTCACAGGGAAAAAGTTGCAGTCTCGTGGGCCAACACACTTACTTTAATTTGTCTTCATAGCCATTTAATACATGTAGGTGTATAGAAAACGGAATGAGTTTACAAGAACATGTTTGATAAAACTGGAAAATGCTTTTGGAATGCACGTCATCATGAAACCGCAGAGTCAATCAATATTTTATCTTCGACTTCGAGTGGTTTATTTCCATTAGCTCACAACAAAAGTGAATGAAAATTTGAAAAGAAAAATCATACAATATTCAGTCGCGGCAGTTTCATTAACCAACGTTTTAAAGTACATTTGTTCTATTGTATTTAGCTGTAGATTAATTCAAATCATTTGAATGAATTCGGGATAGTCACATGTATAATTATTTTATTGCTTCTCAGTACACTTTAAAACGCATAATTTACTTGCTACATTTAACTTTTCTAGTATACATACAACAAATATTTATTAATTATTCACCAAAACATTTGCTTTACATAAGGTCATAATCAGTTCCTTTTTTTGGAAATCACATATTTGTTTAATACTGCATTTAATATGCGAGATTTTGAAGAATCTTTTTTATATTTTCATTTTAAAAAAAACTCTGTGTAATGTCAGGAGTTTTGCACTAATATGTATAATTTTTACAAGGTCTTCAAATTTGCATCCGATTTGATTTTTTGCAGTAAAATAATACTGTTAATGGGACATGTTGGGACATGTCCATAATATAATAAGAGCGTACAAGCAAAGGACTTTTCATTATAAAGTTTGACCTATGACCTCTAGATCATTTGTGTGCAAAGGTATGTCTTCTTTATCAAAAAAAGGACTCAAAAGATATGGACCCTGAATAAAACTGTTTATAATTATACATGTTTATTTCCAAAGCCGTGTGATGCTTGACCTTTTCTCCATCTCATACAATTAATGGCAATATTGGTAAACTATTCCGCACCAGATTTAAGAAAAATGAGCAAAGAAATAAATAATGTTTTCAGGGATCTATTCATTTTCTCCAGGTCACCAATAAAACAGTAGTGGTAAAATGAAATCTAATGTTTTAACAGGATAAATCAGTTTTTAAAACACAAAACAAACAAAATCCAAGTTGAACGCACGTTTTTCTGAGCCGTACATCTGTGTATATTTTCATTTTATTCGTTGCATGTACTAGACAATAGATCTAGGGTTCGCAAATCTCGGCAATATTTCCGAAAAGCTACAGTTTAGTAGCTCAGTATAAAATACTACAGTCATCTATGAAGCACATTCTAGCATTGCGTTGAGTGATGACACTATATATCTAACCGGTGTGTACTTCAATTGCGATTCGCAACAAGATTCCGATTGACGCATTTATATAGACCACTCATTTGAAAAAGCATGTTGAGAACATGATGCTAACACACGGAAACAAATGCTGAAGAAAGCTCATAATAAAGTTGTACTCGCGAGTTAAAAATTACAGAGTTTATTTGAGAACAAACGGGGCGATGTTTACGTACATGTAACAGTTAAAAAAAAAAAAAAGCAAGGACGGGCGCATATGGAGAAAAGTCACAGATCGTACCTCGCTCATCGTATTACGTTATTCAGTTTACTGTGAAAAAATTCGTCAGAAACTGTTTAGTGAACAAATATATTTTACATTACCTTTTACAATGTACCATACATGTATATGGAATATCGCATGAGTTGAACCGATTGTTTTTCCTCACAAAAAGCTAGCGCTTGCTGCAAAATGGAGATTCACGGGTTTACACGCCGGGAAATCCATAAGACGTTTTACAGCATATATCTTCGATTCCTTACAACAAATCTGTACTGAAAATTTTTGAAACATCGTCACCAGGTCCGTAAAATGACGAAGTGTGGTGTGTTTATATACATATAAAACTGTGTGTGAAATGGCGACTCGATTTGCACGTGAATTTTACAATCCGAGGTCGATGAGCGTGTTTGAGAGAGTCATTGTAGAGCGTCAACATCAGTAGTAATTATTGTCTGAAGAATATTGAGGTGCATGTAACAAAATTAATGATTCTACAGACTGAGAGGGTTATAAAATAAGGTTGATCACAGATCAGTCCAAAATTGAACATGTTTGTATAGTAAATTTCAAGTTTTTTGCATGTTTGAAAACACATGCACACTTGTATATGTTGTGAATTCTTTGGAATAAGCTACAACAAAATAAATACTGCCTCAACTTAAATTGATGCGTTGAAAATGATTGATCATGAATTTATCGATGAAGCATAATTGCTGAAAAATGAAATGGCAAACCCGTTTAAATAGTGTGTTTCTGACAATTGTTTACACCATAAAAAAAAGACATGATTATTATGAGAACTCTTGGTCAATTATCGCAGTGATATAATTTTTGGAGTCCTGATACTGAGTTAAACTTCACATCTGGCAGTTGGTGCATAAGTTATCAATACCGCGTAAGCAGAAAGGGAAACGGCTCATTAAAAATAAGACACAATTTCATAAATTATTTAAATGTATGTACAAAATAATTAGCAGCTATAATGCTTAAAATATCTAATAAGATGTAAATTAGTTCTCAAACTGAAATCGACAATCGGTAAAACATCGCCAGTAACTCTGCATACCTAACAGAGTTATCGTTCCTAATCCGCTAGGGTCCCCGTGAGAAATACCTTTCCGGCCAGGACGATAGCAATAGACAGTGGCTATTTATAGCCACCGTCTAAAAAGGGCATTATCATTTTCAATTTAATATTAAATAAATTACAAACATACGATTTTCTTTTATTTTTTAGCGATGGTAGGTTAACGTATAAGTAAACTTTTTGCCAAATTAAAACGAAATTGACCGGATGGTTTTTATGCTATCCGCCCTCATAGTTTGGTCCTATAAACGTGTCTTGGTAGACATTTTACATACAGAATTGTATAGAATAAAAGGATGTTTACGAATCAAATTTAATTTCATTTGTAATAGATTAAAAAATTGCCTTTCCAATCACACAGAACATGAAAGGATCGCGCAAATGTTTTTATTTTGCAAATTATACTTTCGATTTTAATCATTGACGCTGCAATAAAAAATGCACGACGTTTTTATGGTCAATTGTTACGTCAAAGTCTCAACTGACGTCATCGTAAGACGTTGACTCCGACGTGGATAACGTCGATTTTGAAGAAGCGGCGAAATGATTAAAATTCTTCTGAACATTATTCTAAGGATTCATTTCAATAAAATAATTTTTATGATAAGTAAATTTTTTAAAATAAAAATGTTACATGATAAGCTGTATATTAAACATTTTACTCTACATTTCGTTTTACGGCAGTAATGCGCAATACCCTGTGCAGAGGGCGCAAAATTTTAAACCCGCGATCGACCTTAAGGAGGAACAGAACGCGTATCACGTGACTATCATTGCAATGATGCTTTGATGCGCTAACTCTATTATGACGTCATAATTGATTTGAATGTATGATGCTATGATGTCATTCATTCATTATGACGTCATACGGGATTTGACAAATATTTTTCCCGTACTAAACGGCTCTAAAGTAGTCTTTGTCAAAACAAATCCTTAACATTTTTAATTCTATAAATGTAAATGTACAAAATCGTGAGCGGTTACTATAATCAGATATATATTCTGATAATGATCTGTTCATAATAATTGATAAATCTAAATAATGCAATACTTTTTTGATGGTTCCAAACAGAATTTGTCACAAAAGGTCATAATTCCAGAATTATTAGGGGTGATTCCTATTGTAGTATCTCTCTTAAATGCCAAGAAAGTTGCCATGAAAATTTTATAAGTTATAAAGCACATGCTAGGGTTGATATATTTTTTTTTTTTAAAAATTCATTGACAATTTTTTAAGTGCCATCACATTTTGTTCAAATTTAGAATAAAAAACTTCAAAACTTGAAGTGCTGATTTCAGCAATATACATGTATTGATAAAATTATGATATTGCTATGTAAAAAAGCCAAGGTTGTAAACAATTTTGAAATTTGTTTTCGTTCTAAAAATTAATGAATATGATTTGCAAATAAGTTCCATCAAATAAAAAAAATATTGCATAAAATTGAAATTGTTAAAAAATATTCATAATGCCAGAAAAGGGGGATAACTCCTATCAAAATATCTTCCTTGCAAGGTAAGAAAGTAGTCATGAAAATGATGTATGTTGTAGTGGGCATCTTAATGTAAATGTGTTAAAAAAGCAAAAAAATTCATTGACAAATAGTTTTTCACTGCAACGTCCTGTTCCCCCTTAAAGTGTTTAAAACCAGTTCTTTGTAAAAATCACAATTTAAAATCGTTTCGTTTTCGTCAATATTTTAAGCAAACATACACTACTTTTCAAATGAGTACAGTTAAAATCGATTTAAGAGAAACAATCCATGATTACTTTAAAGCCATTTTAAAAAAGAGCTTGGACTTTCGGTGAGGGGGTATAACTATCTAGTTTGCTCATAAAAAAAACTGTCACACATTGAGTAACTTATTTTTGATTCGCTTAGAAAAGCTCATCAATATTCATAGACCGTGGAAATCGGATTTCCAAAGGTCTGAACCATGTACATGTGTTAGTGTGTGAAAATGATGCATTTTAAAATGAAATTTTATACACACCTTGATAAGGTCTTAGAAATGTCGTTACGTTCAATGTATTTATATCATCTAGCCAATGACTGGACAGTTAACCTAACAAACCCACTTTTCTCAAATAGGAGTTTGACACGTACAGCAAAAAGTCCAACTTCTTAATAAAACGGCTCATTTTTATGTATCTTATTTCTTGGGAAGATTAAATATTTATCATGAAAAAAAATTGCCCTCTCTTTCTTATTCGGAAGTTACCTGAACAGCAAGCATAATTTTTTAACATTGTTAATTGGGTATTTTCATGTCGTTTGCAGTGCAAATAACCGTTGCCTTTTAATTTGTATGTCGCATTCGTCAGCCCAAAATTGGAGGGCGTTTCAATAAAACAAGAGGCCTAGGGGCCATATCACCCACATAAACAACAAGCGTTATAACTCTGATTAAATCGGCTTTGTAATATCAAATACAAAATATATTGATAATTTAGAAGATCGATAGAGAGGATATTGTTTATAAAGATTTTCTAACATATTCTTATATTAAAGGTATAAATGCCGTTTGAAATGAAAATTTTAAAAGAAAGAAATGCTTGCGTTTTTCCATTAAGCTATAAAAGTTATTCACTTTCTGCAAATTATAAAGTTTAAATCAAACGCTTTTTAAAGTACTAAATATAAATTCTAAATTATTTATTTACTGACCGGGCCGGTCAGTAAACGCCAAACTTTGAAATATTCAAAAGCACGTGATGTGACAAGCTAATTTAAGAATGTACACAGGAACGTGGTCGGTCCGTTGGCAGTGAAATAACGCATTCGAAGAGAAAAGAAAGAAAGAAACAGACCACTTTGAGCAGTGGATACGTTTTAGAAACTTCATGTTTAACTATGGGCTTGCCGGCTTCTTGCTTGCTAGTAGCTGCAGGTGGGTCAAACAGCGGTGTGTTTTCTTTGTTTAATAAGATATTTACTCATAAAGGAAAAGAAGCTTATATGTATGGTACGATATTCATTTTCTGAATATGATAAAACTTGTTAGCTATCACCCGAATACTTTTTAAAAATCTATAAATTGTATTTGTTTTGAGTCGAGGGGGCTCAGAAGGGATAATTTGACGTTCTATTTTATTATTATATATGTTGTCAAATGTATGAAAATAAACTGCAAATGAGCTCTCATTGATTGTCATCGACACCGATACGCAACCATCCTCCTAAAATGCACATGACAATATCTGAATTTTTTTGTCCCCCGCCGCAACGCGGAGCGGGGACATAGAAATGCTGGGCGTCCGTCCGTGTGTCCGTGGTTCCGTGTGTCCGTGTGTCAGTGGGTCCGTGTGTCCGTCCGTCACACTTTTTTGTAAGTGCTCTCATGCCTACAAATTTTGACAGATTTTCATTACATTTATACCAAATGTTTATACACCTATTACCTTGGTCAAGTTCGAAAATCAGCATTGGTCGATACTTTTTGTTGGAGTTATGGGACTCTGACCACAATAATGACTCCGTTTTATCCAAAAATTGACCTTGTAAGCACTCTCATGCCTACAAATTTTGACGGATTTTCATTAAATTTATACCAAATGTTTATACACCTATTACCTTGGTCAAGTTCGAAAATCAGCATTGGTAGATACTTTTTGCTGGAGTTATGGGACTCTGACCACAATAATGACTCCGTTTTATCCAAAAATTGACCTTGTAAGCGCTCTCATGCCTACAAATTTTGACGGATTTTCATTAAATTTATACCAAATGTTTATACACCTATTACCTTGGTCAAGTTCGAAAATCAGCATTGGTAGATACTTTTTGCTGGAGTTATGGGACTTTGACCACAATGATGACTCCGTTTTATCCAAAAATTGACCTTGTAAGAGCAGTATACTAGTATACTGCTTGAACGGCGGGGGACCCAGGAATTCTATTCTTGTTCTGTTAACAGCACAGAAACCTGTTTAAATGAATTCGGACAACTGTAAACAAACCTGTCGTATTACCTCGCTCTGCTTTTCTGAATTACTATTCCCGCGCACATGCGCAAATCCACCTCAAACGTTAATCATTTATGAATATGCATAGGTAAATCGCCGTTATTAATTTTCAAATTATGGCTAGTACCTCGTTACTATTAATAAGAAAATTGCAACATTTTCTAAAAACTTCTTTTTCATATATCTAGTCATGCTGACAAAATTTGGATCTGGTTTTCAACATCGCAAAATTGCCTTTAAAAACGGCATATATACTTTCGGTTAATACAAAAAAGTTAGTTAACAAAATGAGCCAATATGACGCGATTTTAGTTTTGATGGAAAGAACTTTAGAGAACGGGGTGCGGAAAAAACGAGGGTTGACTAATTAACACCATGGCCGAAACTGTAGGGCGAGTTACATGTAATCAACCGGGCAGATACTTTGGATGACAACTTTGGTTTAAGATATGCAAATATATATGTGTACAAGTTTAAAATATATTACATAAATTTTTATACAACGACAGATAAGTAGTAAACCTTATAAATTAATTTGGGAACCATGAACAAATTGTATTAACGCCTATATGACGCTTGCGCGGGGTATCATCTAGTATATCTTTAAACATTGAGACCCTTTTGTTGTGTCAATTTTTGAGAAAAATTGGTTTTTTTTTAAAAAGATTTCTCTCTATTTATTTCTATGTTAATATCAGTCTCCCCTAGTGTCCCGGGTCTACTCCCGAAAATCATGATTGAACAAACTTCCTGAGAATGCTTCCACACAAGTTCGTCAAAACGTTGTTTTTAAATATTTTTCTCTATATATTTTATTCCTCGGTAAAATGTCAACCCTCATTGTGGTCCCGCTTTATCCTAGGGGATCGTGACTTGAGCAAACTTGAATCTATATACTCTGAGGATGCTTCCACACTAGTTTCATCTTTTTGGCCAAATGGCATAAGAGAAAAAGATTTTTAAAGATTTATCTCTATTTGTTACTTCGAAATATCCACTTCCCTAATGTAACCCCATTCTACTTGTATGGGATCATGTCTTGAACAAACGTGTATAAAAACTACCTGAGAATGTTTCCACACAAGTTTTAACCTTTCTGGCCAAATGGTTTATGAGAAGAAGAGTTTTAAGATTTTTCTCTATTTATTCCAATGAAAAATACCCCTTAAATCTACACCACCTGAGGATGCCTCCACACAAGTTGCAATTTTACTGGTTTAATGAGTTTTGAGAAGAAGGTTTTAAATTATTTCCTCGTTAAAGTTCGATAGTGGCTCTACTATCTTTTTCCACACAAGTAACAGCTTTTCTGGCAAATTGGTTATAGAAGATTTTTTTTCAAAGGTTTTAGTTCACCTGAGTCAATTAGTTGACCTATTACACATAGTTTTCGTCGTAATGGGATGTTCGTCAATTTTAAACTTACATGGCCAGTTCTTTTTAAATTTAGCATTACACATCTTGGGGGGGGGGGGGTTAGGAGGAACGTAAATTGTAAATTGCATGACTCTTGCCTCACAGGGGTTTTAGGGGCAGGGCCCAAATGGTCAAAATTTGACAATTTTTCAAAATGCTTTTTTACCTCCGCACATCGAAAAGAATAAAAAAAATTCCAGTTATGTAAACTAAAAAGTCCTCTACCAAAATTATAAAATTCATATCACCCGAACTTGGGGCTTTGACTATAGGACAGGACCAAAATGGTCATATAGACCTAATACATAAATAAATGTTTAACAATCTTCTTCTAAACTTCTGCTAATACTGAATAGAAACTGACTGAATATTAAGTAATATATAGATCATATTAAGTAAAATTTACGCGATTAAGAAGGGGGCGGAGAGAATGAATGAAGCTGTCAACTCAAGTTTTGAAGTCATAAAGGATATCATGAAAGCCTTTGACCATTTCAGCTCAATCAATCAAACAATTGTTTATATTTGGCAAATTTACTAAAATCATTTCCGATTGGTTTTTCTTTAATTGGTAAAATATTTGTTTGAGATCCCTGACCATTAATTTGGATATACATGTATTGCTGTTCATGGCAACAAATATATTGAGTATAATAATTACAATGCACAGTCATTTGTAACCAGATATCTATGTTGTGACCTTAGTAAGCACTCTATGCTAGTATGCTAAATCAGTCATGGATTATCTTAACATATACATATTGAACAATTATTATTTTAGTGCAAAGGGATGGAATGGACTTTGTAACTCTGTAACAAGGGTCATATTCTGCAACCCCATGTCCGCGTTCGATAGCTTTGGTGCTGTTTGATTAGTCATGTACTGCATGTTTCTATATAGCTGCAGGTCTGTAGCTCCCGGTCTGGACGACCTGGGAGCTACAGTGCCTTCCATAGTAAAAAACTGCAATTTACGGCGCACAAAAAATTGCGCTAGTTTTGGACTGATTAATCTTATTTCCGAACACATTCTGTACAAATATTTGATTTTAGAAAATTCCTCGGACATTTTACTACAGATATCGTCATTTTACTTGCCTCTAATATTCTTTTAAACACCATCACCAGTCCCGTAAAGTGAAGTGGTGCAGTTTGTTTACATGTAAAAATGGCGACTCTCGATCTCGACGTGAATTTAACATGCTTCATTTTCCGAGGTCGATTACCGTGTTTCGGGGAAAGTCTGAGGCAAGGAAAGAGACGATATCAGTAGGAAATTGCATGAAGAATTTAACGGACAGGTACTAATTTTTTTCACAGAATTTGTGTGTAAATAAGGTTAATCAGTCCCCAACTAGCGCAGATTTTTGTGCGCCGTAAATTGCAGATTTTTACTATAGTAGGCACTGTAGCTCCCAGGTCGTCCATCCGAATTTTTTCAGACCGGGAGCTACAGACCTGCAGGTAGTTTCTATATAACCTTTGTAACTTTTAAAACTATGCACTCATGTATGTCGCTAAATAACATTTCCAAATTGCACGCAAGCTATGTGGGAGGTTCAGGACATGCTTCTCGGCTTTATGGTGGACAGTTTCGACAGATCTTTTACTGTATTCAGAAGTAAAATATAACTATGGAATGTTATCACTATCTGTTCACTTATGATCACAACAGGTGAACAGAGCCAACCAAATGTATACAAACCCATGTAAAATGATGTTTTGGGGACCTTTTTGGATACTTTAGATTTTGATAGATATTATATTGTTGTTGCAGACGTGATTTGGGTCATTTGATTTTGATATTAGTAAAATTTAGAGTTTGTTTACCAATTTACGATCATGCTGAAATAAATTGCTTTTGAAAACTAAGTAGAATTTAGTCATTTCCTGGATTATATCACAAAAAGAAAACGATATAGGTTAACACATTTCATGCATGTCTTCAGTTCTATGCTTTTTTATGGTATGAATTTAATGGTATAATATTGGAAGTGTATGCTATTATTACGATACCATTATATATTACAATGATATGGCTACTACATAAAATGTTTACGGTATTTGAATGAGATGCTTTTGTCGCAAAACGTTGAATTGTTAACGAAATTTTTAATTTTTAAACGATTTTTCCGTTGGTTAGTACCTGCTTTTATGACGTAATAATAACATAAAGCTTTATATGAGTACGTTATAAGAATTAACATAAAATGGATCTATCAAAAAAAAAGAAGGGGAACATATCCATAAAAGAACAAGTAAAAAGTTTAGCCCTTGAAAATTTTACACAAAGAATTATGCTATTCACAGAGTAGTTTTCCTAAATTTTTAAATGAATCCATTATACCAATCTACATGTGTAAAAGTTTACATGTGTAATACTCCAAATATATTTATAATACTCCAAAATTTGTTGCATTTTGATATGTTTAGATGACCCAAATAGAAAACCTGATGGTAGTATTTAGTATTATTTTAAATAAACATTGATTTTCCTCAAGAAAATATTACCTGTATTTTGAGATAGTCTCAAAAAAGAACCAAATGGTAGATTTTTTGGCAACTTCGCAAATATACTAGAGTTGGTGTGTATTACATATGGTTAAGAAGAAAGTCTTGCTATTGTAGTTTTTACGCACCCCCCCCCCCAAAAAAAAAATCGGCCTCCTGAAATAAAATTTTTGAAACCTTACTGCAAATTTACTTAGCATCATAAGTCAAGAACTAACATATTTTAGGTCTATCAGAGCAATATCAGAGGGAAACATGTGTCAGACGTATGAACAGACGGACATACGACTGGAACCGGTGTTGTATAGCTGTATAGCAGCTGTTTCCCCATAATAGCTTTTCCTCCGGGAAACTGGCTGTATAGAAGTCGTTCCCTCCTGGGAAAAAAACTACTATATAGTAGAATTTTCTCCAAAAGTAGCCTTTTTCCTCTTTTTTAGATCTAAGATTAAATATTATGAAAGCGTACATCCCAAAGTTACAATAACCTGCATACAGCTGTATACTCAATATGTGTTTGTCAATTTATTATTTTTGTAGACAAAGATTTATTTGGTACATATAAAATACAGAGAACTTATGCAAAAAAATGTTGTGGATTTCTTACTTTTCATCAGTAGAAAATTGTCATAAAATCAGTCTCTCTTTGAACAAAATGAATTTCAATATGTACAGAGGACAAATCTAATTATATTATTGATTTAGTGACAATGCAAGGTCAAGAAAATGTGTAAAAGTAGATGTTCCTTTTCTTATGAAAGTAAATGAATTTACTTAAAGACAATCCAACCCTTAACATGTATATGTGGCATTACCAAAGAAAGAAAATTTTGGCTGCTTCATTTTTTTCCAATACTAATCACTACAGAGAAGATAAAGCAGATGACTATATTGTGCACAGTATAATTTGTCATTATAATCTGTTGAATATGGACAAGTAATGAAACTGTTGCAAGTGAGAAATATGTAGATCACATGATGTATTGTCCCTCATTAAAGTGTTCAGACTGGAATCTTTGTTTTATAGCATTTTTCTTTCTTTGCCATATTCCCTGATAATATATATCAATGCAAAAGCTGCGGTAAAGTCTTGTTAAAATTTAGTGTTCATACAAATATAAAAACTGAAAATTGTCAGGCTGCTTGCTATGTCAAAATATTTGTCATGTGCAATTGTCAGCATAACATGTATCAGTAGTTATGCATTGGAAAAAGAGCATGTTCTTTCTCTATTTTGTCCAAATGCTTGGCCAAATGGCAGTAAGCAGGTTCTCTTGCTGTGTTTTTTTTATACTCAAAAAGATCAATATGTAGAAAGAGTTCATTTATCACAAGCAGGTTGGAAACTAATTAGCCTAGCATGTTGGGTGAAACAAAATATGCATCAGCATATTATACTTGATTAAGGTAACATGATTGATAATGGTGTTTGTTATTTTGTGGTATTTTAAAGTTTATGAATAACAGATCCACACCATTGTATAATTGATTATAATGTACATGTACCTTATATTGTAAAATATTGTAAAGTTCTCATTATTAAGGTATTCCGTTTCCAACAGAAGACTTTATTGTTTTCGTTTTGTTTCTTATTTTTTTTTTCAAATTCTGTGCACGCGATTTCTCGAAAACTATTCGACCGATTTCAATTTTTTTCATAGATGATTGGACTTGCTATACACTTACATGTAATACATTTTTGAAATTTTCCCTGTCGTCACTTTGGTCTCGATTTCCGGCCGATTTTGTAAAATTTTAAGACCTATTTTTGTGCAGAGCTGATCTCAGAAACTATCAGATATATGAGCATGAAATTTTCAGGATAGGTAGACTATAGTTTGAAGTTGTGCACTATAATGTTGTTTTACGCTAGTGGCGCGAATTCTTGGAGCCTAGGAACGAAAATTGTGTACGGATTTTGAATCAAAATTTTCATATGTTTTAATCTGACAGTGTATCTTTTTACCCGTTCGTTGATATTTTGTTAAAACATATATAAGAAATATGGTAGAGTATTGAAACTTTTTTCAAATGAAATCAATAAAAAGGGGTTGGTCCCTTTAATTAAGGACCAGGAGACTCGTAAAGTATATTACAAATAACTTAAAAACGATAAAGATGTGTTAATGCATTATAGAAGCAAAGTTGTTGATCCTAACAATATCTGTTTGAATGAAAAACTCATTGCCATACCCATTTATTTCGTATTTGGGGATTTTTATACGTTATCTGATAGTGAAGGGGGGGGGGGGGTAATTATCGATATTTCATGGTATCATAAAAAAGAAATCGCACGGAAAACCTACTCGTTACTCGTAACTAGATCGTATCTAGTTTTGTTTTTATTATTCCAACCAAAAAGAGGACATTATTCAATGCATGAATCAGTGCATTTTATACATGTCTTTATGAATACTGAAGTGTGCTAATTCATGCATTTATTTCTGTGACAGGAATAGATAATTACACATAAAACGGATGGTATATGACTGTTGTATTAATAAACATATTGTCACATTAACAATTTCATTTTTGATTTTTTTTAAAACGGTGGCATATAATATCTGCGTTTTGTCAGTTGCTGTTTCATAAATTATGATATTGACAGTTCTTGTGATAGGTGGTTGATGTTGATGATTGATGCTTGTTGAAGTTTGCTTGCTTAAACTGGAATTTTTATTTTTTCGTGTAGTTGATTTTTCGTAAATACAAATGTTATGAGCAAACAGGTTTTCCGTCTTATGTTGGTTTTTCGTTAAAACAAAATGTTTACACCAGAAAACATAATGTCTATCGTCACACAAACTGCAGGATGTCTTCTCATAATCCCCACTCCTTACCAATCTGAGTTACCTATGCCACTTATTATCGCCTCGCGCAACTTGTTCCGAAGGGGATAAAGCATCGCTGCTGTGCGTGTGTGTATGTATGTGTGTCCATTTCAGTCTTTTAAGCGAAATTCAAAGAAACCCCTTGCATGCATGTTTATCAAACTTCGTACTCTTTATAAGCATGGTCAAAGGACAGACCCTTTCATTTGCAAGAAATTCTGTTAAATATTTATTAAAATATCGTGAATTACAACACTTAAAATAGAATTTTATGAACGACTTGACAATAGACATTTCCTGTTCGCGAAAGTAAACATTTCAAATTAACAACTTGATATCTTGTTGGATTTAGGCCTTGTAAAGTTAAGTAACAAACGTTTTCAGCTCACCTGAGCTGAAAGCTCAAGTGAGCTATTCTGATCACATTTTGTCTGTCGTCCGTCTGTAAACTTTTCACATTTTCAACATCTTCTCAAGAACCACTGGGCCAATTTTAACCAAACTTGGCACAAGGCATCCTTAACCTAAGGGGATTCAAAGTTGTGAAAATTACGGACCAAACCCTCTTACAAGGGGGAGGTAATTAGAAATTAATGAAAATTATTTTTGAGAAATTTTCAAAAATCTTCTCAAGAACCATTTAGGCAGGAAAGCTGAAACTTTTGTTGAAGCATCCTCAGATAGTGTAGATTCAAAGGTGTGAAAATCATGACCCCCGTGGGTAGGATGGGGCCACAATGGGTGGGTCGAATTTTTACATAGGAATATATAGAGTAAATCTTTGAAAATCTTTTTTCTAAGAAACCATTTGGCCAGGAAAGCTGAAACTTGTGTGGAAGCATCCCCAGGTAGTGAAGATTTGAAGTTGTAAAAATCATGACCCCCGGGAGTAGGGTTGGGCCACAATGGGGGGGGTCGACTTTTTACATAGGAATATATCGAGTAAATCTTTAAAAATCGTGTTCTCAGAAACTAATCAGCCAGAAAAGCTGACACTTGTTTGGAAGCATCCTCAGGTAGTGTAGATTCAAAGTTGTAAAAATCATGATTCCTGTGGGTAGAGTGGGGCCACAATTGGGGATCGAATTTCTACATAGGAATATATCGAGTAAATCTTTAAAAATCGTTTTCTCAGAAACTAATAAGCCAAGAAAGCTGAAACTTGTTTGGAAGCATCCTCAGGTAGTGTTGATTCAAAGTTGTAAAATTCATGATTCCTGGGGGTAGAGTGGGGCCACAACGCAGCACAGTTAAGGCTGTCAATAAATTCCGTTCAGACAAAAAGTACGGGAAATGTGCATTATGACATCACAGAATATTACAAACCTCGAAAGTACTAATTAATTCATTTATTTGCAAAATTAATTTATACTATTCTTTTAATTAAGAACAACGAATGCTATTACTTACAATTTCGATGTCTGTTATATCGTACACACTGAAAAATAAGCGAGAAGTCGTTCTCGCTGTACTACAAAATATGACGTCATATGCTTCAAAATGACGCATTAGGTTAAGTCATTGAAGGCTATTATGCGGTTTTTTAGCGATGAAAAATAAATTCCATAGATTAACGGAAAATTATAAATGAATATTTTGTTTAACATTATCATTAGTAGAATGCTACCTATATAGTCTTATTTTCAATTTGTTATAATTATGCATCGTATTAAGAGGCAACCTCGGTTTTGTATAAAATATCGTGTATTTTAAAGCTGGGTGCCTAAATTAATCACTTTATTGCAAGGGCATACACTTATCTGATCATGACAAACTTTTACATGTAAATTTGAAATATGCTATGTAATTTAAAAACTTCTAAGATCCTTGTGAAATCTCACAAATTAATTATTTTTTAATGAAATTAACACTGTGACCTTCAAAATTATTCAACATATGCATTATAAATTATGGTTTTTTCTAACAAATAATATTATCTTACAAAGTTCACAGCATTTTTTAAAATCTACTATATAACATCAAGTTATTTTATAATTCAGTTGTGAATTTTGACATGATTATGCCCTTGCAATATTGAATTTTTTAAATGACCCCAAAACCACAAATACATCCGCTTGTACCATGCGACTGCCATAGCACGTGACCACTATGAACATAAAATATTGTACTATTATATATATATTTCAGAAATATATTGCATTTGAGCGACTGTTATTGATTTTAAAAAGGACATGTCCGATGAACTAAAGTATACGTGTTTTCATTACAAAAATTCGCCGATATTTTTATTGACCGCCTTAACTGTACTGCGAATGGGAGTGGAATTTTTACATAGGAATATTAAGTGTAAATCTTTAAAAATCTTCTTCTCAGAAACTAATCAGCCAGGTGAATTCTAATAATGTTTAGACTTTGGCTTCTGGATGATTTCTGGACGATTTGGTCTCACAAGGGGTTCAGAGTTTGATGTAGGTTTATATCCCATATATAAACAATTGTTTAGTATCTTTTTGAGAGTTGCAATGCTGAACATGTGATATTACTATAAAATCATCCTGTTAGAAAAGGGACTAATGATAATAAACATAAGAATATCCAGTGGAAAAAATTGATTTTTATTTATACAGGATCTACATGTATTATACTAGATATAGTACTAATTATGTCCAGATAATTTGTATTATGACTCCATTAAGCTGATTTTATCATACCTATTGTTCCTCGGGTCTCTAGTTTAGTAACGGGGAGTTAGAACGATGTCCAAAGTGTAAAATTGAAGCGAGCAGGAGATTAGGTTCATCCCAAGCAGCGAATTTCGGACTAAATTTCCCGAATTACTAAGAGAACAGGTTTATAATTCAGAAGAGACTTTGACAAGTATTCTTAACAATATTAACCTGGAATTCATTTTATGTCAAATGGTGTAGATACGTTAATCTATTTAAAAAAAATCGTTGTTGAATTTTCCATAGGGCTGACTACATATTGCAAGATCTTTAGCTATGTTCATATTTATTATGAAAATGCGTAATGTGTGTCGCTGAATGAAGAGACTATAACTTTATGACTAATGTTTAAAACAGTTTTGTTTTCGCTGTACAGTCACGTAAATGACCCCACCCCCATGGATACAACGTGCATGGGGATAGGAATAAAGAAATATTTTAATTCAAAGGGGTCTTAAGAAGATAAATATTTGGTCTCTTCAATTACTTGTATATCCTAAATAATGCACACCACACAATATTTTATTTCGCGAGGAGATGCTCCGCTTTGCGGTGCCCTTGTTCAGTATGCTTTCGATCGTAGCCGGTCACAAATGAATCAATGCTTGTACGAATATCGGCTGTACATTCGACAGCAAAATAATATCGCGCTGACCTACTATAGACTAACTATTGCGTCATTCGCAACAAGAAATCGTTGTCCCGAATATCTCCCAAGATTTGTACAATTTTACACTCCGTTGATTGAAGAGCGGCCTAGGTTAAATTACTCCCTAGGGTGGCAATTAAAAGTATTAAAAGTTGAAATCGGTGTTTTCTTTGTAAAATCTTAACCTTAACATTTGAGATGTTAAGAAGATGCTTAATTTTAAGATGTGGCAAAAAGGAGATCAATTTTTGTTAAAATACCTTCGGGTTTCCACATTCCTCTTTCCAAGTATCTGTTTCTTTCACTTGAGTTTGACAGCGGAACAATAATCTCGTTTTGATTATTGCGCCTCGAGCAGAGGGACAACCAAACTTGAGCAAAGAAGAACATCATTTCACAAAAAATACTTTTCTGGCTGAGCTTTAATTCGAACAGCATAATAAAAATATTAAAAAGTTACTGACACTTAGATAGAAAAACGGCTCACAGTTCGCATTGTGTACTAAAGTAACAATGCCCCACGTTTATCTGAGACTTCCATCAGGGTCTACTAGTATATTAGATAGAATACAAGGACATGCCATAATGCATCTCTTGAGCTATGAAATGACTTCAAATGCATTATTAGATTAGTTTATTAGTTCTGAGTTAATTAAAACAATTATTTTAATGCTATTTTTTATTGTAAATATTACATTTCGATTAGACGCTCATAGAATCAACTTGAAAAGAAATTCAAATACCATTCTTCAATGTATAACCCTATTCCCCAGAATATTATTACTTTAGAAATGTTCTAATTCCTGATTGGTGGCAATTTTTTGACTACTTTTTAGGATATACACAAAATTAAATTCATCGTTAATGATCATGGAGCTAAAATGAAAGTTTAAATAATACCTGTTAAGGATTTTTCGTCCCGAATACATTTGAAGTTGGCCCAACCTTATCAGAATGTTAAACCCATATTAAACTAATAACATGTCAAACGAGACATACTTTACTATTTTGGCAGAGTAAGCTTAACTTAACCTTCAGGTAATTGTAGTAAAATCTATTAAAATGATTTGCACTTTAATATTTATATAGTCTTACCTCGAAACCTTTTTGGAGTACGTTTCTGGAAAATGTACATAATGAAGACCGCCAATGCAATGATTAAAAGAATACTACTTCCCAATATCAAGGTTTTATCAATATCCCTACAACGATAGTAAAAAAAAAAAGATATCAGACAAGCTTATGATAATACAATCTATCTATCTCTCTCTCTCTCTCAGAAAATACCTATCGATGGACATTGTTGTTCCTATAGTTTTTTGACCGTCTCCATACAACTGCAGACACTTTTCTGGGTTACCTACATAAATAAAAAAAAGTACAAATATATTTTTCCTTCTCTCTTACCTTTTTGTATATACGGAGAGAAATACATTTTAAATATTTAATGGTGCATGGTTTTCAAATGCTTCTAAATAGCATCTTGCTATTGGAAAGGTATTTTTTTTTTACTCATATAATTATAATACACTCGTTTCTTTAAAAATGAATGTACCAATAATTTAATAAATGTGTATCTAAGTTCATTACTTTTTTCCTCCACACATAATTTTACTAAATAAGGCGTATTATATTGTATTCCAGTGGAAAAAAGTAATATAATCAACACTAATTTTGTCTTTTGCTTACATTTCGTAGGTGTGGGGCATAAAACCTTGAAATCGTACTGCTTAATGAATATTGGTGGGGTTTTTCAAGGTAATCAAAAATATAATGACTGTAAAAATAAAGGCCGTTCAAACAAATGAGAAATATAAAAGATGGAGATAAAATGAGTCTCACACACACACACACACACACACACACACACACACACACACACACACACACACACACAGAGAGAGAGAGAGAGAGAGAGAGAGAGAGAGAGAGAGAGAGAGAGAGAGAATAAAGAGAGATATAGAATGTGCTCTTACTTACAGTGAAAAAGATCGGAAGATTTGTAATAATTTAAAGGAGAGCTGGAGTTGCACAGTGTGTCTGTGTCTTTCTGGATGCGTTTACCCACTGGATCATACTCTGGACAAAAGTCTTTATCAACGATGCATTAAAAGAAACGACAATCATTTGTTAAGTGTTTACTATACCAATAACCACATAATATGGTTAATTAATGCTTACACTAGATATTAAACAAAATTAAATTATATACATTTTACTTTTGAGAATACTGAAATTTATTGGATGTCTTACCGAATAGGATTTTAGGTTCGGCACAAAATTCAACGAGGCTTGTTTTAGAAGTATCACGCATACAGTGATATTCACAGTTTCCATCTTGCAAATTGTTATCACAAGCTTTAGCACATGTTTGTGATGCTCTTTCGTTGTAGTTACTAATAGTAGGACAGGCTTGTACATTTTTCGTTGTTTGTTCGTCTACTTCTCTTCTTCTCTAAGTATGGTTAAAAAGAAGTCTTTATAGATAACAGAAAACTTCATTGCGCATATGTAAGCTCATAATCCATGCTTTAAACTAAAATAATTAGAAATGAAAAGAAATGCGGTTCATTGCGTTTTCTGTATTGCAGAATATAGTTTTTAAAAATTATGTATTAAATTATTCCTTTACAACACATACAGACTGTAGCTACCGAAATAAATCTGCTTTTACTGACTTATTTCTGCATAAATTGAATAGGTTTTGTCATATATTCCCTTAACTTTGAATTTTTCTTATTAATTTCATCTTCTTTAGTTGCTTATTTTTGCGACCATATGTTATAAAATTTAAGAACATGGTAATCATGATTTAGTTAACTCCAGTATTTCATGAAATATTAAAGCATCATGCAGTAGTGAATTGCAATGTAAATTGTATATTGCTTAATGTTTAATCATCTATTTGCTTTTAGTGTTGAATCACAGCCTGGGTCAGTTTGAGAGAAAGAAGTTTGTTAGCAGCATCTTTTTAACAATCTATTTGTTTCTGTCATTGTGGGATGGCCTAGTATATAAGGGGGTAATTTTTCTTCAATAATCAAATTTATCCCTTACAAATAAATACAGTTATTGAGAATAAATTAGTGTAATTAAAATCTAAGAAAATATTATGCAATTTTTCCGGAATTTTTTTTTTATACATCATGACTTTGATACTTTATTTATCTCTGAGCATGCGCTCTTGGCCTTTTCATTTCAATCCTCGGCCGAGTGAACACGGAGCAGTCTGATTAAATTTAAGCTTCGAAATTGAAAAATCGAACACATCAATTCATATTTCTTCAATGTATTTTAATTTATTGGCTAATTTTCTAATTTTTCAAAAAAAATTGTGGACGCGTAGGCAGATTAAATTTTCAGATATAGATTTACAAATCGAGTTATTTGTATGCAAAGTCTTGACAGTTTCCATTTTTTTTGCAAGAGAATGAGCACTGGAATGTTGACAGCGGGATCGTCTCGGCGATCCAAACCAAAGTCCCCTAACGCAAGACCTGCACGACCAACACGACCCACGCTGGCCACAGACCAAGCACGTGCAACAGGCCCCACCCTGGACACAGATCAAGCTCCGACTTCAAGTGTCCTCAACATTCCCCAAATTCCAAGCAGTGCCCCTAATGCCTGTGGAATGTCTAGCTCACCGCCTGCTGCGCAGTTGTCAACTATGCCTGTGTTAGAGCCTCAACTCAGTCAACCGCATGGATCCAGTATGTCTATTGTAACATCACCTCTGATGGCTCAACACGGTATGCATATTATTCCCCTTGTTAGCATAACATCTGATCTTAGTACTAATGTTCCATTGACAACACAAAAAAAAAAATTTGGAATAATGAATACATTGACCTAGCAAAGTTATTGCATTTTAGACCCTGCAGCTGAAACTATACAGCTTCTTGTATTAGAAGATAGGCAAATTAAGATTACAAACAAATCAAAAGATAAGAAAATAGCTTCCATTTCCGAATGGACAGATGCATTTTTAATTTATACTGCTATATATCTGAAAAGGTTTCCTCAGCATGTCCGGGGTATAATCAAGTATATAAGTTCAATAAGACTAGGTGCATCACGCTCCACAACAATGGGGTGGAGGGACTATGACATACAGTTTTTGTTGAGAAGGGCAAAGAACCATTTGATTAATTGGGAAAACATTGATGCAGAATTGTGGTTAATATATATGGGTCAGGGATCTGTGCCTGAACGGAAGCCTGCTTATAGCGTGCATCAGCACAAGCGCTGTTATGATTTCAATTTGAAGGGTTCTTGTCTCAAAAGAGATTGTAGATTTTCACATAATTGTCTTAAATGTGGTCAAAACCACCCTTCCATTACTTGTTCCAATAATCAAACCACCCATAATACTAGTATGTAAAAAAAGGTTTCCCACAGTGTAGGTCAACAAGGCAATGCCAATCCTCATGTCACTAGATTTCCAAGGCCATTTCGTCAATAAGGATCCAAGTCTTTGGGATTTAGGTTTCACCCCAGTCAATGTTTCTGAATTAACCACTTTGTTACAAAACTATCCAAACATAATTGTAGCAGATCAGCTAGTTCATGGGTTTACATTTGGTTTTTCATTGAATTACATGGGTCCTAGGGGTCCTGTATCTTGTAAAAATATGTTGTCTGCTTCAGAAAATAAAGACCAATTGTTATCTAAATTGAACAAAGAAATAGAATTAGGTAGCACTTTTGGCCCATTTGATGTCCCACCATTTAAAAACTTTCATTGCAGCCCAATAGGAGTTTTACCAAAAAACAAGGTGGCTTTAGGTTAATTACCAATTTATCTGCTCCTCGTGGAAATAGTATTAACGAATTCATTGATCCTGAAATCTGCAGTGTCAACTATTCATCATTTGATCAAGCTGTTAACATGATACAAAACCTTGGTCCAAATGCAGAGTTAGGAAAAATGGATACTTCCAATGCTTTTAGATTGTTACCAATAAGACCGGAGGATTTTAGTCTTCTCGGTTTTAAGTTTCTTGACAAATACTATGTAGATAAATGCTTACCAATGGGTTGTGCCATATCATGTGCATTGTTTGAGAAATTTTCTACTTTCTTATATTGGTCAGTAGAACAGCATAGTAATTTAAATTCAATTGTTCATTATTTAGATGACTTTGTTTGCTGGAGCTCAAGGGACAGACAATTGTTCAGTATTAATGGATAGTTTTCAGCAAATTTGTTACAGGTTAGGTGTTCCTTTATCAGATGAAAAGACTGAGGGTCCAACAACTTATATTGTATTTTTGGGTTTAGGTTTAGATTCAGTTAGTACATCAATTTTCATTCCAAAAGAGAAAGTTGAAGCATTAAAGAAAGATATACTTCAAATTCAAGGAAAAGCCAAAGTTACTATGAAACAGCTTCAGTCATTCGCAGGTTCTTTAGCTTTTGTAACGAGGGCCTTACCGGCGGGTAGGACATTTATATGTCGCATTTATGGGCTTATGTCAGGTTTCTCTAAACCATATCATTTCATGCGCCTGACAAGAGAAATACATAGTGATCTTCAGATGTGGTTAAAATTTCTTAATGAATTCAATGGAACTACAAAATTCCCAGATTTGCGTTGGAAATCTGATAAAAACTTGCATTTTTATTCAGATAGTTCAGGGTCAGGATGTGGGGTGATTTTTGGAAGTTCCTGGTCTTATTTATGTTGGCCAGAGGAGTGGAACATGGATATAAGAAATGATATCACTTTCTTAGAATTTGTTCCAATAGTTGTAGGATTTTATTTGTGGTCTGACAAATTGCAAAATAAGAAATTTATACTCCATGTTGACAATCTAGCCTTGGTAGAGATTCTGAATCAAAAGACTTCTAAAAATAAGAAGGTAATGTCGTTCATGAGAGAGTTAGTCTTATTATCATTGAAGTTCAACATTCAGATTAAGGCAATTCACATAAGTGGTTATAGAAATGAGATTGCAGATTCAATTTCTCGATTGTAGTGGCGCAGATTCAGGCAGTTGGCACCATGGGCAGATTGCCATCCTTATCCAGTACCTACTCAATTTTGGAGCCTTTTGAAGGGCATGTCAATCGTTTAATTGACGCGAGTCTCTCAAACAACACAAAGATTGCTTATGACAAAGCCATTAATGTTTTTCATGACTTCAGGTTACAGTATTGTTTACCGCCACTTTGGCCACCCCCGGTAGATCACATAGTCAATTTTTTTAGCTTTTTTAGCTTCAAACAATCTTGCATATTCAACAGCTAATGTTTATTTGTCAGCTTTGAGCCACAATTTGCAAATGCTTGGCCTAGACAATCCATTTAAAACTTTTATTTTCCAAAAAATGTTGGCTGGTTTAAGAAAAACTAAGCCTGTGAAAGACATCAGAAGCCCCATTACTTATCAACTTTTGCTCAAAATATTGCAGGTTTTACCTACAGTAACACAATCTAGGTATGAGCATTTATTATTTGGATCTGCATTTTCAGTTGCATTTTTCGGTCTTCTCCGCATTAGTGAATTAACATCTGCAGCAAAGAACAATAACAAAAATGTTTTACATCTCTCAGATCTACAATTAACCAAAGATACTATCATACTAAACCTGCGTTTTTCTAAAACAGATTAATATGGCAATGGATTTATTATTAATATAAACAAATTATCAGAGTCATTAGTATGTTTTGACATGTTGGAGACTTTTCTGCAATGCAAATCTACAGAGGATAGCCCTTTATTTTGCCATTTAAACGCCACTCCCATGTCTTCATACCAGTTTTCAAGCATATTGCACAAAACACTGACAGTTTTAGGTATTGAAACAAAAACATTTAAAACACACTCTTTTAGAATAGGAGCTGCAACACACATGTACATGTTGGGCATAGCTGAACAAGAAATTCAAAGAAGGGGGAGATGGTCTCCAGATGCATATAAGCATTACCTGAGACCCGAGTTGGTTACATATTAACTGTAAACGTACTACATTTGTCTGTGTATTCTATTTAGCGCTTTTGGCGGAATGCGGCTTTCGCTAAATCAAGTTCATCGCTAAATGCCATGCATACATGTATAAGAATAGTAATATTCAGGAATACGCTAATTCAAATACACGCCAACTTGTTTAAAAACTAATCTCCGCCAAATATCGTACACGCCAAATATAATACGTTTACAGTAATCTGAACGTTTTGCAACGTTTATTAACAACACCACCAATTATTCAGTTTGGTTACCTATCAATTCAGCTTGCAATTACTGCTATATGTATACATGCATTGTTTAATGTTTATGATATTTTAGATTCAATATGGATTGTTGGATCATCTCTTATTAAAAGAGCTGAGCAATATGCATCAATTTCATCAGCCTTTCATTACCAGGTGTATCAGTGTTGTGGAAAGGAGTATCAGGGTTAAGTTTTGACAGTGTTATTGATATTATTTGTGACTTGCGTTCAAAATATCCACATCCAAGATTTCTGGTCATCCATGCAGGTGGAAATGACATTGGTAAAGATGATAACCCATTATTTAGACAACAAAAGTTCATAAAAAAAGTTATTGTCAATTTGAGTTCGGATATGCCTTCAACATGCATTGTCTGGTCACATATATTACCTAGATTATATTGGCGACATGCTATTTCAAACATTGCAGCAGAGACACCTAGGCTTAGGATTTATAGTTCTGTGGCTACTCTTGTTTTGAAGATAGGTGGTGCTTCAATTAAATATGTCGACATTAAACCCAATCAAAGTAATCTCTTTCTGAATGACGGGGTTCATTTGTCGCCTTCTGGCAATCATGAATTTTTGTCAACAATGCAGTCAGCTCTAAGGCAATTTTTTAAGGGTAAAAGTTTACGCTATCCAAGCATGTGATCAAGAGTTAGTTGGACTAGAAACTGTTGTGGCTTTTATTATGAATGTGATGAAAAATGATTTTAATATGTATATACACATTGTTAGGTGGCTATATGTGAATGATGCTATGCAAGCTTGAAATGGTCAAAATTAAACAGCTGTGATGGCGGTTGGATTTTATTTTGTGTGAAATCCAGTTGGCGCAATTTTGACATATAGCCATTTGCTGAGGGATACTGTTGTCTACAGGTCCCCCAGCTCTGATGTGGTTTGTTGAATGAATATTTTGTGAATGCTATGCTGCCAAAAGCTTACAAGTGGCATGTTAACTGTGAATGTTGATATGAATAAAAAGCCACGACATTTCCGCCATATATATGTTTGAGTAATTTTTTCACATGTCAGGTGTGAAGTTGGATAACGTAGAAATTTAATTCAAGATCAAAAAGTGCGCAATATCTATGTATAATTGTGCAACAGTGGTTCAATATTAATGCATTTCGAAATAACTGAATTATTGTTGGTTTTAGAGCTCCGACATCTCTAAAGCCAACAATACTCCAGTTTCTACAGCAAATTTACCCCCTTCTGTAGTTAATTAAAGGCGGGCGCGTTGAGATCTGGTATATGTAATTAAATAATCAGTAGTTATCTTACAAATTTACCGACTATTTTACCGTGATGCCTGGCAAACTTATTTATAACCATTAGGTGTCGTTGAAAATGTAAGATTTTAGCTTAACTATTCATATTTATCGCAAAATACTGTTTTCCAATTGTACCTTAACTGTTTTAATAGGTCTAGTTGGTAAATTTTCATTTTGGTAAATCAACACCGAGCGCCACCAAAATATTACCAAGTTACAAGGTCTTGTGTTTAGACATTTAATAATTGGGCAAAAACATTTCAATGAATACCTAATCGCCTACTTTGAGTTCTAAATATTACTGAATGTATATGCTATTATAAATAATATTTTGTAAAAAATCTTCCGCTTTATTAACATTCAAAACGTGTTCCTGTATATTAGAACCCAGCTTATCCTCTGTACATAGCTTTTAACTATTGGTACATGTATATTGTGCTATCTACATGTAATTACACTTATATTAGTACATGTATATGATATTCTCTTCGTTTTCGAATCGTTGTTCCCCTCCCAGCTTTTATTGAGAGTAGGGATAAAAAATGGGTCTGTTGTGCGTCTGTCATTTTGTCTTATGCAACACTTTCTCCAAACAAAAATATAATAAAATATTTAAAATAAAAGTTTACTGAACTTTCGTCTAAAAGGGACTACATGCAGTATTATGCATTTCTCGCCCCTCCCTCCCCCAATAATAAAAATGTTCTATAGAGAGTTTGAAAAATAAGATTATGATAGTTGTAATCATGTTAAAATAGGTATGTAAAAGATTATCACCCCAGTGACATCAAAATGTAGAAATGACGTAATGAGATTAACCTATTTTGATAAAATTAATGTTTTGGTGCAAAAAATGGATGTCTCCCGGCGGTTGTTTGACTTGAAAACGTCAAGCGCATGCTTGCTCAAGAACTATTCTTAAACTATGATGTGTATATTAATTATATAAACAAAAAATTATTATAAAGAGACACTACAGCTTACTTACTCAAATTCCATGAAATGACCATTTTTCCGTAACGTAAAGGAATTTTCTTGAAACTTTGCAAAAATTACGCTTTGTGAAATCTAAAAATTTTCAATTTATCGCTAAAACTAATAATTATAGGCGGACCATACAGTAAATATTGCAAGTCAAGCCTTTCATTCAACAGCGCATGCGCATCGATTGTAAACATTTTGGCTTGGCTTTAAGCAAGACCATAAATTTAGTCAGATTTGGCTAGAAAATGATCAAAAGAGATGGAGACAAAACACTAGTACGAACTTAATTTCTTGTAAGAGATAAAAAAAATAAATCTCCTTTTGTGATCAATACATACATCTAGATCCGCCAAGTATTTCCAATTCCTTTCTCTGTAAGGTGTCTTATTTAAAAGAACATTTCGAGGTCGTACCAAGTGTAGAAATTTCTTAACAATAAGAGTAAAGACATTTTATTTGTCATGTGCATGACCCTGCGCATGATTTATTTTCACTACCTGTTTATTTCTATAAAATTACCACCTCTAATTCCAGTGACAACTGCTGTCTTTCAAAATCACGTGATGCAAATAATATATAAATTCTAAATTCCGGAACATCTTTGACACGCAATCGTGAGCTTATTATTGCAGTAAGATTCAAACATTCAGTACATGCAATATTGTGCATCTATTGATTGAATTTAACTAAAGTATTTCTATCATGTATCGAGCATTCTTAATCCTATCGTGTCCTATCCATGTCAACTTTCATGATAATAGCAATGTAATCATATAAGCATACGTTTAGTATTCCATGATCTAAATACATGCAAATGTTAATTTCAAACTATAAGAAATGTGCAGTTAAGTCAATGCTACTGATCAAATAAGTTTTAAAATGAGGTTAAATTTAACCAAGAAAAAAACTAACAATTACATCAAAAAACAGACTTCGAGAGCAATTTTATGTTAATCACTATAAATATACTACATTCCAGTAAGTATGGTGTTCAATATTTCTTTAAAACAAGAGGCCCACAGGCCTTGACGGTCATCCTACTACACAACCCTTAGGTTGACATATCACAGAGTCATATATTTAAGGTACCTCACTACACCTAGACTTTAATACTTTTTAAGAAACTACGTCAAAAGATGGCGATTTAAATGTTTTGTTAAACTGTTTATATCTTCCGATTGGGTTGTATATCGTCGTAGCTCAGTGGTTAAAGTATTCGGCTTCTCAACCGCAGATCATGAGTTCGAATCCGGCTGGAGCTTTTGTTCATATTTACTGAATTGAAGAGGTATAGCGCACTTGATATACGATTTGGCCTCAAATATAGGACTTTTGCAAACATCAGACATTTTTAATATTATACATTATTTAGTTTAAATATATTCAATGCAAAGAAACGAAAATAAGACAATTTCCATGCTAGAAGAGTCTTAATTATCTTACACGACATCATTAAAATATTCAGGTTTTATTAGGGATATATAGGAAAGTTGTTAGTATACAATAAATCAAAGTACTGAAAGTACTGATAGGCGGAAGCGTGATTGCAAGTTAACATTGAAATAATGTTATTATAACTATTTTCTCCTTAAGAATTAGTTTGATAACAGAAAACACTATAATAATATGTCAATTTAGTAATATACATGTATACTACACACTATTTGTTCAAGGGACTTGGACACGATTTGAGCTCAATTTTTTTCATTTTTAATGTCTAGAATGGTCAATATGGATGTTTTTAATGCTCTATCAAAATTTGAAAGTCAAATATCAAGTTACAAGCGAGTTACAGAGGTTAAAATTCTTTGTTTTGTAGACAATGCTCGTGTCTTGTTATTTTTTACATATGTCTTGAATTGGTAATTAAAAGTTTCAATCTAATGTTGCATTTTGTTGTTGATAAACTTATTTATGAACACATTTGATAAGTTTATCTTGTTTCCACAAGTTATTTTGTCAAAGAAATGGTAATTTCTTTACTTTACATTATTTGTAAAGAAATATAAGACTCGAGCTTTGTTTACATAACAACAACTTCTTTCCTCTGTATCTCGCTTGTAACACGACTTCTAACATTCAAATTTTGGTTAATCATTCAAAATACACAAGTAAACTATTTAATACATAAATATCAAAAATAAAATTTTCATCTGAAATCGTGTCCAGGTCCCTTTAAGGCATGCCATATCGTGGGATATATTTTTGTACCAATCAGACGTCAACTTCCTGTTAAATGATGCCTGTTTATTTTTAGCCAAAATTTTCAAACAAATTTCGGTCAAAGATTTCTCAGCAACGATTTATTGCAGATACTTGAAATTTTAACACAGTATTTGTTGAGGCATGCCATATTGTGGGATATATTTTTGTATTAATCGGACGTCATCTTCCTGTTTAATGACGACTTTGTTTATTTTTAGCAAAAATTTTCCAACAAATTTTCGTCAAAGATTTCTCAGCAACTATTTATCGCAGATGCTTGAAATTTTAACACACTATTTGATGAGGCATGCCATATTGTGGGATATATTTTTGTACCAATCGGATGCCAACTTTCTGTTAAATGTCGAATTTGCTTATTTTGCATATTCACATCAGAGCGGGGGTATCACTAGTGAGCATTGGCTCACAGATATCTTGTTAGGGGTAGTTTACGCGTAGTAATATTGTTATGTAGAGCATGACTGGCATGCTATGTGATTTTAAGGATCCTCCACACACCTGTGAAACGTTCTGCCTACAAGCCCATTCTTCTAAATTGCTTAAAGAGGTGGATTTTTAGCATGTGTTCGACTTGAAAACGACCCAATACATTTCTTTTTTGGGGGAAAATTCAAAATTTTTAAATTTTACCGCTGTTCGTGAAAATAAAAATCCCTGCAGTATTCGAACTCGGGACCTGCGGGTTGGTAGACCGAAGCAACACCCATTGCGTCAGACAGATAGACAACAAATTTTAATGGTATAAACTGTTTCACATTGCGCTAAAATTGCCATGTTGTGACGTACTGTCATAAAAAGTAGAAGTCACGGGATGTAGAAGATCCCTAAGTCCTTCGAGCTCAAGACTTTACGCTATTTACACGTTTCGCACCCACCCGCCCAACTACTGATGCCTATATACATGCATATGTTATGAGTTAATTTTATGAAGTTGTAATATGTATTCAGATCAAGAGAACGCGACAGAGATTACGCGATATTTATGTATCTAGTTGAATAAATGCGCTAGTCTTGGAGCACTTACCCATAATCAGTGTTGTTATGTTTGAATAAGGTAGTAAATAGTTTATGTTCGTTTGAGATTGTTTGAATTAGATTATCTATAGCTTAGCTCAAGGGGCCAAAAATGTAAACCGTTGGTAATAAAGACTTGCGGGTCTTTACTATGTAGTCATACTGGCCCCGCCCTAGGGCCTGAACCCCTGACTTAGAGGCTACATGGAATTGTATTCGGCGCGTCGATGCGCTCGCGCGACAGATTTTGTTTGAACATTAAATTATCAATTTTTCAATTTTATTATCATCGGGCAAGATGTTTCACTCTGACAAAATGAGTCGTGAACAACGATGTTAGTTGATGCACAAAGTTATAAATAATCCTGATATCAATGAGTGATATAAATGAGGCATTTGATGTCTTTTTCAATAGAGAACTATTAGAAACATTGAATCTATGAGAATACAGAGATGATTTGTAAATGAATGAGAGAAAAAATCTAAAACTGTTTTAATACTGTAAACTTTGTTTCAAGTTTGTAAGGTGTGTATAATACAATTAAACGTTTTTGTCATCAAACTTCATGTTATTTTCATACAATGCTAAATACCACTAAAAATCAGCTTTATTTTAACCTCGGGAGCATTGGAAGGGGAGCACAGCCGCTAGCTGATGTCAAAAATATTTCTAGAAAAAAATGAGATGTACTATAATAATTATTATTATAGTACAGAAAATTATCATATTATTAAAATGAATATTTTAACGTCAATGAACCACCATCCACGCGGAGAAATCGTACCCTGGATAAGAATTCATTTATCATGTATTAGGGTACGGGTTCATAGGAAACATAGTATTATTTGGATATCCTGTGCGGGGGCCAGACTGATAAAAAAAAATCTTGACAAGTCAAAAATGAAGTAAAATTCCCAAATCATAATCCGGGGGGGGGGGGGGGGGGGGGTCGGGTCGACGACGCATACATATATTAATTTCAATTTCACTGCATCGTCGGATACCCACAGGTGATCGCGTCTTTTACTTATCACATACTTATATGATAAGTAAAAAGTAAAATATCGCGTCTTTTACTTATTAGATACTTATATGATAAGTAACAATAGGCCCATGGGCCACATCGCTCACCTGAGCAACAATAGGCATGATAAAATCAGCTTAATGGAGATCGACATAATACAAAATATCTGGACAATGTAGTAATACATGTAGATATTCTTATGTTTATAATCAAGTCCCTTTTTTGACAGGATGTTTTTATATTCATATCACATGTTGAGCATCGCAGTTCTCAACAAGATCCTAGACAGTTGTTTATACATGGGATATAAACCTACATCAAACTCTGAACCCCTTGTGAGGCCCAAGAATCGTCCAGGGGCAAAAGTCTTAACAATTTTAAAGAATCACAAATTGGCAAAATGTTTGCATATAGGTAAAACCATATATATTATAACATTTCAGTTTTTGTGAATTAAAAATGTTTTCCTTTGTAAAATTGGATCCTGAATGTGGCCCCACCCTACTCCTCAAGATTTTTATTTTAACGAATTTGAATCTACACTACCCAAGGTTGTTTTTACTAAAGTTACAAATTTTCTAGACAAATGGTTTTGTAGAAGATTTTTCTCCATATATTCCTATGTCAAAAATTTGTCTCCCTCCCCCCTCCCCGTTGTGACCCCATCCTACCCCCGGGGATCATGATTTGAACAAACTTAAATCTACCTAGTCCTTACCTGAGGATACTTCCACATAAGTTTCACCTTTCCTAGCTACTTAGTTTTAGAGATTTTAAAGATTTACTCTATATATTCCTATGTAA